>JBAMMX010000012.1:7545284-7890284 GCA_037126225.1 Dillenia turbinata
AGCAAGTCACCAAACAGCTAAACCAGACAAGAAGAATTATAACACGTAACCAGAGTAATATGTAATAGCACATGCAGATGTAGCAACAAGAAATCTCCATTCAACAGCAGTTTTTATTGCCAATAAACCTACATTGCAATCTTGATGCTCATGCAGACAATTGCGGAGAGTGAGCAATCCAATTGCTAATTCTACAAAGAAATTTCTAATCATAATACTTAACCATGTGTACTAAAATTGCATTTTGTTTGAAGCATCCAGCAGAAGCATATTTTTTTTGGAGTGATTTTTAGAGGCTGCAGTCAGCAAGATCTGAATGACCAACAGCCTGGGGCATCAGGCTGAGATATTTTTTGAACCAGACATCCAAAAAGTTCGCATCACCCCCCTGGCTCCCACCGGCATGTATTCTTTGGATGCCTACATATGAGATACATAACTGCAGACACAAAACACAAAGGGCCTCAAGCTGAACATTTTCTAGTGTTCAATGGGAAGAACATTGGCATCGCAATCCAGACAGCAGGAAATTTGAAATTAGGAGACTAGTAATAGAAATTGCATCCTCTTGAATTCATGAGTCCAAGAAGGTTGGTTGACCCACAAAGAACCGGAAGCAAGAAAATCTATGGTAACATGGCACCAAGTTTGCTAATTATGGTAGGTAATTTACTTAGCCATGCCTGATATAAGTACCTTGGTCAGTTTCCAAGCACACATACTGTTTTACAAAACCAACCAGTTGAAAGCATTACATGTTCTTTTCTAAAGCAGGTGTCTGAGGACCTCAACATGCAATACGAACTTCTAAGAACAATTCATTTCAAAGAAAGGGAACTAAGAAAGACGAATACCATGCACACAGCAAGACAACTCATTTCATCCTAACATCTTGAGGGGAGTGTGTGCATAAAATGAACAGAAATAAAAAATGTAAAACTCATGTTGACACCAAGCACTATCAATTTTCAAAATCTGCTGAAAAGAATGCGTGCAAAACTCAAGTAGATATTCAAAAAATTGTAAATTTGCATTAAATTACTTCAGAGGGAAGTGTGTGCCTTCATTATCTGAAAATTCAAGAAAAGAACTGACAAGAAAAAAGTGATTCAAGTGCTTAGAAAAAGTGTCGCAGCAAAGGAATGTGTACTGGAGCAGCAGAATATGACTTGATTTAAATTTTACACCTTTTGTATAGAATATACAGACTTACATCTGAAGACAGCTCGTCTGGGAACAAATTTATGGCATTTGGATTAAAATTGAATCCACTGAAATGTTAACGAAAAGAACATGAATCAGTGATATATAATGAACAGAAGACCAAGCAGAATGTATATTGTTAGAAACACAGAATTAAATAGGAATAATGACCATAATGACAGAAGAACATCTGTTAAATTGCATTTTCAACACCAAGGATGGAATAGAAGTTGATCCATTGTGACATAAAGAATCAGAAAGAATAATGCTGCTTAGCGTGAAGTTGAGTAATACCATCTTGAGAGAGCTAGCTGCCATACATATGGAATGAAGAACTCCTCAGGATGACTCTCTTGCTCATATGTGAAGCGTAATTGAGTGAACATCTGACAGGTAAAAGTTGTAATTAGCTCAAATTAAGAAGGTGGCTGCTTTCATGAGATGAAGATCTTACCTTCACCCCTTCACCTCTCCATGAGCGACAGTTGATAATTATGACTTGCAGAACTTTCTCTACAGACCATCCACCTTCCACACCTTGGGCATCCATTCGACTATTGAAAAAATCTAACACCTACAGAGATGGACGAGGTTTGATGTTGTCAGATAAAGCAGTTCAGTCTGCTACATAACAAGAAGAACAAAAAGAAAAAGTAAGTGAAAAAATTGGCCCCTTGCAGCTGTCACCAACAGTAAATATATTTTCTAGCAGCTCATTAAACAGTGGATGATTCTTGAAAGGCTGAAAGACTTCCTGCCTGTGCAATATTGCATAGACGACCTGCCCCATGAATTGCAGGTGAGATAAATAGATGAAATGCATTCATAAATAATTACTATGGAGGCATTTAGCATCGTAAAAATGTATCAACCAAATTACATGATGATACCTCAGGATTCCGTGGCAAGGCATATGTCAAGATAGCGTTCAATATTTCCAGGACAATCTGCAGGAAGTCCGTATAAATATGCAATTCTGTCAACTGCAAAGCATAAAGAGATTCAGCACATAACAGAAACATGAAAATCAATGCACAACAGAAGAGGGGAAAGAAGCCACAAATCAATTACCGTGTCTTCAGCAGAGCTATCACCTTCAATGGGGTTGACTTTGGCCATGTGCATTTTGTCATTTCTCAACTCTGCTAACTTGGTATATCTAAACCCAGTAATAAGATTGAGAGCAACAATTAGAATAGATGAAATGATCACAGGAGATGAGGCTCCTCAATACATAACAGTTACCAATTAATAAATGAAATAATTCAACATCAGTTGCATTAAGTTTGCATTAAGTGCTGAAGAGAAACATACTTGCATGAAAGCATATCAAAAAGGCTAACAAGCTTTTGTGATGCATAAGCACTCAAATGATGGACGTGAGGTGCCATGTTTGCCAGGGTCGCTAAACAGTTGGTATGAAGATAGATGTCCTGAAACATTGCAAATTTGGAAATTAGAGGAAAACATGTGGCAAAAGAGTAGATTTACTCATAATTCTAAGATAATTATAATTTACTGAGAAAATTTCAAGACAAAAGGTTATCATGTGTCAATGAAATCAATCTAGACAGAATGACAATTTTCCACGAAGCAAGCTCCAATAAAATGCAAACAGAACTTGCAGTTAACCACACAAAAGGCCAGGACAGATGCAAGGAGCCATACCCGCAACTTTGAGAGGTTGTATTTTACAGTCCTTATGAGAATTATGACCATCAAAGAGCCCAAGGATGTCTGATGAAGAAGCCTTTCTTGGTACCATGGAACAGTAGGTAGCATCTGCTCAAATATGTGGTATCCATATTACCATTCTACATTTGTGTTTTTGAGTTTAATTTTTAAAAGAACATACAAAAATAAATAAATAAATAAGTTACCAATTTGTGAATGGTAGCATTGAAAGAGGAATCCTGACTTAGAATCAGAAAAATTATCAACAACATGGAGATTTGGTTAGATGTTCTCTTCGACACATTGTACAACGTCTCCAGGATGGGCATCAGCTGTTGATGTTAACACGGAAAAGTAAGCCAGAGTTGGCTTCAATTAACTTCGTATTCACACAAAATCATTAAAAAAAAAAGACATCTAACAGTGAAAGCCATCAAAGCAACTAAAATCTAAAACTCTGCCTCAGGGCTTGATTCAGATTTAAAACATTTATGTTAAATTAAATTAAGTTCTCTCTCTCCAGCTGTACAAGGTGTTGGGAAGGGGGTCAAAGGTTTTGCTTGTCAATAATCCAAGGAAAAAAGAAAATCTAAGATGCTACATACCAGTGTATCCAAATCAGTTCGCACCAAAACATACTCCAGAAAGTCTGAATTCCCATGTACCATTGAATACAGCAGTAAGACAGCAGTCTCATCAGCTAGACACCTGAGAGAGAGAGATTTGAGTAACATTTCCACTTTAATGTATTGTTGACTCTATTATTGAAAGAAGCTTTTTCACATATTCAGAATGTTTTTGAAGGGCTGGATCGGTACAATGCAGAAAACAGGGTCTTTAAGTTGTTATATGCCAAAAAAGTTATCAATACATTATTATGAGTGCAGAATCGGTAAAGTGAATCCTGCCAACAAGAGATAATGATATCACATAAGATGTGTAGTGTCTTGATCTTTTGAAGAAGGATTACTTGTGGTGTATCAATTGTGGTGACATTTGAGATGAAGTCAGCAGTTTGGAAGCACGGGGATTTTTAAAGATGAGAATGATCTCGTTTTTTGAGAGTATTCTTTTCAAGCTCCTCATATATTTGTTTTCTTATTTTCCTTTAACTAGCTCAAAAGCAATAAATAAATAAATAAATGAATAATAAAAAAATAAAAGGTTGCATGGACATTCAGGAGATGTACTTTTGGAACTCTCTAGGTAGGAGGTCGGACTTCAGCTTGTCCGTTGGATCATTATGAAGCAGCTAATTTGTGGCAGTGGAAATGTTAGTAAGATAGCAAGGTCTCCTCCTGAAACAATTATGCAGCACAGCCTTGAAGAAGGTGATGATTGTTGAGAATGTGGATAGTCACCAACACTGTGTGACTCAATTTACCCCCTCCCCAACAACAATAGCAATCAAAGCCTTAATCCCAATAATTGGGATCGGTTTTGAAGTGGGTGTATATGTACGCAACATTCCCGTTGCATTTTGTAAAAAGACTGTTTCCACGAATTCATCCTCTCCCCCAAGAAAAAAAAAATATATCATAGGTTTGGAATTTGGAAGACCATTAAAGGAGGTTGGGATAGATTTTATGGTTCTTCTGGTATGAGATCAATAACGAAGCCACCACTAATTTTTTTGGAGAACAAGTAACCTGATACAGTCTGTGGGATTAGTTTAACCTAATTGGGATGGAGTGCTCACATTGAGCAACAAAACAAAAAAATAAAAAAAATAAAAAATAAAAAACAGAAGTACTTCATAGTCTAAGATTTTAAACTAAAGAAAGACAGAAAAGCTGTTAAGTACCATGAAGAAAAGTAACAAGCTCGCATCTTAGATTGCAAAGTCAACTTGACAGGCAACTTCATACTTACAGGCCAAGAGTATCAAATAGAGCAGCAAATGGTAACCTTACAACTGGGCCATTATGGGCATTCCCCACAACATCTAAGCGATCAACTGCAGGAAAAGAAGTCAAATGTGATACAACAGCAATATGCTATTAGACTTAAAAACAGTAGGACGATTGTCTCACATTCAATGTCTCTAGCATTTCCTAAGCTGTTGCAGTAAGGATTTTCTGAAAATTGTGTATTTACTTTCACTAGGGAATCTGACGTGGCACTGTCATCACTTCTCCCATTTTCAAATTCATCACCCTCAAGACATTTACGATAATGAATGAGTATAAGTAGCACAAGGAGACTACTCTCTGCCAATGGACTTCTAGAACCATCACCACTTGAGGAAACAAGAAATTTGAACGGCAACAGAACAATATTAGCTGCAAGTCATACATAACTTTCAGTCAGGAACTTTAGCAGTGAAGTGAGACAAGTCTCTGAAATTCTACTTAAGTAAGTCTTTATGTCACAAGCCACTTGGGGTTTGCTGGGCAATACAAATATCATATTTTCTTCCATTCATTATCGAGTTCTATAATGTGATAACAGAATGATTCTTACTGCAAGTCATACATAAAGTTCTGTTGGTCCAAAAAGCTTAAGGAATTTTCTAAGAACCTAATCATAGTATGGCAAGTTGCTTCAGAAGTAGCTATTTATCATTTCACTAGAGACTTAAATTTGCACACAAAGATATAAAATGCCACCATGAATTGACATCTTAGTACCGATGTAGATGTCAAAAGCTAATCTACTGGCAAGTGTTTATTCAAAAAGGTAAGCTAAGAGATATGAAGGGAGAGGGAGAGAGTGTTGAGATATGAAGAGTCTGCATTCAGGATGGTATTTCTTGTCCATGTCTGCAGATTAAACTCAAGTTGGACCAGCATTGACACAGGGGCTTGATTGAATCATTTAGAGGAGTTTAGGGGTTGATTGTACCCGATTAAATATAAGAGGCAGTCGAACTTTTTAACAAATGTTCAATGACTAAATCTAGACTCAGCCCTCTAATATATACACCATGTTTGTTCCACTTTGATTATTTGATTTTTTGTCCTGTAAAATAAGACCCTTCCAAAGAAAATAGTTCTTAAGATATTTTATTGGTAGAAAGCATTTTCCAGAAACAATATCTTTTATTGTTTGAAGATTTTTGGAATTCATTTTCCTGATTCAGCATGGTTTCCAGTTCATGATGAAAGAATTTTGTTTTAAGAATATATTCTGACAACCTAACAAAGAAAACAGGAAACTGCTTTGAAGAAGCCAATTTTGATGGAAGTAACACTGCCCAGTAAATCTAAGTCTTTACATAATCATCAACAACAATATTTGCTTCTAGTAAATGCAAAATTACTCTTCAGAAATACCCCTTATTCAAGACAATGTTGTTTAAAATATATTTTTTTTTCAAAAAAAAAAAAACCTACTTGAACTAAAATAGTCGAGAAAGAATACAAAGTTAAGACAGTTACTTTCACTGCTCATGTTGAAGAATATCATGCATGGGGCATTATGGAAGGCAATGGAGAATGTCGTCAACTCCTGTCTACCATTTCTTCTATTTGTATGCCCTACTTTAACTTGGGTTCCATGGCGTTTAACTCAAGTTTAGAGAGAGAGAGAGAGAGAGAGATGTTGTCAACTCATGTCCACATCTCTTATGTTTGTATGCCATGATACAACTTGTGCTTCATGATGTTGATCAAGTTAGAGAAAGTGCACAAGAGAGTGAGAGAGAGAGAGAGATCTACTTTTTGAATGGATATAAGCCATAATCTTCAGGCATGATTATATATTGAAGCACCACATAACAAAGAAATGTAGAGAATAAATAGAACATAACCAAAAGGAAATGAACAGCAATGAACATTACCAGCAGCAGAACTAACTCTCTGTAGAACACCAAGTTGACCTTCATACAAAAATATGGACAGAGATGTGCGATCTAAAGGGATCTGAGGACGTGTTATGTAATTCAGTACTAGTCGGCGTACTACTGACCCAACCAAAGGAGTATCCTGTGAATAAGGAAGAATACTCACAATTCTTATTGAAAATGGAAAAGGGGTTAAGGTCTTTTAATGAGAATAAAAGCTACATTTCCATCTTTGTCACCTGAAACATTGCTGCATCAATGAATGGGTGGACATCTTTAGGTCCAGGAGATGGCCCAGAAAGAAGCTGAGTTGACATGGCAACAAGCATGAAATTAAGCAGTTCATGGTGCAGGATGTATGTATGAGGACTAAAAAGGAAAAAAGAGAGGGGAAAAAAAATTAGGCAGTAATAGATATAAGTTGCAGCAGGGACATAAACATCTTCATTAATCAGTACATACCTTACATCCACTGTGCCAATAAAGCTAAGGACACTTCGCATGACATAATTTTCTATACTGAGACCTGCATACAGAAGTCCCAAATGTCAGTGTTGAAATGTTTCCATGGCATCAAATTTTGCTTCACGCGTTTTCGAAGGCCAAGCAAAGTGAATCATTTCTTAGATTCAATGCATCATTAAATCATGAAAGTGACAAGAAGATATGATGAGAAAGTATATGGAAACCTGTATAGTTGCATTAAATCATCTTTAAACCTACAGTTTGACCATGTTAATGAATCTTTAAAGAGCAGATTCTTCCTATCGATCTCTCGTGGAATAAGATCATTTCTTAGATTCTCTTTGGCCTTCAGCTTCAGGTGCCTTTCGTGGCTAGTCCTGTCTGCATATTTGCAAAGATTGTTATGTCCTTCTATTTTCATTTTTTTCTTTTGTTTAGGTTGAGGATGTCTCATCCTCCATTGCATTAAGACATATAATTATTTTCTTTTGCTATCGAAGGAGGAAAAAAAGGCAAAAAAAAAAAAAAAAAACAAAACAATACTGTTGGTAGTATTTTGCTTCTTCTATCAAGCAGACATGCAATTAAAACTTAACCTTGTTTTGGCAGCATAGTTAATGCGGCATTGACCTGCTAGATCCACCAACCCGCACATTTCCTTGCTGATCAATTAGACATGCAGTTAAAACTGTTGGTAGTATTTTGCTTCTTCTATCAAGTAGACATGCAGTTAAAACTTAACCTTGTTTTGGCAGCATAGTTAATGCGGCATTGACCTGCTAGATCCACCAACCCGCACATTTCCTTGCTGATCAATTACTAACAGCTTTGGTGAAGCTTGATATTAGACATTCTTGCAATAGGATTTCCTTCAGGGGTGTTATTCAGAAGAAATGCACATGATCTTTTTCACCAGCTTTTTGAGTTTTGACAGAACATGGGCGATAGAGATAGGCATAAATACAGACAATCAGGTGGCATGCGATAGGAGGAAATTCAAAATTTTGTATACAAAAACTTTCCATATGATGGAGGTAAAAAAATAAGTATGGCAGGGCTAATACCTGGGAGATTTAAACAGAATCTAAGGAACCTTCAGAGGATGTTTTATTTGGTTGTAATGTGCTTCAAAGGAGAGATTCAGCTCAGGAGTTAAACATGGGACAACTTGCAGGAAAGAAATCACATTTTTGGAGATTCATGTGCTATGAATTAATGCAATAGAGAAAGGACAAAGCATCCCCTGCCATAAAGCAGGTAGAGAAAAAAGTTCTTGGCTACAACTTTGTCGGGACCATAGCATAGTCCGCGTCAGGAAAAGTGACATTCAGTTCTTGTTTTTCCTCCATATTCTTCAGTTTTTTATTAAAAAAAGATTCGGAAGGAAAGAAAATTTTTAATGGTCATTAGGAGAAGGTTGAAGTTCTTCCACTTTCTTTCTGGTGATGTTTTTGATGTACTTGATTTTGATAATCTTGTTCTTGAGTGGCAATTCTTGATACCTTTAATGAATGTAAATACAGAAAGAGAGAAACCAAATATATACATATATATTATTGGAAGCATTAATTACTTAACACTTGGAAAATTATCAGGCAGTGGCTCTTTTTCATCAAGGGACATGAATAATTCTTCGTTGTTGTCACTTTTGGCAGTTTCAATTAGGTACTTGAAAAACACAGACGATATATATGCTGCATTGAGTGACTTATAAACCGTAGGCGGCAAGGCGGAATTTGAGATGGACTCCTGCAAGCACCAAGCTAGGTGAATCAAAATCTTTGCAAGATGCCTGGTGTAAGGGTTGTTCTGTGCTGCATGAGTACGAAAACGGCAGAGATCAAGATCCAAAAACAAATTCAAATCAGAGGAACAGGTTTCAGCAACAACATGAAACAGTATCATTTCAGCAAAAAAAGAGAGGGAAAAAAAAAAGTCTCTCCTAACCCATTAGACAATATACAACACAAAGTAAGTCATTCACCAATTCCATCCACTTTGCAAAGGATCGCCAATAAGGAAAAAGCTTCCATCTCTTATGAATATTTTCCCGAGTGTAGATTCAGCAAGGCACTATCTTCCAAATAAATTTTCCAATGGAAAATATGCCTAGCCAAAGAATCACTCTATTGCACAAAATTTTATTCAAACTTCAAACTTCACATCTTCCTTGGATTCTATTCAAATTTGTCCATCTGCCCTCACCAAAACCAAGCTATCATGTGGAAAAGTTAAAAGAACATTTTGAAAATAATTCCATCTAGTAGGCATCAGTTTTGAAATGCTCATACCTTGTCAAATGCTTTTCACTCGAAATCCCAGTTAGTTATCAACATTGCATAGCAACAATGATAACATTGGATTTGACAGACAACAAACTGCTTGTGGGTGAAATGGATCTTTGTGGGCTTACAACACCCAACCCTCTCCATTGGTCTACTAGTGAGAAGATCTAATAGAGGATATATAGGCCACCACATCAAAGGCCCAGCCTAGCTTGCTCTTAAACAAAATCCTCAATCCTGCACAAGATTAGACCACTACTTGGGTTGACAACAGACCCAAACCTGACTGTTTCTTGACCCGACTATGAAATGCAACAAGACAGCATTCATCTCAATCAACCCCCTATTATGTAGCCCAACCAAATTCTCACTCTAGGAGCCACTCATGACCCAAAACGAAACATGTTAACGATTAACCCTCTCCCCACATAGCAGAGACCTCCCTAAATTCTCAATCGCTAACAACCTCTCCACTTGTAGCATTGCTGCAGTGCCATCACTTCAAGTTACCTTCATAAAATGGAATCTCCCAATTTATACGACAATGCTATCCAAAGGAAACAGACATGTCAAACAATCTTCAACATTTTTTGTTACCCTTGATGAAGCATTAGCAAATATTAAGTTTAATCATTAACCCTTCTAAAAGTTTTATAACAAAATCGAGAAACCACTAGTTCATTTCAAAGAGTAGCATAGACAGACTGAAAAGGTTATGATTTCCAACCAGAAATTCCTTTTGGGAGAATTGCTAGTAAGTACAGAAATCATCAAAAGCCATCTCCCAAATAAATGGACAGGTAAAGTATACTTAATCCCCCAGTAGTTTCATAGATTGTGACTAAGGCCTCAATGGTTTCAAAACTGCCACTTTGCCTCATGTGCTTTCAATTCGTACCAGTTTGCCCCTTCATTATTCTTTGCCTATTGTGGTTTAGTTCGTTTGGGTTTTCCATCAAATCTGGCATGTGCAAGTCAAACCACTGGGAGAGATAATAAAAATTGATGGAAAAAACCAAATGAAATAAACCACAAGGGGGCAAAATAACAGAACTTGAAAGCATGAGGGGCAAAGTGGCAATTTTGAAACAATAGAGGGTTTAGTGACAATCCATGAAGTCACGAGGGGGTATTTTTCCCTAAAAAGATCGGGGGTTAATTAAATCATTTTATATTGCTTTTTTTTTTTTTGGGTAATTGTGGGAACTTCAACTCTATCCTTCATCTGTGTACTAGTAGATCCATCAAGCACATGCAATAGTCCAAAAACCATGCGCACTATGCAAGGACACTAGTAAAAACTTCTCTTGCAGGTAACCAAGTTTCCGGTTTATCATTCACATCATCTAGCTTTTCCCGATGCGCGTAACACTTTGTGAATTAACCAGCACAGATTAGATTTTTTTAAAGTTCAAATAGCCAACTATTATACTTCTTCAGCTACTTCGATCTAATAGGTCAAATATGAAAATGTTAACCTACAATATAACTTCCATTTCCCACACTCTACCCAAAAAACTACTTTTATTGGGCATGCTATTCCATCTCATGGTTAGTCATGTTATGTTTTACCTTAAATAGTAGCCCTGCTAACCAATTTACGAAGCCTGGAGTCCAATTGAATACGTCATTTAGCCGTCAGTCTGAACTTTGTGGCTTCTTAGTACTTAGGGTTCAAGGCAATCTTCTCCAACATGTTACCTCTTGCACTTTATTAGTCGATTTTGAAAAGCCTTAAAGTAAGTTTTATGCTCTTTCTTTATTTGCTCGCTTCGTTGATTAAATGATTAAGAAAAAAATCACATTTTATCTCAATTTCCACTAACCGCCATGATTGAAAGACTGTACCTATAATTAGGGCACCTTGAAATGCAAACTAAGATGCGAAATATGAGTTAATAAATAAGTTTCAAGAGGAAAATGACGAACCAAAAGTCCGGCAAGCTTGAAGAACTTTGTAAGAAGGCCATTGAATAAGATTGAGAGGAAGCTCGAGGAGTTTCTGCCAGAAATCAGACGAAACCGGGAAGGAGGTCTCGCCGATAAATGTTCCGATTAGGCATTCCGCCGTGTCTTGTTGCCGCGAACCACCTTTGCGCGCCGTTGAAGGCACGGCCCCCATCCAAACTCTCTCTCTCTCTCTCTCTCTCTCTCTCCCCACTGCGATCAGGAACAAAATTGGAGATCACTGAAGAACATCATTGTGATTGGAAACCAAGAATTCTGAAACCATAGGAAGAAGTGAACGGAGATCAATGGACTCGTTGAATCTCGATCTGGTTGTTTAGGTTAGAGAGAGATTCAGAACCTCATTGCATTCTGTCATCGTCAAGAACAAAGTCAGGAGTAAAGAGGGACACACAGACAGAGGAGACGCTTCGGGTGGAAGATTTTAGTGAGAGAGAGAGAGAGAGAGAGGGGACTTCCGGCACTTTGTTTTTGATTATGGCACCAAATTACTAATTAGTTACCTATTTTGACGAAATTGCCCTTTTCCAAAGTTGAACCGGTTGGGGGACAGGCATGCCAAAGAGCGAGCGGTGACATATTCTCATGGGAAATTTGCTGACAGAAGGAAGCCGGGGGCATCTGGGATTTTTTTTTTTAAAGATATTATTATGAAAATATTTTTCTTTTATAAAATATCTTATTTAAACTATTATTTTTAAGATGAGTATTTAAAAGAGTGGATTTGACGTAATGATAGAATCTTTTTCATTGTATCTTGGAGATATAGAGTTTGAATCAGCCTTCTTATAAAAAAAAAAAAAGAAGAAAACTGTCTAGATATTCTCGACCCCACAATATGAGAGTTTCGACATTGGATACGTCATGTTTTTTAAGACGAGTACATTCTCATAATTCTATCAAAATTACTTAAATTTTAAAATTATTAAATTGAAATAGTATATTTTTTTTAATTAACCATCAATATCCGATAATCACGTTGGATCTAATCAAATTCGTTTCGAATTAGATTGAGTTTTTAAATAATAAAACTTTTCTAACGCATATTTTCTTTGTATATAAGAATCGAACTCAAAATTTTATGAAGGGATATCAATATTCAATTATTAAACCAATCAAACATCAGTTAAAGTCATGTATTAGTTTATACCAACTTATGGGTTTAATAAATGAATCAAGTTCGGTTAAATTAAAATATATTCAAACTTATTTAATTAATAAAATAAGCTAAATTAAAGAAATTCAATTAAAAATTAGTTTAAAAAGTTAAACCAATTTTAAATTATCAAAAATTGTGATCCAAAAATAATGGTTTGAATCGATTAAAAATTTTGTATATGTTAAAAATATGTAATGCTGATATTAGTCTCTTTTCACTATTAAGAAAAAAATATAATCAGACTAGCATCGAATGAATTTGAATTTATATTCAAAGTTTAATTTACCAAACAAATAATTTGGAAATTATGTCATCCTAGTATTGATATCATAAAGCCAACATCAGTTAATATGAGAACTGAACTTACATTTGAGAGAAATAATAAGAATGAAGTAAAAAATTTTTAAGATATCTGATATAAGTCCAATAGTGGAATAGAAATACTAATAACATATCATTTATTAATTGTGAAAAATAAAACTAAAAGTTATTAATAAAACTCAACCAGAGCAAAGTAACAAAAGTAAAAGTAATAATGAAATTTACAAATTAATTAGAAAAATATAAATTGAGATATAAATTAGGATTATCATAAATTAACAAAATTGGAGTCTAATTTCATCACTAAAATACATATTAACATCAAAATTAGTTAATATCTTTTTGAATTATAACACTTCTACTATCAAATAAAATATTTAATCAAATTAATACAAAGATAAGACTTGAAATATAATTAATTTATGATATAAAGAAACGTAATTTTCAAGATCAAAAAAATGCATTGATGTTGTTAGGAGAGGAGTTGCATCTCTACAGATACCGACTTCTTTGACTCAAATAGGTGCTTCGAAAAATGAAGTGAAAACTTACAAAAGATCATCAAAGGGTGTTCTAACAAATGAGGTTTCAACACTCAAATTAGAAAAAACGGTTATCAAAAAAAAATGAAATAGACTGATTTAGAGAGAGAGGGTCGAGTTTGAGACTCTTGTGATTTGTATGTCAAGTATATAGTTCCAAGAGAGCGTACCTAGCTGATGATATGCAAAGTGTCTTTATAGATCGGTCTCTTGGGAGCCATGTGCATTTGGAGGCGTTCAATCCTAGTTTTCTTATGAGGATATCTTGAGATCTTAGAACTCCATAGTCAAATATTTTTAAATGATTGAATTTTATCATTTAGAAAATTCAACGAGTTTAGAAGATTATTTTCTTATTGATTTAATTTTAACATGTCCCTTTCTTTATCTAAGAAATATATCTTACAATCAAATAAGAAATAAATTCTAATACGAATTTTAATTAAATATTACCTTTATCCGATAAAAGTAGTCTTTTCGAATATGACCAACTTCCTGTCAAGGTTGCCAATCAGGTAATGAAGAGGGAAGTGTCAATCATGAGTTTACTGAAGACCAATGAAGATTGCAAACCAATTAGATTGTTATGGATCACAGACTTAAAAAACTTTGAGCATTATCATAATGGACCTTTCAGTTATGTCTCATCCCATCGTATGCAAATAGAAGATATTAAACAAATTTACAGTGAGAGTAGACGAAATAAAAAATAAATTTTGTACTATTTCATAAATAGAAGATAACACGTCTACAGTGTATATTATTGAGTTTTCACAATGTTGGTACCATTTCATTGAAATGAAATAAATAATTTTTAAAAGAGGAAGGGTGTTTTCGTCATTTAGAGAAGTTTGGAAGGTAGAATAGCAGATTTGTAGCCATTTGCAGCTGGTGTTTAGCTTCGACGGCGAGTGCCTACGTGGCGGAGTTTTGTGCAACTGATTACGCAATAATAAAAATAGACCCACGCGGAATTTTATTTATTTATTTTTTTAAATGAAAGTAACGTTAATAGCTATAATCTTCTGTTTCACGGAGCACCTTTGTTTTTCTGTGCCCTCTCATCTTTTCTAAACATTGAGCTTCCGTGGAAACATCAAACTTATTTTAACTTAGCTCACTTTTCTCTGTTTTATTTTTCTATTTAAATTAAAATTATTAATAAAATATAAAATTTCAAAAATTAAATTTAATTATTTTTTCTATTAAATATTTTAATCAATTTTATTTTAATTAATTTTAACTTATTAATAAAAGAATAACATATTCTATGACATCTTATTAATATTTTATCCGGCAATTGATTGTATTTAAAATTTTATGCCACTAGCAGGAGTTATTATTGAAAATCAATATTTAACAATTGGTGGGATATTCATTATTTCTTATGTTATTAGTTGATTTTTTTTATTTTTATAGAAATAAAAATGGATTTTATATTTCTTCCCTAAATAATGTGAGAGAGTGAATTTTACGTGTCATCTTACTTAAATATATTTTAAAAAAAATTATTGTTTGATTTGAAAGATTTTTTTAAAAAAAATAAAATTATTTAAATTTTAAGTTTTTAATTTTTTATGTATATCTTTATATAAAATTTAATTTTAACTTATGTTGTTGAAATAGTTGTGACTTGGACAAGTGTTTGATCAACGGTGGAGAATGGAGGAGGGAAGTTGTTTGTGTGCTATCAATATCACCAAAACAGTGCAAGTTGTGGGATTAGGATTGTGTGTTGTCGGTGGAAGAGTACAAATTAAAATCGTAATCTAATCATTGTGCCTAATTTCTGGGCTATATGGGCTGTTAAGAACATGTTGGGCTTGCTAGGGTTCTTGGGTCTGGCCCACAATTTTTTACCGAAAGTTTTTTGATTTCCATCTATAAATATATATATTTTTTGTTATATGAAAATTTGAATTCAAAATTATTTTAGAAAGGTGATTGTTATTAGTAAATTATTTTTTTATGGACAATTTTCAATTTCCAACTATATTAATGAGATAGAAATAGTTATTTTCCTGAATATTGATTTAGTGATCAAAATTATAAAAATATTGATATTTTTATTCCAATCTTATTAATAGTGAAATGAATTTCTTAGAAATCGTTTTTTTTTTTTTTTTTTTTTTTTTTTTTTTTTTTTTTTTTTTTTTTTTTTTTTTTTTTTTTTTTTTTTTTTTTTTTTTTTTTTTTTTTTTTTTTTTTTTTTTTTTTTTTTTTTTTTTTTTTTTTTTTTTTTTTTTTTTTTTTTATTTTTTTTTTTTTTTTTTTTTTTTTTTTTTTTTTTTTTTTTTTTTTTTTTTTTTTTTTTTTTTTTTTTTTTTTTTTTTTTATTTTTTTTTTTTTTTTTTTTTTTTTTTTATTTCAAAGTACTCTCTCTCCCAATCTTTGGTGAAATAAAGTCAGAGTGGCTCTGTCTCTCTTTCATCATTAATCAGCCAAAGCTCTCTGATACCCTCTCTCTTAAGTTTGATTGGACGGAAAGTGGAAGGAAAATAGAAGAAGTAAAAATAGAATAAAATGACTCTTTTCATTTATTTAGTAAGAAAAGAAAAGTGAAAGAAAAATAAAAATAGAATATAATCTCTTTTCTTTTTTTTTAAGAAATTATTTTCATCCCTTCTCTCTCCCCTTCTATGAACCAAACTTACCTTTAAAATGTAAAAATTGATTTTATCTTACTTTCACAAAAAAGAGAGAAAGAGAGCATTAGGTCGATTTTTGATAAATTAGGATTTCAAATCTATTTCTTTTTTTATTTTTATCTCAAAATTTTTAATAAAAATATCATTTTTAAATTGATTTTTAGAAAATCGACTTTAGAAACCAATTTCTAAGAAATATATTTCACTATTTTCAAAACTCGAATAAAAACATTAATATTTTTATAATTTTGATCTCCCAATCTAATATTTAGAGAAATAATCTAAGATAGAAACTTATCTAGATACTGGTATCCCTTAAATAAGCTATCTGATTTAAATCTATTACGATCAATATGATTACACCGAAAGGAGAGAAGACGCCTTCTCAAGTCTCAACCTATCACAAGAATTTTTATCGATCAATGACTACCATTTAAGAAATCTCAATTTATTTTTATTTGAATTAATTTATCTCCATTTTGTCTTATTTATGTTGAATAAAAAATATAAAATTTAACTCGATTTTTTTTTCTTTTTTATGAAAATTGAATTTCATAAAGTTTATGCAAAGTAGGTCATTTTAGGATGGGTTGACCTTACAATTTAATAGAACAATTGTCTGGGTGAATGGTATAAGCGTACACTATTGTAACTATAAGCTGTCGAGTGCTTATTGTCTCACAAATCGAATTTGATTCCAGTGCGCATTGGTTGATTGACAATTGCCTGAGTCTCTCTCTCTCTCTCTCTCTCTCTCATGATCGAAATAGACAAGAGGTACTAGTGACATGTCTTTAGAGTGAGTAGAAAGTAAAGCACGAAAGGTGACCCAAGGCTTCCTCATCCACATTCGGATGAAATGCCAACCGTGTTATGGATTTCAGAAGCTGATTTTGGGAGTGTGGATCTGCAAGGTCAGTCATGTCTTTAGGGTATGGTATGCTCACAAATTTAATCCTGCTGGGGGCATCTGGTTGTACCTAGGAAAGGATTGGCAGGGCTTGGGTTTGGCCAAGCTTGTGCTTAGGTTTATTGCTTGTTGCTCTGCCTGCTCTTTGAACAGGTGATCGGTACAAAATGTTCATGCACAACATGTGCAACTCTATTTCTTGGGCAGACAAGTGCAACAACATGTTATGTGATCCAATTCAATAGCAAGGGGCGTGGCCTCCCTATTAACTGTTGAAGACATTCTGCAGGAAAGGAAACCATGAGCCCTCCTTCACTTTAGCTTCCATAACAAGAAAGAAACAATAATCAAACTCTCTCAAAGTTGGTTATGCAGATCTCTATAATAGCATAAAGCATATGCTATCCATTGTATAACAATATGGTTTTATTCCATGGATAAGCCTAGTTTGTTGTTAATCATCAGTCACGAGGATATACTTATGAGAAATGAGGAAATTTATGAATGACTTATTCATTTGGTTGATTTGCTTTACTTTCAGTTGATCCATGGATGTCCATCGTGAGTTTCTCAAGCTCTGATTCTTCAAACGCCGAAATGACATCGAAATCCTGAGATTCACTTTCCGCAAAAGTCATTTTCTCCTCCTCACTTTGACACAATTCACCAAACTCAGTATTAGTACTAAAACCTTGCTCAATTAGTCTTTTCCTCTTCTTATTCAAAACCTCTTCCAATTCTTGTCGAATGTTGTTATGTCGGACTAGCTGTTGGAGAAAGGGAGGATTCCTAATTGCCTTTGCCAAGAAAGCCATCATTTGTCGTTGTTTTCTCTCTGTTCCTTCTAGTCTTTGCTCCAATGCTTGGAGATGAGCTCTAGTGTCCTGCTGTTGTTGCCTAAGCCTCACTATTTCAGCCATCAAAACCTGCCTATCGCGTCTCAGTTGATGGACTTCACTATCTAATCCGAATCTTCCCACTTCGACACACGAGTCAAAAACCTCATGAGGACTTTGAGGCCTATTATGTGCTTTTCTCCTCCTTATGTTCTTCAAAAGATGCCTTTGCCCTTTGAGGAAATCTTCATTGGCAAACTCCCATCTATCTGGATCAATCTTTTTAAATCCCTACATAGTTCGAGCATTGAATGACTTTTTATGATCTGAATTATCTAATGATTGCCAGACATAATCCCATGAAAAAATTAAGAACAAAAACAATTTCCCAAAAATAAGTGCAAGTCTAGATCAATAGCTTCATCCATGTGAAAAACCATGCAAGGACTCAATCAAAAGATTCCCACAATTCACAATAGTGCAAAAGACTAGAAGGGTATTTTTCAAATCAATGGTAAGACAGAAGCATACTTACATAAGTATTAAGCTGCCGAACAAAGCTTGAGAAATTGTTATGCTTGAAGAACTTGGGAAGAAAACTTGTGGAAAAGGCCTGCACATCCCACACCACAAAGCTATTGAAACCCTTGCTCCAAGAGATAATAGGATCCATATTCGGGTCATCGACGATTTCGTAGGTTTTGTTGAGGAAAGGTGGAGGACCTGTCTCATGAAGTCCCTCCATTGGTTGAGGAAGTTCGTTCAACATCTCTGTCAAGTACTCTTCCTTCACTTGCCTTGGAAAGTTCATCATTTGAAAGTTTACAAAACACTCCAGATATAGTATGAGCTATATAGCAGAAAAAACACTGATGGTTTCCAAGAATGTTGAAGGGAAACACCAAAAAACCTAAAACAAGCATATAAAGAAAGGAATGGGGAGGTGGAAAAGAAGGAATTTATGAAGGGTTTGAGATCTGACAAAAATTGGTGGACAGGTGAACAACATTACAGGTAACACATAAACAAATAAATATGGAGATGTCTTTCTGTAAACTGACAGAATTAATGACTATCGGATGAATTAGAAATAAATTTTAATTATTTATTTTTTTTAAATAAAAAATTTTGATAGTTAAAATTTAATTATGATTTATTTTATAATTACCAATTTGTATATCAAATACTGATGAGATGATAGAATGAGGATTTAAAAGATAGGATTTGTTAAAAGAGTAAAATGTCAAAAAGGAAAAATTGGTATGATAGAAAAAGAGAAAAAAGGTCAGGTGACCAAGTGACGTGGAGATGCTAAAAGGAATGCCAAGAAGGTTTGAGAAAAAGGATGAGAGAGAGAGAGAAGTATGAAAATGACATTGGACCAGAAAACAGTGGACATGATCAGACAAGTGTACTTCTAGCAACGTAGGAATAATGAACATTTCTGAAAATTAGTCTATATCTTGGTTGGTGATGACTATCATTTTTGGATTTAGTTGATGGTTAAGAATTTGAAATTTCATTTTAATTAATTTTAATCAAGTTATTATCAAATTTATCATAAAAAAAAAATTTAATATTATTTTGTAATTATTTTTATCAATTATTTTTATCACTATTAAAATTTAAATCTGTTGGTAAAAAATATTAGTGCCCTTTTCACTGATCAAACCTCAGTGCACTCTCTCTCTCTCTCTCATACATGATGCAAAAAGAGACATGAGATTCCAAATATTCATGAACACTCATATATCTTTCCCTTTGGGAAGTTCGTCATTATTAGATTTTCTTTGTTTCAAGTAAACAAGTCAATCACCCTTATGAGATAGAACTTTTTCATCAAAGAAATTCTACTGTATACCAAATTTTGTTGTTTTAATGGTTGATTTTTGTAATATATGCATGTAAAAAGGATTAAGTTTTCCTCTACTCGAGCTAAGCCGATTAAAGTCAGCATGGATCAACTCAGCAAAAGCCCGAATATTTCACCTGAGGGAGAAACCCCGTGAACTTCCAACCGTTGAGAAGAGGTTATTTCTTGAAAATAACCCCCTCACCCCCACTTAAAATTAGATTGATAGGGATGCAATTGAAGGCTACCGGCGTTCTGAGATTATTCACCATAGCAAGTGACGTGGAAAGATTTGTCTTTTATGCAGCTGGATTTACCCTGCTTGGTGGGTGGGTTTAACCTGACAGCTTAGAATTATGACGAGTGAAAGAGACAGATACAGAGAGAGAGAGAGAATAATTTAAGGATTTTAGCTGCACTATTTAATCACTCTGTTTAACGGAGACAAATGATGGGTCCACACCTTTGTTGGATACTGCCACTAGTTATGCTCAATGGGCAATTTCTTTGACAAACGATCAACGATAACATCCCTCTCGAGAGTGGGTTGAAATAGTGGAAAATTCTACTATCATCGGCATTGATATTTGTGGCAATGTTATTTTAGGACTTTTTATGACAACATTAAGACTTTTAAATGACAAATCTTTCCATAATTATGTTAAAGTTTTGAGAGATCACAATTTGCCTTTCGAATAAAACTTGAGCCCTTTGGATGATGATGTTAGACAGCGAGTGATAACTCTAGATGGTCTCATGGGATTCTAAGTATCAATATCCATGGAAATGTTGAAACAACCTAGAAAAGGAAGATGAATTCATCTGTTTCCTGAGTCATGCTTGGGGCAGGAATAGGTAGACAGGGGAAGATAGAATTAGAACAAGATGTAAATGGGGAGCTCTCTCTCTCTGAGATGGAAGGGTTCAAAGTCAAACATGCAAGAGCACTTCGTAGACAGCTTTTATTCACAAAGACCAGACGTTATTAACAGCAAGAAAAATCTTGTCTTGACCAAGAGCCTTGATTCAAATAGTCACCTACATTACTCAGAAAACTCACCGGTGATAAAGGTCCTAGATTCGAGTCTCAACCCTCTCCCCATTGTCAAGCAAAAACAAGAAAAATCTTGTATCAGGTTCTACCAGTATTTTCACACATACAAGGTGAAGATCCTTATGTTAAACTTCATAAAGAATTTAAGATCAAGAAGCCCAAGCAGGCTAAAGCATTTGACAGACATAATAAGACACATCAGACAAGTCAAAGCACAAGAAACAAGCATATCAAGACAGAATACATCACTAATTATTGAAGCCAATGCAATATGTATCTCTTTATGTGAGGGTTTGAAGAGTGAAAATGGACTTTCATGCTGCAGCATCGACAACACGGTTGGCAGCTTCCTTCTCCACAAAAGCTTTAATGTACTCCTGCCTGCAAATAAAACTCTTTTCTGAAGCCTCAAAGTCACTAATAAATTGTTTTTTAAAGAGTAACAAGCAAAATCAAAGGTATACCTTGCTGGGAGATGATCATGAGGACGATTGAAGGGGGTCCAAACAGGATCACCAACAAAGAGACGCATTGCCTGGACAAGTAGAAAAAATGAAATAAATTAGATTTATCCTCTTGGCTTTCAATATAGCAAGCTATATCAATTCTCTAAATTTTAAGGATTGGTAGCCAATAGCAACCCCCCAAGAAAAAAATAAATAGAAAGAAAATTTCAAACATATTTAGCCCATAAAATTAGCACGTTAAAAATACAGAACAAGATGTTCGATACAGGAGAAAAACATTAGCCAGCAGACATGAATGAAAAGGACTACTAAAAGAACTGAACCTCTAGTATCTAGATGTCCATATTGAATTGAGGACCACAATTATTTAGAAATTATTCATCATTGATTAGGTTGCTGCATTTTCTGCTTCTGCATAGTTCAGATCCAAAAGTGCCAGAGCCATAGATTGGTATATCATCTACAAATGTCTAAAGCATTCCTAATTAGCTAGTTATGTTTAGGGATTAGTTTGTGCCCAACAAAAATATCTTTCTTCACTCAAAAGCATCCATGGCACATAGATTCAATTGCTCCTCAAAGTAATGATTGAGCAATAACAATAAAACTTAAATTTGTATGCATACCAGGGCAGCACAGTAGCACATAAGATTTCTTATGGTCTACATTTCAGTGCATGCTAAGATGTTCTTTCATAATCATTCAAGAAATGCTTAAATCAAATCATGCATTCAAAGGCAGGGACAACATTTCCAACTAATCACAAGATTAAGGCATACTTTAGAGAAAAGGTCTTCATTATATGGAGATGTAGCCAAAATTGACCGTAGCTGGAATCTCAAACTCATAAGAAGGAAAAGATAGAGAGCTCATGACTGATGCCACATGTTATTGTCATTGCTCCTCAGTAATTCTTGATATGCATATTGCCCATGTTAGAAAATTGCAGTTATTGTTTGATATATTTTGCATGAAGACCCATACAGAAGAAAAGCCAAAAAACCAAAAAGAAGTTCTCTTACTATAAAAAGAATCAAGAAAGAAAATATAGGCTTGTATTCAGAAACAAAAACACATATGCATATATGGGTATCATAGATGTCTGCAAGGAAACAACAATGAGATCTTGTACATTGATTTACTTTGTCACAAGAGGTACCTTAATGTAGTTGTCTGAATCCAGTGTAAAGCGGTGATATATTCCAGCTGGTAGAACAATCATACCACCCTTCTTCACCCAAACACGAATCCAAGAATCATTACGATCCCTCACATCAAAATAACCTTCACCAGAGTCAATTATTGGGGGGGGAAGAAAAAAGAATATATATATATAATAATAAATATATGTAAAGGAGAAGAAAAATGAGCACTGTGAAAGGTAACTAATCCTACCACTGCCTGCAACACAGTAGCGGATTTCCTCATCAGTGTGAAGATGCTCTTCGAAAAAGATCTTTATCTTCTCCTCATAATTAGGCAGCTTCTCTGGGCATACCTCACAAAAGTCCTAATGAAAAGGTTTACATGGTCTTAACTCAAAAGTGATAAAGTAGACTTGTCACAAGGATAAAGTAGACTTGCTGTAAACAAAAGAAAGGACAATGTGGTGCACACCATGTAAGAATATCCACGTTCTTCACGGATTTTCTTCAACTCCTCATCCATCTCATAGTTATCAGCATCTAAACGCCAGCTGAGAACTCCAAGTTCTGCAATGTTCAATAATTGCACAAATGAGTCACTTAAGGTTTAAACAATAGATCGGCATTCAACAAGTATTCTGCTTCCGGATACCAGCAAGTTGTTCCAAGGACACGTATTCTGGGGGATTTCGGTGATGAGGTAGTCTCTGGTCCTCATCACTGTCATCCATGTACCATGCTTGCAAGACTTCCTCCCTCGGATCCTTCTGGAATTAGAAATTTCAGAAAAATGAGGAACCAAAAACCAAAATATTATTTTTCCATCCATTTCCATAAAGATTAATCATAAGATCAGAAACTTTTGTCCCAACTGCATAAAAAGATGACAAGCCGTAGGGTGAAGCCAAAATTTTATATCAGGAGCTTCTGGGTTATGATTTTAGGGACGGATTATAATTTTTAGTGGAGCAAACGGCATGGTTATAACTATTGAAATTATATACACCATTTTTTTTCCCTTAAAATTTCAGAGATGGGGGCTGCCCCCGCCCACCCCCTCCCTTCACCCCGACGAGTAGTATATATCACAGTTCACAACATACAGTAAAAAATAACAAGCATAGAAAAATTCACAGGGACTACATATGTAGAAAAGAAACATCTTTCTCGAATCAAATCAAGCAAAATATCAATACCTCATAAACTTGTCCATGGTATTAATCTATGACAGGATTGTCAGAACAGCTCTGGTCAACCTAATTTCTCATCTCAAAAATTAACATACGAAAAGAAAATTTTCACAACAATCTCAATCAGTTTAGGAGAAGGATGGTCCGAACTTAAACCCCAGTGAATTAGCAAGGATGGTACGAGAAATCCATAATTTACTAAACAGACACCAGACCGAAATACAATCCCACCAAAAAGATCAAAATTTAATCACTTGATTCGAAAACAACTGTGGCCGAGTAGAAAATGAAACCCAAGAAAGTCAAAATCATAAGGAAAATGCGCAAACAGGAAAGAAGGGCCGGAAATTCGAGATGTCCTAAAGATCGATATGGTTGTTTCAAATTTTCTGCCCAACAATATCATGGGAACTAAAATTGAGAGAGAGAGAGAGAGAGACAGTACCTTTGCAGAGGCAACCATAATTTTCAGCTTCGTCTGTTCCTCGATCGTCGAAGGATCTCTGACGCAGACTGAACGTTTAAGCTTGGAGGCTGCGCCGCCTATTAATACCCTGAATTAAAGCCATAAGGACATAACTACCCTTTTGAATTTTCGCCACGTTTGTGCTTTTCATTCATCACCCTCACGTCGTCGTTTGGGGGTGTAATAGTCATTTGGCTCAAATGGGAAAGTCAAAATTTGGCATGAACCATGCTATAACCGTTCATGTACCCAAAAAAAAAAAAAAAAAAAAAGAATTGGCAACGATCGTTTTTTTCTTTTTTTTCACCATTATTATTATTATTAAAGTAAACTCGTCATTTATTTTTAAATGTTAAAAATTATTTTAAAATTTGGTATTCTCCGTTAAAAGAACTGTCAAATAATTTTCTATCAACCCCATGACTCTATTTTTATTTTTATATATTTTTCCAACAAATCAACATCTTAATTTTTTTAATTTTTAATTTTTTAATAAATAACATTTGATGAAAGCATCATGTCCCCAACCATTATCATTCCCATCTCGTTTGATCATTCTCACTTAGGTTTCGTTCAGTTCTTCTATAGATTTATCAACGATTAAGGTATTATCTGGACACCAACGTTGGTTGATTCGGTGGGAAAGATATTGAAATCCATTAATCATGTATGGGTTTGAGTCATCATGAAAATAAAAAAAAAATCATGCTGAAATATATTTTCTCGAAAAGGATCCGATAACAAATCGATTCAGAGTAGGCAAAACGAAAATCCAGATACTAAATAGTTAAATACCAATTAAAAAAAAGTATTATCTGGACAACCTTTCCAAGCACATCATTTGCTAAATATTTAAACAATTAAAGGTTTTTTTTTTCACAGTTCACACTTGGTGGACAATATAGTCTAATAGAAGGGTGACAATCAAATGAAATCCCCCGGAAAAAAATGAAAAAAAAAAAAAACCCCTAACTTGACTTTATTTTTGGAATCATTTCAATATTATCTGTGGGGAGACCAATCCTTATTGAAGATTTTACAATTTTGTAATTAAAAAAAAATGTAATTCCTTGAAGAACAGTTTGGTGATTTTATCGCATAGAAATTTTAATACTCATTCAAAGCATTTGAAGAATAAAAATAGCATTTTTTTTTTCCCACAAAAATTAAGGTCCTCATCTTCAAAATGAACAGGGAAAAAATGAATGGATATTGACAAGTTCGGACAAGCAAAACATGTTCAAGGGAGAGAAAATGGATTATATTGGATATTTTAATTAAATATTGAGTTAATATGTAAAAATAATTATATATTTTTCCTGTTGAATGGCAACAGGAGGCACTTTATTCCCAAGGGGTCCCGGGGGGCCGGGGGATTTTTTTCCTCCCCCCCCCGTAGGGGGTTTTTTTTTTTTTTATAAAATTTGTGTAATTATTTACAATTGCTTTTAATTTTATTCTTTAATTGAAGGGTATTGATATCTTGATAATTTATAATTGTGAGATTTAATTGAGTTTATTAAATTAATATGTTAGAAATAATGACGGAGATTTTGAAGAGTAAGGAAGGAAAATGAGTTAAAATTAGAAGTTTTGAATATTTTTAAAATTATTGATTTATTTTTAATATTTAAGGATAAATTTTAAAATTTTAACTTTTAAAAATTTTTCTTTATAAAAATGGGATTACTATTTTTATATTCATAGGAGCTCTTCGTTGTGTAAAAGAAAAAAAGAGAGGGAGGAGCCCAAGAGACCACAGCAACTCCAAAGAGATCGGGTTAGGAGAGAATCTTGATCTTGATTTGTCAGACTTTAATGGTCATCAGTTGATTCAACATGGATGCTTTTGCTTGTTCATTTCATTGGGATTTCAAAATTCAAAAGAATATGCTCACTTTCACTATGTTTTTGGTTGTCATGTTCTCCGCCCATGTCTTGTCGGTTCATTAGTTCATCTATGTTTCCATAAACTTCCTTTTACCTTTTAGCCTCCAACGCGTGACCAACCGACACTCTCCGCCTCACCTCCCTCTGGTGCCGACATTTATTTTTAGCCGGTAGGAAAAAAAAAATCAAAATAATTATAATTTAATAGATTTATAATATAATTATTAAATTATAAATAATACTATCTAAAATATTAAGTTTTCCTTTATAATAAATTATTTTGATAATTTTAAAATCACTTTTAACATTTTTAAAGTTTGATACCAAAACTATTTTCTCATATTCGAGATTCTATCAATAGTATCATTGGGGGGGGAAAAAATCGGATGGCCAAGTTTCAGCGACCAAGAACATTATTTATTTTTTTAATCCAATGGAAAATGATAAGAAATTGTCTAGGCAAGATCTGATCTTCAAAAAAAAAAAAAAAAAAAAAAAGCTTTAATGATTAAGTGCCAAATGTAAATTGGGCTGTTGAGCCCAATTTTGAGACCTTAAGTCTTTTTGGAACATTAGTGACCATGGATCTATTCTGATTTTTAGATCAATCATAGGAAAGAATAATTGGGGCCATTAGGCCTGAACCCATGAAAATTGTTTAAGACCCACTTTATGGAGCCCATTAAATAAAATAGGGTATTGGCCATCAAGTTTAAGAGGCCGAATAGATTATGAAATTAGACTTGAATATAGGTTCATTTTTCAAGTTTACGTCCAAATTGGATATAGATTTAATTAAAAATATAATTTTTAATTTAAATATTTATTATGTATATATTTTGATATATTATAATTGAAATAGTATGTCACGAAAACGAACTCTCCTATGAAAATTATTTTATTTTAAAATATGAAAAGATATGCATATATAACTTATATGAATACTGATCGATCCAAAGGAATATCAGTATTTATCAGAATTGTGTACACATCTACGATAATAAACATGTGATAATTATTTGGTTTTACGTGTAAATTGTGAATCAGTACAAATGAAGGCTCACAATTTGATGTGTTAATTTATTATTAATGTTTGATTACTGTATTAAGATATCACTTATAAGTTAATTATTTTTCTAAAGATAAAATATTAATAGATTTACCGGTATCTTGTGATGAGATTCATATTTATTTGAATTATTAATTATTTATTTTAGATTATTGTGAGCATGTTTTTTTATTATTTATTATTCTCTGTTCAGTTTTACTTACTACTTCTGTGAATATTAATGCCCAACTTAGTCCAATTCCTATGCTAAATTGCTCCAATTTTAAATCATGGTAAGAGAATCTACTTATAGTTCTCAGAGTCATGGATTTAGATTTTAAATTAAGGATTGACATTCCCCCACCATTTATTGATAAGAGTACCTCAAAGGAAAAGAGGGAGATGGAAAGGTGGGAGATGTCAGATCGCATGTATCTAATGATCATGAAATGAGTCATCCTAAAAACATTCAGAGGCACCATGTATGATTCTGTCACATAACCTAAAGTTTTCCTTGTGAATATTAAGAAGCGTTTTGTCAAAAATGAAAAGTCTAAAATTAATACACTTTTGACAAAACTTATTTCAATGCAATATAAAGGTCAAGATAACATCAGGTAGTATATTCTTGAAATGTCTCATCTTATTTTAAAATTGAAACTACTCGAACTCGAACTTTTTGAGGACTTGCTCGTGCATTTGGCTCTCATATCTCTTACTACACATTATAATCAGTTCAAAGTGAGATACAATTTTCAGAAAGAGACCTGGTCTTTGAATGAGTTCATTTTGCACTGTGTCCGAGAAGAGAAAATGTTAAAATAAGATAGAGCAGAAAGTGCACACTTGACAACTAAGAATAAGAGGAAAGGAAAGAAAAGGATGTTGCAGGTATGAAATCACAAAAGGAGCAACATAAGAGACGGGATAAATCGGAAAAAAATAGTTGCTTTTTCTGTGTCGTTGAAGGGCATAAGAAAAATGAATGTCCAAACTATCACGTTTGGCATGTTAAGAAAGTGACGTTCTTTATTTTGGTTTATTCTAAGATTAATTTGAATTCAGTTCCTAGATACACTTGGTGGCTAGATTCCGTTGTTTCTATTCACATTAGTGTATCTATGCAGGACTTCCTAAGTTGTTGATCGCCATTGATACTGAAAGATACATCTATGTAGGTGATGGCAATACAATTCCGGTTAAAATTATAGGAAGATTTAGATTATTATTGAAGATCCATTTTTATTTAGAGCTTAATGAAACTTTTATTATATCATCTTTTAGATAGAATTTGATTTCTATTTATGTATTGGACAAATTTGGTTATATTTATTCTTTTAAAAATGGAAAAATTGGTCTCTAAATTGATTGATTCTGGTTCTTTTTCATAATTTGATAATCTGTATTTAATTGATACTGTTGTTTCATTTAATGAATCCCTACAAACAAGTATTAGAAGTTTGAAATACAAATTAACAAATGAGAATTCATCTTCATTATGGCGCAAACGATTAGATTATATCTCCAAACAGAGAATAGATAGACTTATGTCAAAAGGGATTCTTGATACATTTGATTTTATAGATTTTGATATTTGTGTAAATTGTATAAAGGGTAAACCAACCAACAAAAAGAAATTTGAAGCTAATAAATCTTTAGACGTCTCAGAATTGATTCATACAGATACCCGTGGACCATTCCTTTCGACTTCTTGGAATGGTGAACGATATTTTCTCTCGTTCATAGATGATTATTTATGATATGATTACATATATCTCCTTATGAAAGAATCTCATCCTTTGACATATTCAAAATTTATAAGGCCGAAATTGAAAATCAACTCAACAAAAGAATTAAGAGTGTCAGATTTAACCATGGTAGAGAATACTATAGCAAAAATGACAGATCAGGTGAACAGCGAGCGGAACCATTTACTCTTTTTATAAAGAAATGTGGTATCATCTCATAGTACATTATGCCTGACTCTCCAGCCATGAATGGTTTTGCTAAAAGACGAAATATGACTTTTCAGGATAGGGTAAAGAGTATGATTGCTTATTTAATCTTATCTGAGTCACTCTAGGAAAAAACACTTAAGACAATAGTATATATCTTGAGCAGGATTCCCACTAAGGCAACTATCAAAACTCCTTACGAACTTTGGACATTTTGATATTCTAGTTTGAAGTATCTGCATGTTTGATGTTCTCTAAATGAGGCTGAGCCTTATTGGCCTAATGAAAGAAAATTGGACTCCAAAACGGTGAGTTGCTATTTTATAGGGTATTCTGAAAGATTTAAGGGATACAAATTTTATAATTCCATAAATAATGTTATATTTGAGTTGAAAAATGTCCGATTCTTTGAGAATATTGAGTTTACGAGGGGAAATTCAATTAAAAAATTTGTTTTTGAAGAGGAATATATAGATATTCCCACAGATATCTTGGTTTCTATTCATAATTCACATGATAGTGCCCAAAACACAACAGATCAGGACAATATTAAAGAACCCTCTAATCAACAAATTGTTCCATAAAACAATATGAAGAACAAAATCAACTACTTCTAGAGTCTATGCCTTTAAGGAGATCCACTAGAAAAAGAAAAAATACAATTTCAGGTGATTATGTTGTATTTTTTCAAGAACATGAGGCAGACATTGGAATGATGGAAGATGATCCAATCAACTTCCGTTAGGCCATGAAAAGTTCTAACTCTCAAAAGTAGATAGATGTCATAAATGAGGAGATAAAATATATAAAGGACAATGACATATGAGATCTCGTCCCATTGTCTAAAGGTGCGAAACTCATTGGCTGTAAATAAATATTTAAAATCAAAAGGGATTCGAAGGGCAATGTGAAGAGATATAAGGTTCGTATTGTCACAAATGGTTTCATACAGAAAGAAAGTATCGATTATAAAGAAACTTTTTTTCTAGTTTTTTTGAAAGACTCTTTGAAGATTATAATGGTATTAGTGATTTATTTTGATCTTGAGTTACACTAGATGATATAAAGATAGCATTTCTCAATGGTGATATTGATGAAATAATTTATATGGTGCAATCAGAGTATTTGGGTCAAATGACTCAAAAGAAATGGTTTACAAACTTAATAGATCTATTTATCAGCTCAAACAGGCATCCGAATAGTAGTATTATAAATTTCACCAAGTCATCATCTTGTTTGACTTTGAGATAAATTTGGTTGATGATTGTGTATACCATAATTTTTGTGGGAGTAAATATATTTTTCTGGTTTTGTATGTCGATAACGTATTGCTTGTCTGTAATGATATAGGTCTAGTGCACGAAATCAAGAGATTTCTAGTTAAAAATTTTGAGATAAAAGATCTTGATTATGCCTCTATTGTATTAGGAATCTAGATTTATCGAGATTGCTCTTGGGGAATCCTTAGATTATCACAAAAGAGTTATATCGAAAGAATATTACAAAGATATGGAATGCAAGATTATAAACTAGGAGATACTCCTGTGACTAAGAAAGATAAGTTTAATTTCAATCAGTGTCTTAAGAACGACCTTGAACAAAAGGAAATACAAAAGATTCTCTATGCCTCAGCAGTCAGAAGTTTGATGTATACTTAGATTTGTATGCGTGTGGATATTGCGTATATTACTGGAATATTAGACAGATATTTAAACAATCTAAGAGTATATCATTGGAGAGTAGTTAAACAGATATTCAGATATTTACAGAAAGTAAAAGGTACATGCTCACGTATCAGAGGTCAGATAAGTTTGAGATTATTAGGTATGCTAACTCTGACTTTGTTAGATGTCAAGACAGTATGAAGTTAACTTTGGACTACATCTATCTACTTGTCAGATGTGCCATCTCTTAGAGGAGTGCTAATCAGTTATTTATAACCTTTTCTATCATGGCAGCAAAGTTTATAGCATACTACGAGATATCCAAACACGAGGTATAGCTACAAAATTTTATCACGAGACTGCGCGTAGTAGATCATATTGAACGACCATTCAAGTTATTTTATGATAATAAGTCAATGGTACTGTACTCCAATAACAACAGGAGCTCGGCAAAGTCGAAATATATAAATATTGAATTCCTGATTATTAAAGAAATGATTCAGAGTGACGGGTCTTCGTCTCTCAAATCTCTCATATTTTACCATGAAGCCTATCTTCCGACGATCCTTGATAAACGCAGACCCTTGGTTATTTCGTTCGGTCTTCATAATAAATCTTTCGATTGTGATGTTTCCTTCGATTTGATCTTGGTTTTATGATCTTCTCAAAGGGATTTCAAGTCGGTAGATGTTGATCAGATGTTGTTGATGGGTTGATGGCATGAGATCTAATTTTCTCAGATTCTAATCGACGAGATTTCAGAGGTATATCTTTTGATTTGGTCCTTTGTTCAATTTTCTCTCCTGATCTTTGGATCTTGATGGTTCCTTGCTAGATCTTCGCCTTTTCTAGTCATTTTTTAGGTTTATAATGGCCTGCATAGTATGTTCCTATTTTCCGACCCTTTGCTTTCTTAGGACTCTAGCAACCAACTGATGGCGCTAGATGAGATTTATTAGGTTCAGGAAAGGTTATTTTCCGAATCGATTGGATTCTAGAGATGTTTTGATTTTTCCAACTAGTGTCGGGTTACAGAGGATGTTTGAGAAAGGAAGTTGATCAGAATTCTAGCTTCATTTGGTTTTATCTATCACGTTAGAATAATGTTTGAGGAAAGAATGAAGTTGATCACTTGGTTTTATTCTGTGGGCATCCTCATCACCATAGACTTAAAAGCATTGTTCTTAAATCGGTTAACAGAATGGATCAAGATTTTTAAAACTTGCAGAAATTGGAAAACGCTGTGGGTTACAACGTTAATTATTTTAACTAGAAATCCTTTTTTTTATGAATTTTGACGTAATGATTGAATTGCTCTTTTGGTGATATCAAGACCATGGGTTCGAAGCGTGAAAATAGTCTTTTTGCAAAAATGCAAAGGAAAAATTGCATACATATACGTCTATTTTAAAGTTGACTCCAATTGTTGAGACTAAAGTTTTAATTGTTGTTTAAAGAAAGGTTCAGAATGGACAACTATTTATAGAGTATCTTGGCACAAACTCCAAGATCACGGATCCATTTACTAAGGGAGTGCCACCCAAAGTATTTCATAAGTACACTGCTCATATGGGTGTCATGTCACTTAAAAATATACAGTTTTAGTGGGAATTTGTATATTTATGCTCATTTTTTGATATTTTCAGTTGTACATAACGATTATTTTTTGTAGAGATAAAGAATCAGTTTTATCACACTCTGATATTAAGTAAATTGATTTCACTATAGTTTTAAGGAGGACCAGATAGAAATAGATATATTATAAATCACATTGTATATAATTTTCATACTACGTATCCACATCATGATCCATGTTATTCGATTGTATTAGCATACGTGACTATTGACGGGTCAAGTTATGATAAATGTAACAAAGGTCATTTTGATTCTGTGTTGATATGATTGATGGACATAATTAGTTATAGATATAATCCAATATTAACAGTAAAGTTGATCTCAGATGATTATACATAATTATAAAAACATGTATATAGCTCACATGGAATGTTGTTGGATTTTTTAATCCACTATTGGGCTAATATGTAAAAATAATTATGTAATTGGACTGCTATTTATGTATAACTCAATAAAAGTATATTTGTTATAAGATTTTAATGTATATAAAAGGATGTGAAATTTTTAAAAGTGCAAAGACTGTTTTGTAATTTTCTATTTTGTGTTGGGTTATAATAGAAATACTAATAGATAAATGTGATTTTAAAATTTAAAATCATAGACAGTTATTTATAAAGGTTATAATCCCCAGATTAATGTGTTTCATATTTAACTTTTTGATTCCTCATCATTTAGAGAAAAAAAAATACAAAGATATGTATAATCTAAAAAATCAAAACTCAAGATCTGATGTTACATTTGGTTCAAAATGAAATAAGGTACATTTCGTTCACTTTTGTATCATATTTTTTTCGTGATTTAATATGAAATCTAAAACATGTAAATATATTGATGATAGTTTTTACGAAACTATGGTTTCTAATAGATTATGCATCTAATAGATTATGCATACTCAATTAGGTAACAAAATTCGAGAAGCTTCCATAGAAATGTTGTGAGGCATAGAACACAGAAACCTTAAAAAAGACGAACAATATGTGAAAGCAAACCAGAAAGACCAGATTATTCATCATACCCACTTCATCGTGGGTATGGACTTGGTCAATAACATGTTCATTACAAGCTTCCCAGGTAGGATTTTTGGTTTAGACATGAGTGCCATTGTTAGAGTAGAAGTACGTGAAATTCAAAGCAGGCGGGGCGGGGCAGCGAGGCGGACCGGTTGGTGGACACGGAGCTCCATCTTTGAAGTAACAAACACACTGCATAGGTAGCCCAAACAATGGAGCTTCACAGGATGCCACAATACTTCCTACACCTCGGTAGCATGGAACACATGTTTCTCTGCAGGCTTGCTTGTTCGGACAACCCCCAGTTGAAGTGGCCAAGTAACAAGATGAGACCTTTGATTCAACTATTTCAACTGCCAAAAACCAACAACCAACGAAAAAGGAAAATGAATTTTAGTGGCATTGGTATAAAAAGGGTACAATTTCAATCATGGGGTGAGACAAATATTCGGCGAAGCACATAAATTTGATGAAAACGCTATTGTTTCATCTGAGACTCCTTTAACAGATCATGTTTCTAGGGAAAAAAAAATACTATTAATCATCTCATAAATAATTTTTGAGAAAACAGAAGTGTGCATGCAAAGCTACTTATAGACTAGCAACTTTGAAACTGTGGATCTAACCTGAAGTAGATGCAAGAACAGTGACGAGGAGGAAGCAGCAAAATACAGCAGAGAATTTGTTCATCCTCGATCTGTATGATGAACAGAAGAAATTTTTCTAGGATTCAGTCAAATGAATTTGTCATTTGTGTGAGACTATTTATGGTTGCGTTAATTATAATGGAATCTTTGGGGATTCGTACAATGACAGCTTCTTGTTTGTTTCCTCGTTGCTTTTTGTACTCATCTCACTTCCTTGTTTGGCCATTTCGAACGTCGATAACTTTTTCAGAAAACTATCCCGGACACTTTCATGAAAGACCTTGGACAGGAAGTGTCTTTCAAGCGAAAAGATGATGAGTAAGATGAAGATGTTAAGACATTTAAATAAAGGATAATGCGCCACAGGAGTGACGGACTGGCAGTGGGCGGACAAGTGGGTGCTGAGACAAGTGTTGAAAGTAACAGGGTGCAGGCACACAGAATTTTCGAGCGACCTGAGACCTTAACAATGTGAAGCCTTCTTTCATTCTCCAACAATGTCTTCTATCTAATGCCCATTACAAGTGTAGTATACAAAGAAATTGATCTAGTCAGGCAAGAGGGCCTTTACGTGGAACGACCTTGTGCACTCAGCATATCCCTAGGTCCTCAAATGATGTATCTCTAGTCTAACCATCAAGTTATAAGTTGTGCCCATCTTGAATTTGTATCTTGAGAGACAAGTACGGAATTGACCCCAAAAATTTTTTTAAAAAAAAAAATTCTTAAAAAAACCTCTGGAAAAAAAAAAATCTGTTTCTAACCCAGAATTGTCACGTTTTGAAAACTCGACCAATACTGTTCATAGATTGATCGAGTTTTAAAAACTCGACCAACTTATGAAATGGTATGTTAATTGTGGAGAGTGTCGGTCGAGTTAAAACTTGACCAACTTAGGTTATTTTTTGAAATTGTTTGTCTTGAGGGTTCTTTGAAGAATTTTTTTTTTGGGGGGTTAAATCTGAACTTGTCCCCGCATCTTGATGGTCATGGCATATAGCCCTAAAGCTTAAAGGCCTCTTTGAGCCCTGCCTTCTTTGTATACTTAGATTCAAGGGATTGAGTTGTCTTATGCCATTGTTCTTCTGACTCGGATGCTTCACCCTGAAACCCCATGCAGTCATTAGTGAAAAGGCTGAAACATTCTACATTCAATTGAGTTCAATCGGATAGAGGCATTTAACTGATTTGGCTTTGCCCCTTGAGGGAGTGCCATCCCTTATTTAGACTTGCCATCTATCAGATAATAGTATACCCAAAAATTTATCCATATACACCCCCCAAAAAAATATTTTATTTTAAGTATTTGATTCCTCTATAATTTCTCTTAGGTAAGAAAAGATACTTTGTTAGATGCTAAGTAAAACCATATTATACATCAATGTAATTTAAATACTGCAGAAGAAAACCAATAGTCAATCAAGAATGTATTGTTAGAAACTTCAAAAGTGTCGACCAGAATCATATTCTAGACAATAATATCTAACAGTAACAGGAAACAAACAAGCACATACATAACACTTGTAAGGTTGTCAAAGCATTTACAGTAAATGTATCTCTCTCCTTCCCCCCCCCCCCCCAAAAAAAAAACTTGTTGAACTACAGAAGAATCTGAGAAACAGAACTTCAGAGGTAGTTTTAAAGTGATGAAGCAGATGAAACAATATCATAAACTTAGTATAGTTGAAGCAACTCTTGCAAAATTCTACACAAAAAACTTTAAGATCGATAATTTAACTCATAAATTGAAACAACTAAAAGATTAAGATATTAATAGTCCAATAATGTCAAAAATTAACATGTGCAATCAACGGTGAAGCTTGAAATTTGTACTAGAAGGGAGGAGGGCGCAAGATACAACATGAAGGGGCAAGAGAGAGGCGGGGCCATAATTTTTAGAGCAGCAAACGACATTTGGGTTTATAATTTTTGAAGCTATGCATATTAATTTTTCTTTTGAATTTCAGGAGGGGACAGCTACCCCTTGCCTTTGTGCGAATGACATGAAAAGGGCAAAAAGTGAACAACCACTATAAAATCAACTGCAATGTATAATTTTCCCTTTTTTGCCTTCTGAAAAGCAGAGGTATCCACCACAAAAATTATCAATCGAAAGAAAAATCCATTTCAAAGCAATAGTTAATATATATATATATATATATTCTTGATCAAACCAATAAAAGGTCATAATCCAAATACTCAGAAAGAAACGGGATCTCTAGTTGGCAACTCTACACTAGAAGGATTAAAGGAAACTAACAAAAACTGTTACACGGTTGATCTGTTTTATGTTGTTGTTACAAACAGTATACAACACAAACATATCCCTCATATGTCCAATACAGCAACCACGCATGCAATATTGATGCAACATATTATCCAAATTTTTCATACAAGAAGAGAGGTTCATACAATATATAGTAGCAGCGCATGGAATGGTTGATGGTTGATAGACAAGCCTTCAATGAGCTTCAAGTGCCACCCCACCAACCTTCTCATTCAAATTCTGGACATACCCCATCCTAGCAGGATGATTTTCCTGAGGTCTATTGTATGCTGTCCAAACTGGCTCTCCCACAAACAACCTCATCAACTATCACAAAAAAAAAAAAAAAAAAACCCCAAATCCACAAACTATCATCAAAATCTTCTGCAAGTTATAAAGTTAAGGCATGCTTGATTGTCTTATGAAATGAAACAAATTCATTTGCAGTTCTTCAGAAAGCACGTTCTTTAAAATAAAACCATTTAAAGTCAACATATATAAACTTAAATTTGCCATGAGGCAACCATTTTTAGTCTCAGAAGAAATAGTGTCACTTATTATCATACAAGGAATATATTTTGTAATGCTACTATTTATATTAGTGACTTCACTAAAAATTCAGCATACATCAAAGCAAAAACCAACAAATTTAGCATGTTTTGTAATGCTGAAATGTATGTGCTATTTAGTATTTGTACAATTTAAACACTAATTTGTAACCTACGGAGCACAAAAACGGTTACAGGACATGGCATTACACGGACTCAGATGCCTATATTCTTTATAAATTATAAAGTGCTGTATTATGCCATTTTTAAAATTTTTTCCAGCCTAGACACCATCATCTCTAAAAATGTCAAGTGCAAGTTAGTTTGAACTAAGCCAAAACAAATAGTATTTTCATTGTTCATGTCATGTACCTTGACATAGTTTCCTGTATCAAGAGTAAAGCGATGGTAAATTCCAGCGGGCAAGACGATCATATCACCTTCCTTGATCCAAATCCTAATCCACTGGTCATCCTTGTCCCTCACATCAAAGTAGCCACTTCCCTCTAAACAGTAGCGAATCTCTTCGTCTGCATGAATGTGTTCTGTGAAGAAATTCTTCAACTTCTGCTCATAATTCTCCACTTTCTCTGGACATAAATCCAACAAATCCTACCAAGCACCAAAAGCAAATTCCTTTATGCTTTATTTGAAACCAAATGGAAATCAATTCACTTCAGTTGAATTCTTTAATTCCCTTTATTTTGAAATGAGAGTTTACAAGGAAAATATAGAACCCAGAATTCCATTGCTTGAAACAACCAATTGTCCTAAACATTAAATTCTAAAATTTTCATCTAATATCATTCATACAAAAATTATGTTAGACTCACAAGCTCCTGTAAAGTTCATTTCAAGATTCCTTCTTTATCCAAATTTACAAATCCTCTTTAAAAAATTTACAACCAAAAACAGGGGTTTAGGAAATGGAGGTTTAGGAAATTTTTTCTTAAAAGAATTGTATTACTTTCCAACAAACAAACAGAGGTTGAGGAAATGGAAGGCAACAAACCATGTAATTGTAGCCTCTGGCTTCTCGAATCTTCTGTAGTTCTTCATCGTGCTCGTAATTCTTGGGATTCAAATGCCAGTAAATGACTCCTAGATCTGAAAGCATAAAATCCTAGGTTACTTAGCTATGACTATCATAGAGAGCGAGATAGAGAGAGGAAAACCTGCGAGGTGGTCGAGGGAGACGAATTGCTTAGGGTTACGGTGGTGAGGGAGCCTCTGATCTTCATCGCTCTCTTCCATAAACCATGCCTAAATCATCAAACAAGAAAACACTTTGTAAACAAAAGACCAATCGAAAAGGATTCCATTTTCTCTTTGAGTGACTCACCTCGATAGCCATGACCGATGGATGCTCAGGCACGGCCGTTGTGGAGTCGGTTTATAAATGAAGGAGACCGCTCTTTCTTGGTGGTGGTTCGTTAATGCCCACGTGGACGGTTCGATTTCGCTTTTGTATTTTGTGGCTCTTTTTTTTTCGCGAAAAACAATAATTATCGTTGGCCTTTTACCGGTAAAATTTATTTAATTTCCCTTTCTCATTTCTATAATCTTTTTACTTAAGCCTATGTATTGCAATCATTTTTTTTTTTCAAAAACCATCGGTTAAATTCAATTTAAATTCACTTAAGGAATAAAATTTTTATAATACATATTTTTATCATATATATATATATATATGTATATAATTTAAATTTAAAATTTTATTTATAAAACATCAATATTCAATCACTTAACTAATTAATTATTGATTTAATTTCTCTTCTTTCCTTAATAATTAAGGGAAGAACATTGTATTCATGTGTCATGGTTCATTAGTGGGAGGGTATTGTATGGAGGAGTCTTACGACGGTCCTTTGCACCGGTTGTGAAGAGAAAATCTCATATGAAAGAACCTTGATGTCTCCCACTAAAATATGTTTGAATAAACTATCTAATTTTCCTAAATGATGACTATAAAATATATTAGTCATCCTCAACTCTAAATTTTTTTTTTTTTGGTTGCAGGCATAGGACGAAAGGATGAAAATATTTTACCAAATATGTGACATATGTATATTGCAAATTAAACCTGCGACATGTCTCACAACCCGACATCTATCTTCTATATCTATACATTCTGCCCTTAAGTACATCAATTTTAATAACCTGCATTTGAAAAACTAAAAATTCAGTTTTGAACGGCACAACATTCTCGTACCTTAACAACAATAATGATCAGACCCAAAAATCACAATAAAACATCATCTCCACATCCAAAACAGAAATAACATTCTCATATCAAATGACACTAATTGTCATAATCCAAACCAATAGTATATAAACTCCACATTTCTAAAGTGTAAAAAAATAACAAAATAAATCGAATGTAATGATCTATATATATTATATATATATATCAAGATCTAACGACGTCGTTTTCTTTTAATATAATTTCTAACACCTAAATTTGGTCTAATATCTATACCTCATCATGAGATAGTAAAACCATATCGTCTATTTGTGTGATCTAGGAGGGACCTCCATCTTTGTACCGGACATCTATAAAAACTGGAGGAGGTACACCTTCATTTATGTGAATACCAGGACGAGCTCCCCTCTGTGGAGTCCCAGAAGTGGAAAACTGAGAGAAATCAAACTCAGGTGTAGACGAAGACTCTACATACCCGCTCGAAGGTCCCGCGACGTCCTCTAAAAGCTGAAAAAACTCTGCATACCCGCTCGAAAATCCCGCGACATCCTCTGGATGTTGAGATGGTGCCGGCGATGCATGTCGTGCTACTCTCGTAGGACATGGTCTCGCTCGGTGTCGTCTACGTCCTCGGCCCTCATCAGCTCTCTTGTCACCGTGCGTAGCCGGTCTCAATCTCAAAAGATATGCCATATCCACTGTCAAAACTGAGATGACTGAATCCGTAAGTCCATGTACGTCGACACCCTCGGAGTCTCGAATCTGGTGTAAAATATCCCACTACCAAAAAGTATATATAATAGTTAAATTAAAAAATGTAAAGTATTGATATCAATGGAAAAAAAAAATACAATTACCATATATCCCAACGAAGCTCCTCGTCGGCCAATAAATCGACGTGTAATGCTACGATACCGCTCAAAGTAGGCCTGATCCACAGCTGGTCCGAAGGAGGTGTCTAGTAGCACTAAATGATCTAGTCGGTGAGCCTAAATATCTACGTAGCGAGAATACTCAACCGACCAATCAGTCACTTATACACCACGTGTAGAAGTGTCATGGAGTCGATCCTCAGTGTCACAGTGAATCAGTATAGACTGAAGTTCATCGAACTGACGGATCACTCTATCTGAAAAGTACCACTCTACGACACTAAAACAGATCAAAGGTACACGGGTGTGTCAAATATGCCTCCCCGCTTGACAATAGTCAGGGAGGGAAGACAATACGTTCTCGGTATATGGTAACCAAACGACTTGATCCGAGACCTGCATATCAAACGTCTCTCTATACACTCCAACCACGTGTGTGGGAAGACTAGTAATATCAAAATCTGTATGCTACCGTAATGCTAGTGGACCATCCCCGTGAACGTCTAAAGATTGTCTGATCGGAGCTATGTATGGGATCGTCTCCCATGCCCAAATCTGTAAAAGTATAATAGCTCCTCCTATCTCATGTGAATCTGTGTGTGTAGCTATACAAAATTATCTATACAAGTAAACTAGACACGCAGAACCCCAACTACACTCACCAGTCAAAGCTAAATCATCTAAAAGTAATAAATAGTGTAAATATACGCAATATCCTGACTTATCACTAAACAAGACACCCCTGATAAGTAACAAAACGTATGTTAGTGTCCAACGTGTAATATAAGTAGCATCTGCATCATGGGACAAATTACTAAAGACCTCTACTAGCCAAGTCATACTCAAACTATGCCCTCTAAAGACCTTACGTGGAGGTCTCACACCTAACAACCTCTCACACTCATCACCTCATCTAACCATCGTCGTCCTAGTTAGTATGGAACTCCCATCTACACGTAAACCTAGGAGTACCTCAACGTCCTGTAGGGTGATGGTCAACTCACCGTGGGGCATATGAAATGTATGCGTCTCCTACCTCAATCGCTCAATTAGGGCTGTAATGAGATGCCAATCGAACTGAATAAATCGCAGTCGAGCAACACCCAGAAAACCCGACTGCTCAAGAAGAGGACGGACTCGCTCGTCGTCATGAACATGGTCCCAACGTCATAAAGATGCCTTGTGTCTACGACAAATGAGCCATCTCTGGTCATCTACATCCCAAACTCTGGAAGAGCGGTGTCATCACTGTAAGCATAAAACGGTGTGATCTGAAGGCTCGGGATCCATCTGCAAAAGAAAGAGAAAAAAAGCACATTAATACTTAGAACAAAAAGGATATTAACATAATATATTTCACATTAACACGAATGCATTAACACAAAATACTTCACATGAAATGTATTAGTACAAAAACAAACTTTGCATTAATAAGAAATGTTTTCAAAAAAATACTTAATACATCAATACATCAACACTTAATACATTAATTGTTATACAAATACAATCAAACATTTGGATTTGTTTGAGTTGGACAATTTCGTCGATTATGCCCCTATCTGCCACAAGGTCCACATATTATTTGTCTTGCACATCTCCTCCTATTATGACCGTCTGCACTACAGCTCCCACAAGATGTATGCGAAGATGATTCCTGAAGATCCATCAGTTCTAATATCGAGATGATTTAGGTCTCCCTTTCTCACGTCTAAGTGAACTATCAAGGATGATGGTTGGGTACGAACCTATAGGTTATCCCGAATGATCTCCCACCGGCCAGAAATGATGTTCATAAACTCTAAGTTGATGTTTCCATGTATACCATTGCCCGACGATCAAATGAACATCAATCATGGTCAGTCAAAGTGCAACAATTGCATGCGAACAAGGAATTCTATAAGTGTGCCACTTTCCACATGTACAATGCTCATTTGTGACATCCACAATTTGTTTGTTGCCTCATTTGTGCCCATACGGTGAATGTCTATGACCTGTCTCTACTTCAAAGATCTCATGCTTCCTGCTGAATGAGACAATTGAATGAAGGTTAGCCGTGGTCATCCATCTCCCTAGCATGATATTTGCATACTTTGTATACCGCTCCCCCTTTCTATTCCCGCTCTTGCTTTACCAAGTCAAGTCTCAAAATACTTCACCAAATTATAAAAAGTCTTCAGTACCAAGGCCTAAACAGGTAAATTTCTTGCACCCTTCAAAACGGCATTATAGCTTTTGCTGATATTTGTCGTCATATACCCAAAACGAAAGCCGCCATCATAAGAAAGAGTCCATTGTTCGCATGCAATATTTCCAAAGTAATAGGGAGCATTTTCTTTGATCTCTTTCATCCTCGCCATGTATACGTCAAATTTCTTCGGTTGTGCTGTAATGTAGCAATGGTAGCAATTTTTTTTACAAGTTTGACTTTTGTGGTGTGTGTTGAAATTACTGACCACATGACGCATACAAAACCGCCACATAACATTCGGAGGTGACCATCCAAATTCAGAACGAACAACTGTTGCTCTTATCCCTTCATGTCATCTGAAATCAGACAAATCGGACCCTCTCTATCTCTAATAATATAGTGTCGCACACAACTTAAAAACCAGGATCAAGAAGCAAGTGACTCCCCATCAACTAACCCAAAGGCCAGTGGGACAATATGATTTGCGCTGTCCATACTGCATGCAATCAACAACTTATATTTGTATTTCCTATAGAGGTGAATCCCATCTATACTTATCAATGACCTCCAATTCATAAAAGTCATGATACTAGGCCTAAATGCCCAAAACACAGCTTGAAAAATCGACTCACCATTTGCATTTGGTGGACTCAATTTCCAACTTACTTCTGTCCTGGGATTTTTTTGAACTATTGTATCCAACAGTTAAGGCAGTTGTTTATAGGAATCATCCAAATCCCCATATATCATCTCTATAGCTCTTCTTTTTTCTGTCCAAACTTTTCTACGAGAAACTGTATACGTGATTTTCTCAGTCATAACAGTTTGAAAGAAAACAACTTTGACACTACGATCCCCCCTCACATAGTTAAGGAAATGACGAGCCATCAAATTTGAATCCAATTGCCTATGATCTTGCATCAGCCCGGCATTCACATATGTGTGTGGTCCCTCAACAATGGTAATGACAAAGTCACCAATAAGTCTTGTTCTTCGCGCATGCAACCGCCATCTATAACCTTCATCCCTTTGCGAACAGATTGCTGTCCAAAGTGTTGCACTTGATTTTCCAACCCGAAATTGATAATGGTGCTCCACATGATGCATTTTGACAGCGTGAATAAGCTGATCTTTAGACTCTAATCACATCCATTTATTCAATTCATTACTAAAACTCCAACTATCGCATGTCAATCTATAATCTTGCTCAAATACATAACCATCACCTCCAGGTGCAGTCGTCATGAAGGGAATTAAGTCATCTATTTGGCCATATGTATATCTCCTACAACCACTGCTACTACCAGAACCACCATAACTACCATGGGTTGAGGATGGTCAGATTATTAATTCATTTGCATCACCCTCACCACCACAATCACCACCAACTTCTGCATCATATTCTTCTTCTTCATCACCCTCTTCTTCTGTCTCTTCTTCCGTCTCTTCTTCCGCCTCTTCTTCCTCATCAACATCATTATCCACTTCTGCAAAAGCAAGATTCGCTCGATTTTCGATACATGAATAGTCATCCGTATATTTGGATGTTCTACTATTGTATGATTTAATGTATAACTCGAATTGATACTCTCTCTCATCTTCATTGCAAATTTCATCAAATTCAAAACATCGTCATCATCGGTGATCGGAACCAATTCAAATTGTAAATAACCTTGTTGCATGTATGCGATGGGATATCTATGATAAATCTCCATATGTTGTGTCATACGATTTATCCGAACACCCTTGCATATTAGAGTCACCAACTTATCAAAGTTTACACTCTTTTTCACTCTAATTAATTTTGTAGGACCGTAGTTATAACATACTTCATTCTCACCCATTACAATTTCACCATTGCTATAGCACTACAATCTCACTATATCCGCTATTTTTCTAAACATAAAAAAATTAAACCAATTAATCACAAATCTAAAGATATACTTATATCAATTCAACGTACATTCAACATCCAACTCACATGGCGACGATAAAAAAAATGATATTACTATTTATTAAATTTGTAAACATACCCTAATTTCGATTTAATATTCAACAAATCCTAAAATCAAAAATTTATAATTATAACAATTCAATAAACATTCAATGAATATACTTAATTTATATCAATTTAAATTAATTAAACACTAAACAATTATTCAATTTATTTATATTATCCTAAAGCCTAAATTTATACTAAATATTCAAACCCTAAAACCTAAATCAATAGAGATAATTTCAACAAATATTCTAAATCTATATAAACCTAAATCAATTAAATATTAGACAATTAATCAATTCAATAAAAATATCCTAAAACCCTAAATTTATACCCTAAACACTAAATTTATACTAAACATTCAAAACTCTAAAACCTAATTGGGGTAATTTCAACCAATATATACAGTAAACATTATATATACATTGAACAAACATCAAGATACATCAAATTAAACATTTCAATTGAACCAATTAACAGTAATATTTTTTGGATTTCTGTGAAAACTTACCTTAAAATTTCAACCAAAGTGAAGGTTGGTTGGTCGCTGCCCTCTTGAAGACCTAGGGTTTGTCGTAGGTAGAAGAGAGAAGAGATGAGAAATTACTGTTGAAAGACTTAGGGTTTGTCACAACACTTAGGGTTTGTCGCAAGAGAGTTCACAGGAGAAAGAGAAAAGAGATGAGAAAGAGAAAAGAGAGGAGAGAGAAAGAAAGAGAGAGAAAATGGTGGGGTTAAACCCATGAATATGTCGCAGGTTCAAGTTACGACAAATTAATGTCGCAAGTTAAACCAGTGATAAATGTGGATCATTTGACAAAATATTTTTGTCTAGAAATTCTTTTACATTTTTTTTTAAAAATTTAGATTATTTTGAAACATGTATCTGATGACAAGGTAGACTTCTCAAACATAAGTTGTAAATTGTAAAAGTGAAAATGGGTAAACCAGATTACAGTGACCACTGACATGACATTTCTTATCCCTTCACTTCACAATACATATTTCTTTTGCTCATCAGATTTTAGTAAATTTAAAATGCACCGGCCTAAAGAAAGCTAACCAAGTACACATTGGCTGAGCTGTGTGCTCGAGAAGCAGGAGCAAAATGGCCACACAAGCTCCTTCATAATATGTAGACAAAAGTGGCATGTCATATCAAACTCGATGGGTGGGATGGCAGGGTAACCGATCTTGACTTCAAATTATGAAAAAAAAGAAACAAAATTTGAGAGGATTGATTTCTTAATATATTATATAATGATTGGATAAAATTAATCAAATTAATCAAGCAAAACTAAGATGGTTGGTGTTAAAAAAGAAAAAAAAAATCGCATAAAAAAACAAGGCATGCAGTTACATGATTATAAGGGCAAATATGAAATAGCTCCTGCCATCTGGAATGAAGCGTGCAAGGGCCCAACAGTGACCACAAAAATTGCTTGCAGTCGCACCTGTAGGACTGGGACACGAAAAGAGATGTCCTCGGGTGAGGCATCTATTTAAAAAAGATAAAGAATTTGCTATTTTGCAAAGACCATTTTACCATGATACAACTTCGTAAAGATTCTTACGTAAGATAATGGTGCATAGGGTCCTTGCTCCATTTGGGAGCAAAGTCCTCTCGTCACTGGTGTCTCATGTCTTCCGGTCACCATCACTGGCGGCTTATGTCTGCTAGTCACCGATGTCTTATGTCTACTTGAACACCACCTTGGCAACCGGATCATAAATGACGAAGCCCATGGATCATTAATCACTGAGATTAGAACGTAGCAAGGCTAATCCCTGATATATATAAAGCCATATATTAAAAGCATGTTCAACAAATGTCATGTGTCTCGCACCTCTGCCATGATCATAAGCGGCCATACAAATAGCAATCACCAAAAGAAAAAAAGGTTGTGCTATTCCTCAAGCTAGGTATGCCACCTACCAACTGCTGCTGCCGTGTCTCCTCAAGACAAGCCCCAATGTGCCAACACCACATCCACCCTGATCGAAAAGTAGCCTTCTCTCAAAGAAAATGAATACCTGTATTCACCTCACTAAGAACAGGGACACTGAATCAACTCATGCAATTAAGCTTACGTACAGGGGGACCGCATCAACTCATGCAATTCAGCTTACGTACAATTAATTTTCAGGTCTCACCAGCATTGCATCTTAGGTTTTGAATCTGAAGAGAACCATCTAATCACTAAAGCGCCTCCAGCTGAATTAGTCATCAAAACCAATGTATGGTAGCATGTATTTGTATACATAATAGGTGACTAGTAGACTGACTACTATCAAGATGCTCAATATCATTCCGCAAGAAAGCTGTTGACATAGGAAACAAGATCCATTCTTGATGATACAATAATTTCTCTAATTTTACAAAATTGAGCAGAAGAGTGCAAACCCCATACCAATTAGAATGGGGTTGTTCTGCCAGTGAATCTTCCCCAAGACCGCCGCATATCTAGTTCTTGCTAAGCAACCAAGTCTACCCAAAAGGGAAAGCATGAAGAGCACTTAACTGGTTTCTTGTCTCCCAATCTCATCTTGGCCTGTCGTTTTTTACCAAAATGATGTCCAGACAAAATTCTTATCATTGTATAACCCTGTTGTCACCATTCTTGGACACCTACAGGTACAGCAAGGAGCTGAATTAGTATAAAGAAAATAATTGATTAAGAAATTAGATCACACGATGTGGCATTGAAGATGATTTAATAGCAAGAACAGAAAACTTGATGAACAAATCAAATCACACTTCCTCAATTATCCTTATAGCTTATAAAGGAGTTGCGTAGTTGTAACACATTTCAAACAGACCAAGGATATGGGATGCAAAACCACAATCAGCAACTAGCTCATGTATGATTGTCTACACCAGTCTCTAGTTACAATGTCAATGCCGTCACTTATTCAGCCTCACATGGCCTAACCCCCCCCCCCCCCAAACAAAAAAAGAAAAACGAAAAAAAGAACAGAAAGAAACTGATGTCACAAAAAGACTGCAGTTTACCTCTTCCACGAAATCTAGCAAGTCATCTACTATAATACCAAACTGCTCTCCCTCTCAACTTTTATGAGTTCCAAAGTTCCTCAGTCAATGCTATTCTCTTGAACACGAAAGACTTATTAGCTTCGACATTATATAAAAAAGTCTTAGTTTGAAGCAGAGTATAATCAGACCAAACTGTATTAAGGAGCACCATAGATATACCAAGGAAAGCAAGAACAATTAAAGAAAGGGTAATCAAGACTACAGCGAATTATAAACTCCTTCGTGATGATGATTCCCCTGTTCAAAAACAAGCAAAAGAATCACAGATTCCTGGTCTCTAAAAACATTTTAGATAGAGAATCAGTATTTATGTTATTAGTTGAAATCTTTTAATTGAGAAAATTAACAACTGAAGTAAACACTGAAGAAGCATGGTTAACATTGAGAAATAGTAGCCTGTGCCATACAGAGCCATAGCCTCTATGTAGTACAGTTGAATCTGGGAAAGACTGTGTTAGGTCAAGATGACAGGACAGAGCATGAGATTGAGAGGGCTTCAGGTGTTGGTCTGGATAGTGATTGGGAGGATGAATTATGGAGTCTTATGGGGTCCAAGGATGATATGTTATCAGAGGAAAATAGGGAGCCTGCGGATGATATGCTTAGTGACTCAGATGTCAAGGATTTGACTGAGAAGATTCAGGTTGCCTACTCATTTTTGGGATAAGAGTTTTAGAAGGATGCTCAAATTGATTCCATTCTAGGGAAACCTTCCATAGTTATTGCCCCGTAAAATATAAAGGAAAGCTGGGAACATTCTACATAATAAATTGGACTTGAGATCGTCTAAACCTGGCATTGCCCCAACAGAAGCCAAATCCGATCTTTTAGTCTTTGTAACCAAGAGAAAAAGGGAATAAAAATGTAAGGGTAAGGATATTTTGGAGCTTCACAATGGGGAAGCTCAAGCAGACCGAAGGTTTAAATTGGAGACAAACAGCCTTAGGGTATTGAAAGAAAGTCGGTTGCCAAAGGTGCTAGAATTTTTTTTTAACCTCTCTCTCTTCTTTGGGTTTAGATTGTGCTCATGTTGCCTTTGTGGTCCGTAGTCGAGGGATTTTCCCTTGCCTTAGTTTAGAAGGATGGATGGCTTAGGAGATTATCTCCTTTTGCTCTTGTTTTGTTCCCCTCCCCACCCCCCACGAGGATTTCTTATCTTTGGTGTCTTTGCACATTCTTCTTTCTCTTAATATAATTCTTTTTCCATCCAAAAAAAAGGAGCATGCACTATAGAAGGAACTTGCAATTATTTTATAATCTAAGATTTAAACAGCAGCCCAGCAGCAGCCACCCAACAACAACAGGTACCATGGTCTAGTGGTGAAGATATTGAACTCTGAATCCAATAAACCAACCCGAGTTCAAATCTCGGTGAGACCTTTTTTCACAATCTTCCCATGCCATTAGGGACAACAATATCTCTAAATTCAACATGTCATTATTATAAAGCTCTTCATTAATTCTTAAAATTTTCATTTTGGAACTAATAATGAGGTAAGACATTTTAAATAGTTGAAATCCTATAATTGAGAAAGTTATTGAATGGAATGTACTAGATAAGTATGGCAAACATGGCAAATCATTGAGAAATAGCAATCCATATATCTAAGCATTTCTTGCAATTAATTCGTGACATGAGCTAAACAGCTAGTAATACAATTCAAACTACTCTACTGAACATTAATCGGTCCCGATCAGGATGTTGGACTCTCAATCTAGTAAACTGAACTCAATTCTAATTGAAACTAAACATTTTTCTCTTCTTTCTTGTCATCAGGCACTCACATACGAAAATGGAACAAGAATGTCTTAATTCTGCATCTATCATAGAGCTCTTCATTAAGTTTTAAATTTTCGTTTCAGGACCCAATGAGGAGGACATTCTCAATAATTTAAATCTCTTACATAAGAAAACCAATAAAAGGTATGCACTATAGAAGTATGACTTATCATTGAGAAATAGAAATCTACGCCATCAAAGAATTTGTGCTAAACAACCACTAATACAATTAAAACAACAACCATTGACCATCATCTCGTCCCATGGACATTGGACTCTGAATCAAGTAACCCGAGTTCAAATCTTAGTGGGATCCTTTTATTTTCAAAATCTTCCCATTAGGTGCAACGTCTCAAAATTCATCATGTTATTATCATAAAGCTCTTCATTAGTTCTTAAAGCTTTCATTTAGGAACTAATAATGAGGTAGACATTTTAAATAGTTGAAATTGTTCAAATGAGAAAATTATTGAATGGAATGTACTTGAGAAATATGGCAAGCATGGCATATCATTGAGAAATAGCAACCCATGTATCTAAGCATTTCTTGCAATTAATTTGTAATGTGAAATGAGCTAAATAGCTAGTAATACAATTCAAATTACACTGCTGAACATTAATCAATCCCAGCCAGGATATTCGACTCTTAATCTAGTATATTGAACTCAATTCTCATTGAAACTAAACATTGTTCTCCTCTTTCTTGTCATCAAGCATTCACATACGGAAATGGAACAAGAATGTCTTAATTCTGCATCTATCATAGAGCTTTTCATTAAGTTCTAAATTTTCGTTTCAGGACCCAATGAGGGGGATATTCACAATAATCCAAATCTTTTACTTGAGAAAACCAGAAAAAGGTATGTAATAAACAAATATGACTTATCATTGAGAAATAGAAATCAATGTCATCAAAGAATTTGACAGCCACTACTACAATTAAAATAACATCCACCGACTATCATCTGGTCCCATGGTCTAGTGGTCAAGACATTGGACTCTAAATCTAGTAACCCGAGTTCAAATCTCAATGGGACCTTCTTATTTTCACAATCTTCCCATTAGGTGCAACGTCGTCTCAAAATTCAACATGTTATTATCATAAAGCTCTTCATTAATTCTCAAAGATTTCATTTAGGAACTAATAATGATATAGACATTTTAAATAGTTGAAATTGTTTAATTTAGAAAATTATTGAATGGAATGTACTATAGAAGCATAGCAAGCATGGCATATCATTGAGAAATAGCAACCCATATATCTAAGCATTTCTTACAATTAATTTGTAATGTGAAATGAGCTAAACAGCTAGTAATACAATTCAAAGTTTGCAATAGGTGGAACGTCTCAAAATTCAACATGTTATTATCATAAAGCTCTTCATTAATTCTCAAAGTTTTCATTTAGGAACTAATAATGACGTAGACATTTTAAATAGTTGAAATTGTTTAATTTAGAAAATTATTGAATGGAATGTACCAGAGAAGTATGGAAAACATGGCATATCATTGAGAAATAACAACCTATATATTTAAACAATTCTTGCTATTAATTTGTAATGTGAAATGAGCTAAACAGCCAGTAATACAATTCAAATTACACTGCCGAACATTAATCGATCCCGGTCAGGATATTCGACTCTTAATTTAGTATATTGAACTCAATTCTCATTGAAACTAAACATTTTTCTCCTATTTTTTGTCATCAGGCATTCACATACAGAAATGGAACAAGAATGTCTAAATTTTGCATCTATCATAGAGCAATTCATTAAGTTTTAAATTTTCGTTTTAGGACCCAATGAGGGGGACATTCCCAATAATCCAAATCTTTTACTTGAGAAAACCAATAAAAGGTATGTACCGAAGAAGTATGACTTATCATTGAGAAATAGAAATCTATGCCATCAAAGAAATTGTGCTAAACAGCCACTAATACAATTAAAACAACAGCTACTGACCATCATCTGGTCCCATGGTCTAGTGGTCAGGACATTGGACTCTGAATCCAGTAACCTGAGTCCAAATCTCAGTAGGACCTTTTTATTTTCACAATCTTCCCATTAGGTGCAACATCTCAAAATTCAACATGTTATTATCATAAAAGCTCTTCATTAATTCTCAAAGTTTTCATTTAGGAACTAATAATGACGTAGACATTTTAAATAGTTGAAATTGTTTAATTTAGAAAATTATTGAATGGAATGTATTAGAGAAGTATGACAAGTATGGCATATCATTGAGAAATAGCAACCCATATATCTAAACATTTCTTGCTATTAATTTGTAATGTGAAATGAGCTAAATAGCCAGTAATACAATTCAAATTACACTGCCGAACATTAATCGACCCCAGTCAGGATATTCGCCTCTTAATTTACTATATTGAACTCAATTCCATTGAAACTAAACATTTTTCTCCTCTTTTTTGTCATCGGGCATTCACATACAAAAATGGAACAAGAATGTCTTAATTCTGCATCTATCATAGAGCAATTCATTAAGTTTTAAATTTTCATTTTAGGACCCAATGAGGGGGACATTCCCAATAATCCAAATCTTTTTCTTGAGAAAACCAATAAAAGGTATGTACTAAAGAAGTATGACTTATCATTGAGAAATAGAAATCTATGCCATCAAAGAAATTGCGCTAAACAGCCACTAATATAATTAAAACATCTACTGACCATCATCAGGTTCCATGGTCTAGTGGTCAGGACATTGGACTCTGAATCCAATAACCCGAGTTCAAATCTCGGTGGGACCTTTTTATTTTTACAATCTTACCATTAGGTGCACCGTCTCAAAATTCAACATGTTATTATCATAAAACCCTTCATTAATTCTTAAAGTTTTCATTTAGGAACTAATAACGAGGTAGACATTTTAAAAAGTTGGAATCCTATAATTGAGAAAGTAATTGAATGTAATGTACAAGAGAATTATGGCAAGCATGGCATATCATTGAGAAATAGCAATCCATATATCTAAGCATTTATTGCAATTAATTTGTAACGTTAAATGAACTAAACAGCTAGTGGTACAATTCAAACTACTCTATCGAACATTAATCGGTCCCGATCAGGATGTTGCACTCTCAATCTAGTAAATTAAACTCAATTCTCATTGTAACAAAACATTTTTCTCCTCTTCTTGTCATTAGGCACAAACATACGGAAATGGGACAAGAATCTCCTAATTCTGTGACATTTTCAATAATCAAAATCGTTTACTAGAGAACCAATAAAAGCTATGTAGCGAAGAAGAAAGGCTTATCATTGAGAAATAGAAATCTATGCCAACAAAGAATTTGAGCTAAACAGCTAGTAATATAATTAAAATAACATTCACCAACAATCATCTGGTCTCATGGTCTAGTGGTCAGGACATTGGACTCTGAATCCAGTAACCCGAGTTCAAATCTCGGTGGGACCTTTTCTTTTACACAATCTTCCTATTAGGCACAACAACAACTCTGAATTCAACATGTCATTATTATAAAGCTCTACATTAATTCTTAAAGTTTTCTTTTAGGAACTAATAATGAGGCATACATTTTAAATAGTTGAAATCCGATAATTGATGGCAAGCATGGCAAGCATGGCAAGCATGGCATATAATTGAGAAATAGCAATCCATATATCTACGCATTTCTTACAATTAATTTGTAATGTGAAATGAGCTAAATAGCTCGTAATACAATTCAAACTACACAACCGAACATTAATCGGTCCTAGTTAGAGTGTTGCACTCTCAATCAAGTAAACTGAACTCAATTCTTGTTGAAACTAAACATGTTTCTCCTCTTTCTTGTTATTAGGCATTTACATACGGAAATGGAAAAGAATCTCCTAATTCTGCATATATCATAAAGCTCTTAATTAAGTTTTAAATTTTTGTTTCAGGAACCAATGAGGGGGACATTTTCAATAATCAAAATCTTTTACTTGAGAAAACCAATAGAAGGTATGTACCGAAGAAGCATTGTTTATCATTAAGAAATAGAAATTTGTGCCATCAAAGAATTTGTGCTCAATAGCGAGTAATACAATTAAAACAACATCCACAGACCATCATCTGGTCCCATGGTCTAGTGGTCAGGACATTGGACTCTGAATCCAATAACCCGAGTTCAAATCTCGGTGGGACCTTTTCTTTTTCACAATCTTCCCGTTAGGCAAAATGACATTCCTAAATTCAATATATCATTATTATAAAACTCTTCATTAATTCTTAAAGTTTTCATTTAGGAACTAATAATGAGGTAAACATTTTAAATGGTTGAAATCCTATAATTGAGAATGTTATTGAATGGAATGTACTAGAGAAGTATGGCAAGCATGGCATAACATTGAGAAATAGCAATCCATATATCTAAGCATTTCGTGCAATTAATTTGTAATGTTAAATGAGCTAAACAGCAAGTAATACAATACAAACTACACTACCAAACATTAATCAGTCCCCACTACCAAACATTAATCCTTCCTGGTCAGGTTGTTGCATAAACATTTTTCTCCTCTTTCCTGTCATTAGGCACTTACATATAGAAATGGAAAAAGAATCTCCTAATTCTACATATGTCATAGAGCACTTAAGTCTTAAATTCAATAATCAAAATCTTTTACTTGAGAAAACCAATAAAATGTATGTATTGAGGAAGCATGATTAATCATTGAGAAACAGAAATTTGTGCCAGCAAAGAATTTGTGCTAAACAGCCAGTGATACAATTTAAACAACATCCACTGACCATCATCTGCTTGCATGGTCTAGTGGTGAGGCCATTAGACTTTAAATCCAGTGACCCAAGTTCAAATCTCGATGGGACCTTTTCTTTTTCACAATCATCCCATTAGGCACAATGACATCTCTAAATTCAACATGTCATTATTATAAAACTCTTCATTAATTACTAAAGTTTTCATTTAGGAACTAATAATGAGGTAGACATTTTAAATAGTTGAAATTCTATAATTGAGAAAGTTATTGAACGGAATGTACCAGATAAGTATGGCAAGCATGACATATCATTGAGAAATAGCAAACCATATATCTAAGCATTTCTTGCAATTAATTTGTAACGTGAAAGGAGCTAAACAGCTAGTAATACAATTCAAACTACTCTGTCGAACATTAATCGGTCCCGGTCAAGATGTTGGACTCTCAATCTAGTAAACTGAACTCAATTCTCATTGAAACAAAACATTTTTCTCCTTTTTCTCGTCATCAAGCCTTCACATACGAAAATGGAACAAGAATCTCCTCATTCTGCATATATCATAGAGCTCTTTATTAAGTATTAAATTTTCATTTCAGGAACCAATGAAGGGGACATTTTCAATAATCAAGATCTTTTACCAGAGAAAACCAATAAAAAGGTATGTACTGAAGAAGCATGGCTTATCATTGAGAAATAGAAATCTATGCCATCAAAGAATTTGAGCTAAACAACTAGTAATATAATTAAACCAACATCCACCAACCATCATCTGGTCCCATGGTCCAGTGGTTAGGGCATTGGACTCTGAATCCAGTAACCCAAGTTCAAATCTCAGTGGGTCCTTTTTATTTTCACAATCTTCCCCTTAGGCACAAGGACATCTCGAAATTCAATATGTCATAAAGCTCTTCATTAATTCTTAATGTTTTCATTTAGGAACTGATAATGAGGTACCATTTTAAATAGCTGAAATCATATAATTGAGAAAGTTATTGCATATAATGTACAAGAGAAGGATGGCAAGCATGACATATCATTGAGAAATAGCAATTAATATATCTAAGCATTTCTTGCAATTAATTTGTAATGTGAAATGAGCTAAACACCTAGTGATACAATTCAAACTACTCTACCCAACATGAATTGGTCCCGATCATGATGTTGGACTCTCAATCTAGTAAACTGAACTCAACTCTCATTAAACTTAACATTTTTCTCCTCTTTCTTGTAATCATGCATCCACATACTGAAATGGAACAAGAATCTCCTAATTCTGCATATATCATAGAGCTCTTAATTACATCTTAAATTTTCGTTTCAGGAACCAGTGAGGGGGACATTTTCAATAATCAAAATCTTTTGCTTGAGAAAACCAATAAAAGTTATGTACCGAAGAAGTATGGCTTATCATTGAGAAATAGAAATCAATGCCATCAAAGAATTCAAGCTAAACAGCCAGTAATACAATGAAAACAATAACCACCGACCATCATCAGGTCCCATGGTCTAGTGGTCAGGACATTGGACTCTGAATCTAGTAACCCGAGTTCAAATCTCAGTGGCCCCTTTTCTTTTTCACAATCTTCCCATTAGGCATGACAACATCTCTAAACTCAACATGTCATTATTATAAAGCTCTTCATTAATACTTAAAGTTTTCATATAAGAACTAATAATAAGGTAGAGATTTTAAGCTAGCTGTGTAGCTTATCTCACATTACAAATTAATTGCAAGAAATGCTAGCATATATGGATTGATATTTCTCAATGATATGCCATGCTTGTCATACTTCTCTAGTAAATTCCATTCAATATATTTGTCTCCCAAATAGCGGACATCAAAATTTAGGATTAAAAGTCGGTTGTTATTGTTGTTCTAGATAAGCTAAATAGCTAGTAAGACAATACAAACTACAATACCAAACATTTATTGGTCCCCACTACCAAACATTAATCGGTCCAGGTCAGGATGTTGCACTCTCAATCTAGTAAACTAAACTCAATTCTCATCGAAACTAAACATTTTTCTCCTCTTTCTTGTCATTAGGCACTTATATACAGAAATGGAAAAAGAATCACCTAATTCTACATATGTCATAGAGCTCTTAATTAAGTCTTAAATTTTCGTTTAAGAACCAATGAGGGGGTCATTTTCAATAATCAAAATCCTTTACTTGAGAAAACCAATAAAAAGTATATACCCAAGAAGCATGGTTTATCATTGAGAAATAGAAATTTGTGCCATCAAAAAATTTGTGTTAAACAGCCAGTGATACAATTTAAACAACATCCACCAACCATCATCTGGTCCCATGGTCTAGTGGTCAGGACATTGGACTCTGAATCCAATAACCCGAGTTCAAATCTCGGTGGGACCTTTTCTTTTTCACAATCCTCCCATTAGGCACAATGACATCTCTAAATTCAATATGTCATTATTATAAAACTCTTCATTAATTCTTAAAGTTTTTATTTAGGAACTAATAATGAGGTAAATATTTTGAATAGTTGAAATCCTATAATTGATAAAGTTATTGAATGGAATGTACTAGAGAAGTATGGCAAACATGACATATCATTGAGAAATAGCAATCCATATATCTAAGCATTTCTTGCAATTAATTGGTAATGTGAAAGGAGCTAAACAGCTAGTAATACAATTCAAACTACTCTACCGAACATTAATCGGTCTCGGTCAAGATGTTGGACTCTCAATCCAGTAAACTGAACTCAATTCTCATTGAAACTAACATTTTTCTCCTCTTTCTTGTCACAAGGCATTCACATACGAAAATGGAACAAGAATCTCCTAATTATGCATATATAATAGAGCTCTTCATTAAGTATTAAATTTTCATTTCAGGAACCAATGAGGAGGTCATTTTCAATTATCAAAATCTTTTACTAGAGAAAACCAATAAAAGGTATGTACCGAAGAAGCATGGCTTATCATTGAGTTTGCTATCAAAGAATTTGAGCTAGACAACTAGTAATATGATTAAAACAACATCCACCGACCATCATCTGGTCCCATGGTCTAGTGGTTAGGACATTGGACTCTGAATCCAGTAACCCGAGTTCAAATCTCGGTGGGACCTTTTTATTTTCACAATCTTCCCATTAGGCACAATGACATCGCGAAATTCAACATGTCACTGTTATAAAGCTCTTCATTGATTCTCAATGTTTTCATTTAGGAACTAATGATGAGGTAGACATTTTAAATAGTTGAAATCATATAATTGAGAAAGTTATTGAATAGAATGTACTAGAGACGGATGGCAAGCATGGCATATCATTGAGAAATAGCAATCCATATATCTAAGCATTTCTTGCAATTAATTTGTAATGTGAAATGAGCTAAACAGCTAGTAATACAATTCTACCAAACATGAATTGGTCCCGGTCAGGATGTTGGACTTTCAATCTAGTAAACTGAACTCAACTCTCATTGAAACTTAACATTTTTCTCCTCTTTCTTGTCATCAGGCATCCATATACTGAAATAGAACAAGAATCTCCTAATTTTACATATATGATAGAGCTCTAAATTACATCTTAAATTTTCGTTTCAGGAACCGGTGAGGGGAACATTTTCAATAATCAAAATCATTTGCTTGAGAAAACCAATAAAAGGTATGTACCGAAGAAGCATGGCTTATCATTGAGAAATAGAAATCCATACCATCAAAGAATTCGAGCTAAACAGCCAGTAATATAATGAAAACGACATCCACCAACCATCATCTGGTTCCATGGTCTAGTGGTCAGGACATTGGACTCTGAATCCAGTAACCCGAGTTCAAATCTCGGTGGGACCTTTTCTTTTTCACAATCTTCCCATTAGGCACGACGACATCTCTAAATTCAACATGTCATTATTATAAAGCTCTTCATTAATTCTTAAGTTTCCATTTAAGAACTAATAATGAGGTAGACATTTTAAATAGTTGAAATCATATAATTGAGAAAATTATTGAATGGAATGTACTAGAGAAGTATAGCAAGCATAACATATCATTGAGGTATAGCAATCCATCTATCTAAGCTTTTGTTGCAATTAATTTGTAATGTGAAATGAGCTAAACGGCTAGTAATACAATTCAAACTACACTACCGAACATTAATCGGTTCCGGTCAGGATGTTGGACTCTCAATCTAGTAAACTCAATTCTCATTGAAACTAAAAACTTTTCTCCTCTTTCTTGTCATTAGGTATTCACATACGGAAATGGAACAAGAATCTCCTAATTCTGCATATATGATAGAGCACTTCATTAAGTCTTAAATTTTCATTTTAGGAACCAATGAGATGGACATTTTCAATAATCAAAATCTTTTACTTGAGAAAATCAATAGAAGGTATGTACCAAGAAGCATGGTTTATCATTGAGAAATAGAAATTTGTGCCATCAAAGAATTTGTGCCAAACAGCTAGTAATGCAATTAAAACAACTTCCACTGACCATCATTTGGTTCCATGGTCTAGTGGTCAGGACATTGGACTCTCTCCGAATCCAGTAACCCAAGTTTAAATCTCGATGGGACCTTTTTTTTAACAAACTTCCCACCAGGCACAATGATATTTTTGTTTAAGCCTGATCAAAAGGAGGCACCTCATTGTTAGATATCATTGATTCAAATACCAAAGCACTTAGGGGATGGAATCGTGATGTGTTTGGGAACATTTTTCAGAGGATGCGTGCTCTAATCAGCCATCTAAGTGGGCTTCATAGAGCCATCGAATATGATTAGTCTCATTATTTGCGGCATTTGGAGAACAGAATATTGGCCGAGTTTCATCGGGTTCGAGATATGAAGGAAGCTTTGTGGCACCAGAAATCACACATAAAGTGGTTTAGTCTGGGTGACCAAAATAAAAAGTTTTACCATCTCATCACAGTTATTGGACAGAAAGGGAATAGGATAGCAAGACTAAAAATTGATGGGGAATGGTGTGCGCATGATAAAAAACTCAAGGAATATGCCACAAATTACTTTGCTTCCATATTTGCGCGTGGTGACAGCAGGACCCCAGGTCAATCTCATGAGGCAGGGCAACATCATATCACATCAGAAGACCAAGAACTACTTATCCGTCCTGTCACCTAGGAGGAGGTTAGAGCGGCGGTTTTCTCTATGCAAGGACTTAAGGCACAAGGTCCTGGTGGCATTCAACCAGTGTTCTATAAGAGATTTTGGGATGTGACCCATCCAGCACTCTTACAGTTTATACAGGAGCCTTTTCGGGATGATTTCTGCCCGATAGAATACCTGCAAGCTTATATTGTGCTCATTCCTAAAACAGAATGTCCAGAACAGCTGGGGAAATACAGACCGCTCAGCCTTTTGAACACCAGCTACAAGAACTTGTCGAAAGTTCTGATTAATCAATTGAGACCAATTCTCTAGGGGATGACTGCCTATATCAGAGTAATTTTCTACCAGGCTGAAGCACCACGGACAATGTAATCATTACACATGAGATACTACATATAATTCAAAAATCCCATAGCAAGCGGTGGAGAATGGTACTAAAAATAGACCCAAAAAAAAAGGCGTATGACTGTGTATCTTAGGAGTTCTTAGGCCAAACCCTCTTGGATTTCCAAATGCCTCTACCAGGGATGCATCTCATAATGTTCACGGTATCTAATAGCAGCTCTGCTCTACAATAGAATGGGGAAGCATTTCCCCTTTTTTTTACACTTGGTAAGGGACTTCAACAAGGAGCTCCATTATCTCCATATCTATTTATCCAGATCATGGAAAAACTATCATATATGATACAACCAAGGGTAAGAGAAGGTTCCTTGATACCCATTCGCACTTCGCATTTGGGACCCTCAATCTCCCATCTGCTCTTTGCAGATGACCTCATGTTGTTTGCTGATACTAAAATGGGATGCCTAATTTCTATCCTAGACTATCTTAGGGAGTTAGCAGTGAATAGTGACCTAAAGGTTAATCCAGAAAAGTCAAAAATTTGCATATAGCCGAGAGCCCCTTTAGCATTGAGGCGATTGTTGTCAACTCAGAGCCAGTTTAGACATACGGATGATCTGGGAAAATATCAGGAGGTACCACTACACCATGGGAAGTTGAGGAAAACGACTTATCAATACCTAGTGGAGTGGATTGAGAAGAAGATGGTGAATTGGAAGAAAAAGTTACTCAATACAGCTGAAAGGCGATCCTTAATTCAACCAATGTCAATGTCAATTCCCACATGTCATGCAAACTACCTGGCTTCCGGAACACACATGCACCCAACTGGATAGGATTAATCGACAATTCCTATGGGGAATGACTGAAACGACTAGACGGTTACATGTGGTTGGTTGGGACACGGTTTGTCAAGAAAAGAAACATGGTAGGTTAGGCATATGGACCACAAGGGACTCCAACCAGGCTCTATAGGGTTAATTAGGTTGGAAACTGCTGACTGGTGAGGACTCTTAATGGTGTCGGATTCTAAGAAGTAAATATCTTATTCGAAATGAATTTCTCAACCATACACACACAATGGGTGGCTCACAACTATGGCGAGGACTACTACAGATTAGAGAGTTTCTCAGTAACGGGACACACTGGCAGTTGGTAATGGGGTATAAATCCAACTTTGGAATGACCATTGGGTAGGAATGGAACCGCTACACTGTCACCTCATAAACAATACAGAAGTAGGCAGAGAATCAATCTGGGTAAATCAGTTCATTACAGGAGATAGACAATGGGATATTAACAACCTCATATCACTACTTCCAACTGGTAAGGTCTAAGAGATTTAGGCAATTTGGATACCACAAGATTTAGGAGGTGTTGATTGGCAGAACCAAATGGGCAATTTTCGGTCCATTTAGCTTACTGGAAATTTCGTCGCATGTTGGCTCCAAACAACACCTCAGTGCCCTTGGACTGTATATGACGATTAGAATGTCCCGAACGAGTCAAGGTGTTAATCTGGATAATAGCACATAATCGACTCATGATTAATTGTGAGAGGATTAGGAGGGGTCTTACTACTAACCCAACTTGCCATCATTGCCTGGAAGCAGCAGAATCAACAGATCACTTATTTCAGGGTTGCGGTGAGATCCAAAGGGTCTCAGAAAGACTGATGGGTGAATCATATATAAATAGATAGGCATTCCGGTCAGGAAACATTTTCGAGTGGCTAGCCAGAAACTGCAGGTCGAAGGCTGGGTTTATGGACCCCCCTTGGAGCATCATGTTTGTCTTCATGATCTGGGCATTATGGAAAACTCGGTGCCCGTTGACTTTTGAGGGAAGAAACTTTTCCCCAAAAACAGTTATTGCTTATGCAATTGGATATGTCAGAAACTCCCTCTATGCTATGTGTGACAATGGTCACGATATCCCATGGAAAGGTAGATGGATTAACTGGTCCTCCCCACCAACGGGCTATTTCAAACTAAATATGGATGGATCTGCCCAGATTCCACATGGCCAAGCCAGTGTGGGGGGAGTCCTTCGCGGTGAGCACGGATTGTGGGTCTTTGGCTTCATAGCCAATCTAGGAACCATGGACCACCGAGTTGCAGAATTATTAGCTGTTTGTGAGAGACTCGAACTCATAGTACATTTAAAATACTCCTCGGTTATAATGGAGATAGATTCAAAGGAGCTGGTGGGAGACTTGACAAATGATGTTTCGCTTACCCATCTGCAGTCCCACATTCTAAGAGAGTGCCAACAGATGATCTGCAATCTTCCGGTCAGCTGCGTCCTATATGTCCATCGGGAAGGGAAAAGATGTGCTGATGCATTAGCCAAGCTAGGTAGACATGCCCCCCTGGGGTTCACTAATTTCACTCCCCACCGAGCGAAATACAAAATCTGTTGAAACTAGACCTGCACGGTGTGGCTTTCTTTAGAGGCTAGTTAGCCTTCCTCTTGTACCCAAAAAAAAAAAAAACAGAGAGAGGGAGAGAGAGAGAGAGAGAGTTTTCATTCAGGAACTAATAATGAGGTAGACATTTTAAATGATTGAAATCATTTAATTGAGAAAATTATTGAATGGAATGTACTACAGAAGTATGGCAAGCATGGCATATCATTGAGAAATATGCAATCCATATATCCAAGTATTTCTTGCAATTAATTTGTAATGTGAAATGAGCTAAACAGCTAGTAATACAATTCAAACTACACTACCGAACATTAATCAGTCCTGATCAGGATATTGGACTCTCAATCTAGTACACTTAACTCAATTCTCATTGAAACTGAACATTTTTCTCCTCTTTCTTGTCATTAGCCATTCACATACGGAAATGGAACAAGAATCTCTTAATTCTGCATAAATCACAGAACTCTTCATTAAGTCTTAAATTTTTGTTTCACGAACCAATGAGAGGGATATTTTCAATAATCAAAATCTTTTGCTTGAGAAAACCAATAATAGGCATGTACTGAAGAAGCATGGCTTATAGAAATAGCAATCTATGCAATCAACGAATTTGAGCTAAACAGCCAAGAATACAATTAAAACAACATCCACCGACCATCATCTGGTCCCATGGTCTAGTGGTCAGGACATTGGACTCTGAATCCAGTAACCCAAGTTCAAATTTCGGTGGGACCTTTTTTTCCAACAATCTTCCCATTAGGCATTTTTTTTTTCAATCTTCCCATTAGGCACAACAGCATCTCTAAATTCAACATGTCATTATAACAAAGCTCTTCATTAATTCTTAAAAGTTTTCATTTAGGAACTAATAATGAGGTAGAAATTTTAAATAGTTGAAATCATTTAATTGAGAAAACTATTGAAAGGAATGTACTAGAGAAGTGTCGCAAGCATGGCATATCATTGAGAAATAGCAATCCATATATCTAAGCATTCTTGCAATTAATTTGTAATGTGAAATAAGCTAAACAGCTAGGAATACAATTCAAACTACACTACCAAACATTAATCGGTCCTGGTCAGGATGTTGGACTCTCAATCTAGTAAACTCAAGCTAGTAATACAATTCTCATTGAAACTAAACATTTTTCACCTCTTTCTTGTCATTAGGCATTCCCATACAGAAATGGAACAAGAATCTCCTAATTCTGCATATATCATAGAGCACTTCATTAAGTCTTAAATTTTCGCTTCAGGAACCAATGAGAGGGGCATTTTCAATAATCAAAATCTTTTACTTGAGAAAACCAATAAAAGGTATGCATTGAAGAAGCATGGCTTATCATCGAGAAATAGCAATCTATGCCATCAAAGAATTTGTGCTAAACAGCCAGAAATACAATTAAAACAACATCCATCGACCATCATCTGGTCACATGGTCTAGCGGTCAGGACATTGGACTCCGAATCTACTAACCCGTGTTCAAATCTTGGTGGGACCTTAATTTTTCTTTTCACTTTCTTCCTATTATGCACAATGACAACTCTATATTCAACAAATATCATTATTTTAAAGCTCATCATTAATTCTTAAAAGTTTTCATTTTAAGGAACCAATAATGAGGTTGACATTAACAGTTGAAATCTCTAAATCAGGAAAATTAATGAATGGTATGTACTAAAGATGAATAGCATATCATAGAGAAATAGTAATCCACAACATCGAAGGATTTCTAGCAACTAATTTGTAATGTGAAAGGAGCTAAACAAAAAGGGATACAATTAAAACTACAGTGCCAAGCATTAAATGATCCCATGGTCTAGAGATCAGGACATTGGACTCTAAATCTAGCAACCCGAATGGAAATCTCAGTGGAACCAAATTTCACATTTTTCTCCTCTTTCTCAATGTTAGGCATTCAACCTCCAAAATTGGAACAAAGATCTCCTAATTCCACATACATCATTGATATAAAGCTCTTCAATAAGTCTTAAATTTTCATTTTAGGAACCAATGAGGGAGGCAGTTTCAATTGTCGAAATCTTTTAATTTAGAACTTACAACACAATATATACTGAAGAAGCATGGCACATCATTGAGGAATGGCAATTTGTGCCATCAAAGGATTTCTTACAACTATTCATAATTTTAAATGAGCTACACCACCCGCCATCAACGGGTCCCATGGTCTAGTGGTCAGGACATTGGACTCTGAATCCAGTAACCCGAGTTCAAATCTCGGTGGGACCTTAAGATTTCACAATTTTTTCTCTTTCATTTAAATTGGTTTTAAACCTACAAAATTCGAACAAGGATACTAAATTTTGTGAAACAACTATCACCTCCAAACGGTCAAACAAGTGAAGGGAAGTGTTTTTATTACTTTAAATCACAATAGAGGATATTAATTATTAATTATATTTTGGCAAACAAGCATTAGTATTATGCACAACTTTGGCATTATGAGCACCATGAAATGTTACTTTTCTTTTTTTGTTATTTTTGGTAGAGGATATTACTTATTAATTAAACATGTGTCATTATTACAAAGCTCTCTATTTAGTCTCAAAGTTTTCATTCCAGGAACCTATGCGCCTTATGAGGACAATGCTTCAATTACGCTAATTAAATAATAAACCATAAAAAGTCCATTGTAATACAAGGAGGCCACCATGGGCTGCAATAGACTACAACAGGCAATCACAGAATTCATTTAATTCTTTTCTTTTGTTTCCGTTCCATAATGCCTGTTGTAGAACGAATATAGTTGCACATGCAGCCAAATTGCAACTAAAACAACTCTAATTATTGCTCACCTATGAAAAGTTCATTCTTTTTTCTGATTGATTATGCCGTAGCATCTTTGCTCAGTAGACATCGAATGTCACCAATATTTTTAGGCCACTAATTAAATTTCTAAAATCTCAATGCCTCTATCTCTTGTTTTTTCCATTTTCAAAACTGAAGTGCATAATCGACCTTCTCACATATTTCTCCTATGATTTCAATCAACCAAGAGAAAACTCCAAAATTTTGTGATATAACAGGCAACTATTTTTGGTTGTAAATTGCTGCTCAAAATATAACTACCCCTTGTAAATAAATGCAGAATTATCAATGCAGAAAAATGAGACATTTAAGTTACCTTTGTCGTTTAAATCGACCAAAAGACTAGCATTCTTTGCCTGGTTCTCAGCCGAGCTGCACAAGGCATGGGGTGGAGCAGGCTGGGTTGGAGAACTTGTACTGCTTCGACTTGATTGTCCATTTGGGGCTTGTGCCTTCACTTGCTGATTCAAGTACATCTCCATGGGAGTTGAACAAAATCCAATCTTTTTTCTGTTTTTGAACCTTCCCCTATAGAAATTTAAAATTTTAAACAACTGAAAACAGAAAATAAGAGGGAATTTTAATGCACAAAGGGAAGTCTAGTCACACATGCAGTAATGAGAATCGTAGCGTCAAGAATGGTTAAAATTTTATTCATTTTCAATACCTGTCTTTTCGCTTTTCAAGATATCTTTGCAACGACACTTGCCTGCTTGTCTGACCTTCTACATCTTAAGAAAGACAACCAAAAATCCAATTAATAAATTAGCTTGTTGTGACTAATTAAAAAGTCAGCTTCATATGTTTGTTCTAATCTCTAATTTGTCAGTAATATGGCAGTGCATAGGTTACAACTCAACCACAGGTTATACCAGGTTTCTGTTTGATTTGTCTAATTTGCAAAGATTTCCCTTAGTTTCAGGAGTCGGAAACTAAAAAATATATAGTTCAAAATGCTCTATGAAAGATATTAATGTTTGTGTGTGTGCGTAAGAGTTCCGGGGTAGCTAACAGTTGTTATGATTTTTTATTGTTTCATTTCCTTGTCTTGAAAATCAATATCGACAAACGGTAATATAAAGACTGTAATGTGTGGATAGTAAACATGCAAAAGGAGAAGCCGATGGCTTTTCGCAACAGATGGAGGTGGTGTGGCAGCTGGTGGCAGGCTAATGGCATTAGTCACCAGATGACAATGTCTGCAGTAGATTTTCATTTTTCACAATGCAGAACCGGTTTTAAATGGACTGGATGGCAGGCAAGGCCATGCTACCAAGCTTTGAATTTGGCTCTTGATAGAATGCAATTAACTTTTGCTTCATTTGGGAAAGGTCAGTTCCAACAGATATGATAAAAAGTTGCTTCATATTGAAAGTCTTCTGGAAAAGGTAAGAATCCATTTCATGTAAAGAGTTTCTTTCCTATCATCCCAAATTGACTATGATAAAGATCTGCTCAGATGACCAACACATTTCTCGGCTGATTCAGTTGTAAGAATGACCAAGCGCATGGCTCATAAAGTTTAAAGTTGCACTTTTTGATTGGGATGCTTACTAATGAACGATTTTAGTAAGAAATTAAGAACCGGACAGGGGATAACTTCAGCTAATCAATGTTGTTGGTGCAAATGTGAAGTCAAGACATTTAAAATACTTTTATAGTATTCCACAAGCCATGGTCAAATCAAACGCTGAGATACAGCAGTATTACTGGTGCCTCAGGTTTTCTAAATAAAGATAGCCAAGTTTGCAATCTTCCCGGCAGTTTTGTTGGTTTGAAAGATAAGTAAAGATAAGTTTGAAAGAAAAATGAAGTGTTCATACCAATTCAAGTAACAGGCTTAAAATGCTAAATATCTTAATGAATCAAAGGTTTTGGTTTATTATAATGGACTTTTGACTTTGCAGATTCTTTCCTACACTTGGCTTTTCTAGATTTAAATTGCAATCTCTTAGAGTTTCTTAAGGCTGATTTTTCATTCGCTTATGTGTAGGGAAAAAATAATATACCACCCCTTTCTGTTCTACAGTGACATTATCATAACACAGGTTCCTACTTCAAAACTACAAAGAAATATTGGTATTCCTGGCCCAGATTTTAATGCAAATAAAGACATACCGCAGATACACAACCATGGCACAACCACTCACCAGTTTCCTGAGCAACATTTCCTTCCTCCTTATACTGATGGCAATAGTTGACCACTTTATCTGCAAAAGCCATATCAAAAACCTTAGATCCAACCCAAAAAAAAAATCCCCTTTTACATCCTATTGAGCAAGTTCTCCAAAAGTTTCAGCATTACAGGAAGAACTTCAGTACATGTGCATAACAAAGTCTGAGATAATTCATTACATTCGTGCATGTGCATAATGAACAATATTGGTCTCGTTTTTAGTACTTCAGGAAAAAAAGAACTAAAAAAATAAAGATAAAACTTAATAAAGAGAGGTGGAAGGGGTGAAGGACCAATCTTGCATTTGTGCTTCTGTAAGTAATCATCAATGAGATGCATACATCACCAGTTCCCCAGAAAAGAAAATTATTTCAGCAGTTTATCTTAAAAGTAATTCTCCTTGCATTGAAGAATCAGAGACAAGGTTCCACAGCACAATTCACAATTTTTGCCCCCCCCCCAAAATACATATATACACAACTGTGATTTGGACCCACGTCTTCACTTTCCAAACGCGTTCCTGTTACCCCTTTATGTGAATAAAACAACACCTCTAAAATAAAACTTGGATAAAAAATGAAAGGGAGGGTTAGTCCAAAAATTACCTCCTTGGCCAGCTGGTGATATAGTTGCATAAGGAGATAAAGAACCACTTTTAGGACTTGCAGATTGTAATGGACATGGAATGGGCCAAAGTGAAGCACTTCCACTAGACATATCATCCTGAGATAATAGAACTGGGTTTGCCGCAAGATGCATGATTGCACGTGCCTGCAAACCCATTCAAAACTAATTAAGGGTTAACATGCAACAAGATTTACAACTATGTATCAAAATAAACAGGGAGCTTCTTACCTTATCAACTGGAACTCCATCGTAGACATTCACCTTGCCACGATAGAATATTGTCATTTGACCAGGTGACACATTCGTCGCACCCGCACTTCTGCAACGTTTATCAGTATTCGAGTCAGTACTTTGACTGAACCAGGAATTTGGCCCAACTTAAAAATTTGTTTGCACTTCTCTTAGGCCACATCATTGTATATTAAACTGATAAAAATATTAAAGTACTGTAGTCTTTCCGGGGAAAATTCTACTTGCTTTCAGTCTTTTCAGCAGATACTACATATTTTCTCATGGGAAGCTATAGACCAGATTGAACCCAGTCCTTACGTGCCGAATCCGCTCCACAACCATGCCATGATGCCATAACTAGAATTTTAAATGATCATTTGCCAGATGACGGAGAAAAAAGCTAATCTCAACTCCAGCCTGGCAGCAGTCCATAATTAAAGTTTCACCAGCCATTGACCATCAATAAGAATAACTTTAGGAGTTTTATCATTAAAAAAGTAACAAAAATGAAACCTAGTGAACATTCTTAACAAATCACTCTCTCTCACCCACAATTCTTGCTAAACTAATTATCATTCTGATTGGGAATACCCAATCATCAAAATTTCCCCAAATGAATTGATGTTAAAACTAAGAAGTATTCTCATGAACAAACACATAGAAAACTCACAAACAAGATCTTCTATGAACATCTGAATTATTGCATTAAACCAAAGGATTGTTAGGGTTTATCCAGGAATTTGCTTTGGATATGCAGCATTCTTTTGTCTGGCTCTAGATAAACAACAGACTACCCATATGGTCCATTTTAAGAAATAATGATTTCATGGTCGTGTTACAAACACATTGGGAGGAAACCAAACATGATTATATCATCTTCTAAATACCATCTCTTCCTCAAATAGTTGCTTTCGGATTGCTTATCTCCTTTTGCTTTCTTTTGATATGTATGAATTTGTACAAAAGCATATGATTGTAACTTTTAATGTTGAACGTCCGAACAAGCATTATGCTTGGCATCAACAACACAATTCCACATAAAAATCAACCTTGTTTACTAAAGTGAGTCTGATGAAACAACAGACCTGTTACTTCTGTCATGTGGTATTGTTAAAACTATTTTCTTAAAAAAATTCTAAGCCCAGCTCCCTGTATGTATCCATGATATTTAATGCTGTCCCAAGATGTTGGGGGCTATGCAACCTGATAACAAGGCCCATCTAGCATTGGATTTCAAATATTACATTTTCCTGAAGATTAGCTACCTTGTCTGTCTTTTGCTTCACCTAGACCTTTACGGTGCTTCATCATCTTACTCATAGCCAAAAGATCAGCTATGCTTGAGATTGGGAAAAAAATAAAAATAGCATGGTATAGTTCAGTCAGACTGGCTGGCTTAGGAAATGAGAGGTAAGGTTGCAGGAAAGCCTCATAATTTAGGTTAGATCATGAACTGAAATCTAGCTGACAAGATGGAGGAAATAATAAAGATGATGTCACCCTAAACCCAACTATTTCAACCCTATGTGTAGACTCTTCCATCATACAGATGTCAAATGTTACAATCATACTCCTACTTGGCAACCGTCCCTTGATTCATGGAACTATTTTTATTCAGTATTCCGATTTTGGCCTTTGTTTTTCCTTGATGAATTCCACATCTACAAGTAGAGGGCAGGTTATGGCAAGGGCTCCCTTACATGCTAGTTGGAGGCTGTTCACCTTTACATTAAAAACGTAATAATAAAAGAAGCTTCATAAGTATGTCATTTTAAAGGAAATTTAAAAATCAACCTTAGCACCTCAGTGATTGCGCTGCTTGAGCACATTATCCGTAGCATTTATTTTCTTATAGCCTCTCAAGCCAATAAGGGAAGATAAGAGGATAATTAACCAGAATCATTCTCAAGGCTAATCTATCCTATAAGTGCAGTTTGTTTGTAATTTATTAGTGTTGAGAATCATCTCAATTCTCATTTAAGAAATTGTGTGTTTACAAAAATAAGTCACCACTACGGCATTCCACAAAGTAAGATAATTAAGGTTGTAGAACAATCATAGAGGCTCGAACTTGACTTGAGTGTGGCTCATTATAACCTCATTTGAGCTTTGACTCATAACAACAAATGAGCTGAGCTTGAACATTATACCATTTGTGGTAAACTAGTTATGTTCAAATAGAGCAAGCTACTTGGAATAGACTTAAAGCTCTACTGACAAAAAGCTTTCTCAAGCTCAATTTGTATGAAAAACAAGTTGAGCTCAAAAACGATATGCGTTGTATAGAGCTGAACACAAGTAACCTACTAATCTACTCAAATAGGCTTGTTTTCATCTGTAAAGCGACATCGAGCCACCTTTTTGCTCCACCATAAATAATAACTAAACTTTCGAACTTTGCCCCAACATGGCATTCAAACCATCATCCTAGCATAATATATTCAAATTCGCATCACTCTAAACAATCTCATTCACAAATACCAAGTTATCTAACACTACAATTTAGTATCAATTAGGTCTTAATCCTATCCATTAGTAACACCACCCAAAAAAAACCCGAGATGATAACCATCCTCAAAATCCAATAAAACACCACAACCTCTCCAAGAAATCATGTGAATAACCTTTCTTTCTAATGTACCAAAAATAACCAACCAATTCAAATATATACATTTGCTAGTAACAAATAAACCACTGATAAACTATATTTAAAAAAAAAAAAAATCTTAAATCCTCCAATTTACCAAAACTAACCAACCAAATTCATCATCAAAATTCCTAACAACCAATCTCGTAAAACAAAATTATACGCCGTTTTCATAGATCAAGAACGCAAACCTCGGCGAATGTGGTCTTCTGTCGACCTCCGTGGGAACCCCCATCTCCGGAGTATCTCTCCGCCGGCACGGCACCGGTTCCTCGGCAGAAACGGAAACCGAAACTGAGATCTGCTGCGCCGCATCCACACTCACTTCTTTCACCGATTCTGTCGAAAGCGAAACCGAATTTCCCTACAGGAAAAAAAAAAAATCGCGCATGTTCAGAACCTTAAATTTGGGGGGGGAAGACAAGGTTGTTGGGGGAGGGGGGACACACACAGGTGGAGAATTATCCGGTGGAGGAATGACGGCGATCCTGCCGGAATTGGAACAGGTTTCTAGAAGCGCTTTCAGAGAGATGACTTGTTGGATCGCCTGTGACTTGTTCCACGATGGACGTCTCATTCCTGTAATGTACGGACACGTGTCAGGCATTGATTGGAGAATAGTATTAAGAATGTCCACCATTTTTGGGGTGTAACCGGAAAATATGGAGGAGATGGGGGAAGTAATAAGAGGAAAAGGAGAAGGGCAAAAATGGAAAGAAACGGAGACCTTTTTCTTTGAGGTATTTACGGCAGTCTTCCCGAGTGAGCTGAGAAATGTCTTCTTCGGTTAGTTCATTGAGGGGCTTGTCTAGCACTGATTGGACGGTTGTGATTTCTGCGCTCATGTCGTCGGATATTCGCCGGTAATCTCTCTCTCTCTGCCTGGAAAAGTGTTTCTCTCTCTTGATTTGGTATTTTTTTTTCTTTTTCTTTTTCGAGAGAGGGAGAGAGAGAGAGAGGGTGTGCGGGTGGGGGTTGGGCGCGGCGTCTCCGCTACGTTGGGGAGAGGGGTGCTTTTTCATAAGCAGCGGTGCACCCTAGGCAGCCACGTAGTTCTCCTTTAGGCTTCGTTTGGAGTAGAAAAATCAACACAATGGAAAAGATTTTGAAGCAAAAGAGAAAAGAATTAATTAGGCCAAAAAGAAAATCCATTCCAATGGATGATGAGTTATGACTCCATAGATATTAGTTTTTTCTTGACTTGAACAGTAACTTTTGATGGTACATACATCTACAAAAACCGTCGAAGGGTGCTCCGACGGAGAGATTCCGATGCTCAAGTCAGTAAATAGCGGTTTTCATTTGAAAGAAACAGATTGAGAGTTGAGGAAAAGTGGTTTCCTGTGTTCTGTGTGCCCCTGTGTTAGGTCTAGAGAGTTTATCTGATGTCGAGGGTTTTGAGACCTCTTATACCTGTGAGAGTCGTGCGCTGCTAAGGAACTTCCACCGTACCTTTCTTAGCGAACCGATCCGAGGATCTCGAAAGTCAATATTATGAATTGATCACGATCTTTATATATCAGGAAATCTTCTTTTTTGGGAGGGATACTTTCTTTATCTGAAAAATCATGAAATTGCTGTCACAAAATAAGGAGCTGAAATCAAGGAAGTTCTAACCTTCCTTTATTAATCGATAGGGTTGTTGCCCCTTGTTCAGTTGCTCGACCGATAAATGATCTTTCGAGACTCGCCCGATTAGAGGATTGACATTTGCTTAATTGGATGGAAACTGTCTCTGATCGGTTAATGAGGCAATTGAGGCCCTATTGTTCGGTAAATCCATGCGGTTAAGACCTTTCGGTAGATCGATCGGGGCGGCTGTGGCTCTTGGTGGATTGTTATTGTAGACGTTAGATATTGTTCGGCAGACCCCTTTTGTGAACCTTTAGAGAATTGGCTCTTTTGGTTTGGACCTTGAATTACGTCCCATCATTTACCCTTAACTCGTAGTTTTTTTGAAAAGAAGCGCCATGAGTCATGATTTTAAAATTGGAAGTTTGAGGATCTTTTAATACGATCGCTGTCGCTTTGGTCTTAGTAAACCATCTCTCGCACATCCCATAAGAACCTTTCTTATTATAGCTTTTTTCATATTTTCCCCTTATTCTCTCTCTTTATCTGTCAAAAAGTTATCATCGGTAACAAAGATGTCTATTCCTCAGCCTTTTCCGAATATTGATGATATTACGAGCATCATGTCGCACAAGAACTCCAAGAAGTACAAACTGAGATGCTGTTAAGGGACGATTATTCTCTGTTGTCTGCTACAAAGGTTGATAGGGTTAATAGGGTACCAGAAAACTGTGTGCCGATGTATCTTCAATCAGTCAAATACGGTTTGAAGGTTCAGTATACGGGTCCTTTTTTTGAGATTCTACGTCAGTTGAACATATTCCCGACCCTCTTGATTCTCAGTGCTTGGTGGTTAGTGGTCGCAGTGGCTTCCCTATTAGGGTATTGTCATCTTCGTTTTGATTTTGACATTTTGTACTCAATTTTTATTCTGATGAGGTGTGGGAGCAATGGGCCGACCAAGGAGTGGTACAAACTACAGACTCGGCCCGAGTTTTGTTGGAGGTTTTTCTATAAAGAGTCTATTGATAAGAACTGGATGCAAAAGTTCTTTTTCGTCGAGTTCTTTGATAAGGATCGTATGCCCTGGCTTCCCAAAGCTGATTGGGTGCCCTATGTAAGGCTGAAACTCTCGACTGCTTCGAGACACGGTCGTTTTGTTCGATCTATTAATGGCTATTGCAAATCCACCGGTCGGAGTATATGGGTCGAGTCCTTGCTAGACGATCAGATGTTATCCCTGGCTGGTTTGCTGCTTGGGGAAAAGAGAAAAGTTGATCGGCCCCCTTCTGTTGGAGAGAGTGAAAATTGAATTAGTCAATTCTTTGAATTATCTTGATGATGTCTTGTTAGAGAATGTCACTATTGATAAGCTGACCCGACATAAAGTGGCTAGACCTCTCCAGGAGGATTCTGGGGCGTCTGAGGCCCTACTTAAGTCTCCTTCAAGGGTGACTGAAGCCCTCCGCAAGTCGCCACCCTCTTTGGTAAAAAGGAGGGAGATTTCTTTGCCCCTGTCTGCGCTGGGGACCTTGTCTAAGTACCTGGAGTCGACAACAGCTATACCAATGAAGGGAGCCGTCCCGAATGAAGGTAATCCGTCGAGCGGAGCAAATGCTGATGTATTCGAGTTAGGAGGGGTCGGAAATCTTCATTTATTTGATGCTGGGCGAGATCGGATACTTCTCAAGCTGTAAGGGACAAAATGGAGGGACCTTCTTCTGCTGTTTTGGTCTGGCCTACGCATAAAGGGAAACGCAAAATTCCTGAGGGAGCGTCCTCTTCATCCTTCATCCCTGTTCGGTCCTTTGATGGAAAGAAAGGCTCAAAAGAGCGTGGAACCATTGCTATTTGTGTTGGAGATATGCAGTATAGCTATATAGATCTAACAGAAGCGGAGCGTATTATTGGGCAATTTGACTTCCATCGTTGTGAGCTTGACCTTCATAGAATGTCTTACGAACAGGTCGGCAGAGCCCTTGAGTCCTTAGGCTTGATCGTAATATTTTCCTCGCGTCTCTCGAATTCTTCTCCCCCTTTTATTATTTGTTAATTTGGTTTTTCTCATAGACCATGGCCCTTGCTCGATTTCAAGGACAGCAAAGGAGGTAGGTAATAAGCTACTTAGAGGGTCGGCTCTCTGAATTGAGTCGTCCACGGGAATCAGTCTCCCTTCAGGGAGGAGAGTCTTTGGCCACTGAAAACATACCTGGTGCCTTACTCATTCGGAAGGAAGAGGAGTTGAGATCCCTTCGATCGGAATTGGTCCAGTGCTAAGGGTAGTGCGAAAGGCTGAAGTCAGAGACTCTGGTGCACAAGAAGTTTGCTCAGGTTCGTGAGGAGTCTCTTCGAATGGCGGAACATAAGATAGCGGAGCTTGAGGAGTCCCGCGCAAGTAAAGCTATCACCTAGAGGGATTCCCATCGTAGGCTAGCCGAGAGATTAAAATGTGCTAAAGAGATAATCCGTAGTATGGGTCTAAGTGAGGCTCTACCCGAAGAAGAGATCGATACTCGAAATCCGACTGTATGACTTCTGCTCGGGATTTTATACTAAGTGACCTCTGTTCGTTTAATGAGAAATTTTTGTATTTTTTCCGATAGAAGTCATCTTCTTTGTTTCCCACACTTGTCAGTGAAGTACATGATCCACAGGGGCCGCGCGGCTGAGACCTTCTGTTAGATAGGGAATCTTCAAATAGTTGGGTTGTGTCCACCCGTCCGGAGAATTATATCCCCTCTTACGTACGATCGATAGATCCTAGGTGACTGAGACGCTCTGAGCGATAGGAATTTTTTAAATGGTTGGGTCGTGTCCACCCGTCCGGGGAGTTACATCCCCTCTTGACGACGCGTATGATCGATAGATCTTGGGCAACTGAGACCCTCCGAGTGATAGGAATTTTTTAAATAGTTGGACAGCGTCCACCCGTCCAGGGAGTTATATCTTCTCTTGACGACGCATACGATCGATAAATTCTGGGCGACTGAGACCCTCCGAATGATAGGAAATTTTTAAATGGTTGGGTCGCATCCACCCGTCCGGGGAGTTATATCTTCTCTTGATGACGCATACGATCGATAGATTTTGTGCGACTGAGACCTTCCGAGCGATAGGAATTTTTTAAATGGTTGGGCCGCGTCCACCCGTCCGGAGAGTTACATCCCCTCTTAACGACGCGTACGATCGATAGATTCTTGGCGACTGAGACCCTCCGAGCGATATGAATTTTTTAAATTGTTAGGTCACGTCCACTCGTCAGGGGAGTTACATCCCTTCTTGACGACGCGTACGATCGATAGATTCTGGGCGACTGAGACCCTCCGAGCGATAGAAATTTTTTAAATGGTTGGGCCACATCCATCCATCTGGGGATTTACATCCCCTCTAGACGACGCGTACGATCGATAGATTCTGAGCGACTGAGACCCTCCGAACGATAGGATCAGGATATGGAGATGTAAGAGGTTCGTCCATAAGTGACTTCAAAAACGATACCAGCAATAAAATTCGATGGCTATTTAGGAGCGGAAGTAGAAGGCTCCAACTCACATGATAGAGTCCCAATCCCCGTCGATGTTCTGAACTTGATTTTCATATGTTTGGTGCAAAACCTCCAAGGTGTTTAGACTTGGTTTACCCAAGATGACGTTGTAGAGCGAATGGAGGTTTACCACATTAAACATGACGGGAGCCGTCGCATGATTAGGGGGTGTTCCGAGGGTGATCGGGAGAGAGATAATACCCTCGGGATATATCCACTCACCCGAGAGACCTTTAATTGGGCCCGCGTGGGGCTGAAAATCAACAGTAGTGAATCTCATTCGTCCAAAAGTATCCCGATATAGGAGATTACAGCTGACCCTTGATCGACGAAGATCCTCTGAACCTCAAATTGTCCAATTTTGGTGGTTATCACAAGGGGATTGTGCCGGTTCGGGTCGATCCCAATGAGATCTTCATCAGTGAAACCGATGACTGGCCTTTTTTCACCATGTTGTTTGTTGGTGCTCGCTGCTATGATTTCTTGTGGTACAGGAGGAATTGCCTTCGGGCAATAGAATATTGGTGTGATTAGACATCTGGCCTTGTTTTCTGTTGGTCCATTGCGGACCTGAAGGATCACCCAATCCCTTCGATCCGTCGGAAGTCGAGCAGCTTGGCGTTCTTCCTCTTGGTTGCGTTGTGGCGGTTCACGCCGATGACCGGCGGTAGGACCTCTTTCTCTCCCAGCGACGAACTCCCATAGTCTTCCTTCACATACTAGGAATTCTAATTCATCTTTTAATTTCTTACAATTATAGGTTGTGTGACCATAGTTACAGTGATAGTGACAATATTTCGTTCTGTCTTTGTTGGAATCATCCTCGATTGATCATGGGGGCCATCGAACATATGGTTTGTCTTTGATAAAGGCTAAGACCCGACCAGGGGTTTCACTCAGCGGGGTATAGTTGTTGTATCTCCTTGGAGGAGAAGGTTTTGCCCGGTTTCTCCTGGGCGGAGACCTCCGGGGTGACTAATTCCGTTCTTTACGAGCAGCCCGATCTCTTTTGTGATCGGATGCTTCAGCGTCCTCGGCAGCGATGTACTTTTCAGCTCGAACGTAAAATTCTTGGATGGTAGCAGGGGGTTTCTTCATGATAGACACTTTCATATCAGAGGGCCGCAAGCCTGTTAATAGCGCAGCCAACGCAATTGGATGATTCAAAGAAGAGACCTTCATCATCTCCTCCTTAAACCTTTCCAGGAAATTCTTTAGGGGTTCCTCTTTACCTTGGTGCAGCGACAGCAAGGCGGTAGACTTCCTCTTAACACCCTTGCTTATCACAAAGTGTGAGTCGAACTGTTTGCGTAACTGAGAGAAAGTCTTTATACTCAACGGTGGGAGAGAATTGAACCAAGTGAGTGCATTTTCTGAGAGAGTAATGAGAAAGTATTTGCACATGGCTGCATCGGGCATGTCCCTGGAGATCATCACGGTTATAAAATGGGTTATATGATCTCAAGGGTCTGTCGTCCCATTATATCTCTCCATGAAATGGAGGAACGCGTTGCGAGGCATAGGCTCTAAGGAGATCTTGGAGTCGAATGGTGAAGTGTAAGAATAAGAGGGGATTTGGTCTCCCCGAGGGTTGGCCCATTTTAATTCCTCGACTACCAGTTGCTCAACTTACTTTCAAAGATCATCAGGGACTGGTCTGGAGCTTTCAGAAACTTCCCCACGTAGGGGCGACGGTCGTTGCTAGGGACGTCTAGATCCCCCAACGGATGATTGGTCTTTAGGTCTAAGGGTACGACTAAGGTCCTTCAGCTGTCTGCTCACATCCTGAATTTTGGATTTTAGCCTTTCCAACTAGAGGCGATTGACTCGCTCTGGAATAGGGTCGACCATGGGTTGGACAGGGAATGCGGGTTGTAAGGCTCGTCCTTGATGAGGTGATCTATTGGGAGCTGCCTGATCGCGAGTGGCTGAATCAAGCGCCGTAAGAGGAGCGGCTTCAGAGAGTATGACAGTTCGCCCCTCAACAGGAGGGACGACCCTTGAGGACGCTCTGATTCTCGGAGACATGATTATTAAAACAACAGAAATTACTCTAATCAATTTCCCATGGACGGCGTCAATCTGATGGATGGTGGGTTATGACTCCATAGATATCGGCTCCTTCTTGAATCGAACAGTAGCCGTCGATGGTGGATATACCTACAAAAATCGCTGGAGGGTGCTCCGGCGGGAAGACTCTGACGCTCAAGTCAGTAAAGAGCGGTTTTTGTTTGAAAGAAACAGACTGAGAGTTGAGGGAAAGTGGTTCTCTGTGTTCTGTGTGCCCCCTGTGTTAGGCCTAGAGAGCGTACCTGATGTCGAGGGTTTTGAGACCTCTTATACCTGTGAGAGTCATGCGCTGCTGACGAACTTCCACCCTACCTTCCTTATCGAACCGATCCGGGGATCTCGGAAGTCAATATTACGAATTGATCACGATTCTTATATATTGGGAAACCTTCTTATTCGGGAGGGATACTTTCCTTATCTGAAAGATTTTGGAATTACTATCACGAAATAAGGAGCTGAAATTAAGGAAGTTCTAACCTTCCTTTATTAATCGATAGGGGCGCTGCCCTTCTTCGGTTGCTCGACCGATAAAGGATCTTTCGAGACTTGCCCGATAAAGGATCTTTCGAGACTCGCCCGGTTAGAAGATTGACATTTGTTTAATTGGATGGAAACTCTCTGATCGGTTAACGAGACAACTGAGACCCTATTGTTCTGTAGATCCGGACGGTTAAGATCCTTCGGTAGATCGATGGGGACGGCTATGGCCGTTGGTGGATTATTGTTTAGATACTGATCGGCAGACCCCTTTCGTGGATCTTTAGAGAATTGGCTCTTTTGGTCTGGGTCTTAGACTACGTCCATCATATTCAAAAGTCAAAAACTTTCTTGATAGAAATGGAAAGAAAGATTAATGGATAGAAGTAAAAATTTTAACTCTTCAATTCTACTCTAAAAAATTAATATAAAAAATAAATGTATATTATTAAATTTCTATATATCCATGAATTTTGAATTAGTTAGAAATAAAGAAATAAAATTTAAGAGAATTAATCCCTTTTTAATAGATTTCACTGTATTTAGATCGGATTAATCAAATAAAATCTGAATATTAATGGGTGAAAACTTAAAAAAAATAAATTTATACTTGTATATCTTATAAATAATATAAAATATTACCCAAATTACATATATCCCAAAGTGAAAATTGCAAAAGGAAAAATATTCAATCACTTTGGGTAAGATTTTTTGATTTAAAAGCTAAAATAAGGTAAAGGTGAAAATAGTATGATTTAGATTTTTTTCCTTTTATTTCCCTAACTCTCATAAAAAAATTTATTTTATTCCCCTTTTTCTTAACCATGAAATAAAATGGTACACCTTTTCTCTATTTTTCTTTTTTTTTCCCCCCGATTTCCAAACTAACCCTTACCAACCCTCTTACCCTCCAAATATGATTCTGGAGATTAAATTATTAGGTTGCCCTTGTTTGTTGCCTTTAATTACGATCTTGCCACTCAACGAAAATCGAGAAGGCTGCTTTCACCGGAGTTTTACTCTTGATCACCTGACTCACAAAATATAAATTAATCATTTATAATATGCATAAAACTATAAATTATATATTTTTGTTACGTAACAAAAATATAAATATAGAAGAAACCACACAAAATACTCTCTCTCTCTCTCTCTCTCACTATAGCTTGTCCAAGACATTAGATGGCGATTTTGTCTTAGGATTAGGAACAACACAGCATCATTGAGCACTTTTAATACAAAGTGTTTTGTCATTTGCACTAAATCCCACATGCACATAAAAGGAGATTACCCATTTTTTTGTCTGCAAAGGAGATGATCAAATTTCACAATAAACCCACTGCAGTCTCTGTGTCTGCCACATGAACTAAAGAGACTGAATAAATTTTGTATGGACTTGAATACTTTATGATATATTTTGAACAATTAAATTTTAATTCTTCCTTAGAAAAATTATATTTCTCACATGCATTGAACTAAAATTTAGACAAGCTCTATTTGAATTAAGTATTACTTTGATTAATTTTTATAGATTTTATCGATAATTTAAATTGTAATATATACGTCACTAAATATGTCAGGGTGTCTTATTCGTATTTAAAAGTCGAAATTGGATTTGAAATATAAAAATTTAAAAATAGATTTGTCTCTACTTTGTTTATCTTTAACAGGAAAGGAAAATACAGAAATCATGATTTTCCTTATTTGCGAACCTTTTTAAGTTTTAAGGGGCCTCGTGTTGTGACCCGAAAAGGAGTCGACACGAAAAGAAAAAGATCTGCAAGTGCTATATTGGCACGCATGCCTGGTTTGGCAATTGCCTCACTCCGATCATAAAAACAGGATATTGGCGACAAGATGCACACGATAAATGGCAATTAAAATCTTAAGTTCAACAAAGACACCAAAAATAAATGAATTAAAATTTGAATTCTCTCAATAATCTATGTTGATATATTTTTAAAAAAAATATTAAAATTTTAAGATATTTTTATCGATTTAAAATTAATTTAATTTTACAATTTTTGCATTTTTCTAATATGTATTGTTATATAAATTTTGATCTATTTAATTTTTGATTCATTTCGTTTACTTATTACTACCAACAAAATTATAGACTAGATCAAATATAAAATTAAAGACGAAATAAAAATATTGCTTTTAAAAGAAACAGAAAAGTAACATTACTTGCACTTGTGATGCTAAAGTTTGCACCAAATAATTATACTAAATTAACATTTAGGTTGTTAGATCAATATCTAATTGATTTAATAATCGGATACTTATATTATTTAAGTAAAATTTTAAATTCGAGTTTTATACATGAAAAAAAATATATAGAATCACATGGCAATAGCACAACTTTGATGGGACTTTGGTTGTATCACGGGGAAAACACCTTGAAAATGCCATTTCCATCGTTCCCAAACCAGGAACTTCAACTTCAACCTCCTATTCTTATTATTATTATTTTTTATTACACGAGATTTAAACCGATTATGTGATTAAGAGAAAAGAATTATGATTACTAAACTGTCCTATTAAAACCTCCTATTCTTATTATCATTCACTTGTACTTTTTAGAATTTTTAATTATTTTCTTTTAAAAGAATAAAATTTAATTCATCATATTATTTTATGCAACCGTTATTTTTTTCCATATAGATTGTAAAAATTATGAAAATACACTGAAATTTTAAATACTAGATCTCAGAAAAAATATTTGAATAAGAATTATTTATTACTCGAGCGTTTTTACAATGGCGCTATTCCAACACTATGTTAGAAGAAAATTCAATTTTCACTTAAAAGCTAACTTTATATCACACCTCAAATATAGAGTTAGTCAATATTAGATTTTAAAATAAAAGTCCAAAACTTATTCAATTATCATTCGATAAGAGGCCAGTAGGTCTGGAACTATTCAATGATATCAACTTTTCTGTACAACCCATAAATAAACAACAGACTCTATTAGAATTATAACGTGCATTTTGAAAAAAGAAAATATTAATGCATATTTTCTTATCCAGTTAAAAGATCAATTAAATCATGATTTTGTAAAGGTAAAATATTATGAGGCATTTGGTTCACGCTCAAGAATGAAAGATCTTCGAAATTTTTAGAAAACCCATTTTTATTTTATTAATTTAAATAAATATATAAATTTCTGATTTTGATTTAATTTAATTAAGCGTCCCCAAAGTTTTATTTAACGCTCTTTTCGAAACTTTCCTAGGGTGGGGCTTGGGCTCCGAAGACCCAGTAGTGAGTCAAGGCCGATGGCTGAAACGGGTTTGTGGTCCAACCATTCGGTCCATGGATTCTATTTTTGCCAAAACGTTACGTCTCTATGCTTTATGGGCCCGAATCCAAGAAACATCTGTGGCCCACTAGGCCCAAGTAGGATTGCATGGTTTGTCCTTTCTTTCCTTTTTTTTTTTTTTTTTTTTTTTTTTTTTTTTTTTACGTTGAAGATTCAAATTCGAAAGCTTTACAAAAAAAAAAAAAAAAAAAAAAAAAAAGGTGACGGTGCCAGTAGAGCTATAGATCATTGGCTTGTTCTTTCTTTCTTTACTTTTTTTTTTTTGTCCGTTCTCTCAAAATAATTTGCATAAAAACAGAGATCATATCCATACTTTTTAAGAATTTTAATAGTTGTTTTTAAAACATCTATGTATTCTCATTAAGAAACTTCCCTTTGTTTTTTCCTTTTAAGAAATGAAAGATTTCATTAAGAAAAGATTGAAGACATGATTTGTGAATAACATATATGTATATAGTTAAAGAGTGCTGCCTTCCATCTCTTGCCCACTCTATTGTGTTTATAGAATATACAGCACCTTTGAATTTGAAATTTTTAAAGAGAAATAATATAAATTGAATTATAATATATTTACATAAAATATATAAAAACATATACATTCACTTATTAATGTGCTTCATTAAATAGGAGTGAGTAGAGAAGGGAGTCAGGTAAGCTCCCTTCCATTTTTTTCATTTTTTCTTTTTTATAAATAAATTGATATTAAAAATTATATTTTAATTAATTTAATTTAAATATTATTAGATCTAATTTAAGATTAAAATTTTTATTGTGATTTTTGTATTCTTAATTTTTAGATTTAAAATTTAATTAAAAATTTAATATTTTTATTCATTAGTTAGTCGGTTTTTGTTTTTTATTTAATTTAATTATTCAACGTACATTTTACTCACCCCGATACGATATTATTATAGCTGTGAAGTACTGTTCATGCCTGTTGATTGTTATTGTTGTTGTTCTCCATTGTTGGACTTGTTGGTCCCACCATAACCCCTCGTACTCCGTCTCCCTCTCTCTCTCTCTGTGTCACGCAGACGTTTGTCCCTCACGAGACAGCAGACCCGTTCTGTTTCTTCCCCACACACGTACGCAACCACACGGGTGGTTATTATCTTTACCGTCTTCTTTTTACCTCTCTCTCTCTCTCTCTCTCTCTCTGTCTGCCACAGTCTTCTCTGATTGTTAACCTGATTAAACCCCCTAATTTTGGTAATATTATTTTTCAGTCCCCATTTCAAGTTCCCTCATTCCCGTAATACCCTTCAGAGAGAAACTCCTAATTTTTTTTTTCCGTTTTTTATTATTTTTATAAAAGAAAGCTCTAAAATAACGTATTTATCTTTCTCAACATCTTCTCAGACAAAATAAAGAGTTTACATTAAGAGAGAAAGTAAAATACATATTTATGATTAAAATTTTAACAGCATCAAAATTCATACATCGATCACCATCCCTCAAAACTTTTCTAACCCAACCCAAGTGAACCGCCATTTGTATTGATCTTAGAAGCATCCTCCCCTGCCCTGGCTTCCCCCCCAAGCGGGCCACAAATAATATTTTCCAAAATCTTTTAATTTAATAATGACACGAATTTAATGATATAATATTAAATTTTTTAAATCAAAATATCGAATTCAAAAGAGTTAATTATTAAATTGGTTATCACAATTGATCAGACTAAATTAGTCAAATTTACAAATACCAGTATTTAGGGGTGAACACTCTTCGTTTAAAATCAAAAAAATCGTTTTCACTAAACCGTTTATTTATATTTTGAGTTATTTATTTGAACGATTATTGATTTTAAGTTAAATCGAATTAATTAAAATTATTATATATTTTTTTAAATAATTTTTATTCATATAAATATTGTTATAATATTATAATTAAAAATTAAAAATAATATAACGAAAACTGTATGATTCATTAAAAACTTTTAGTTTCCACATTTTTTATTTTAAATTTCTAATATCCAATTGGCGTTTTCAACTTCCCATCTTGATTTTTACTCACGCCTCTCCCTCTCTCTCTCTCTCTCCCCTATTTCACTCTTTGATATTTGGCCAACAAAAATTATAAATAAATTTTGAATTTAAAAATTATAATTTATGGTTATAAATTGAATGAGTGATATATATTATTTTTATATAGATATGAATAGAAAGTAATGTTATTTAAAAGTTTTTTATAGTAAGGATTTCATTAACTTAATTAATTTGGATAATCAAATTGAATAAATAGTCTATTTTGGTTAAATAAATTTTTAGTTTTTAGTCATTTAGTTGGATTATGATTAGGAAAATTGTTAATTTTAATTATTTTAGTTATGATTTAACCGAATACTCACCCCTACCAATATTCAAATACTTATGTTCTGAGTTCATCCTCTTAATGTAAGATCGGGTATTTAATCTAATTGAATTTTAAACAAATGAAAGGATATGATAAGTGTCGTTGAAGAAACGGTATTATGGTTTTATCTATTAGACTTTTTATCTTATATAAATTTGAAAAGTTTTAAATTAATTATAATAATTTTTTAACTCATTTAATTTCTATCAAATTATTTTAAAAAAAATTAAAAATCTTCTATTTTCCAAAACAAAGGGAGTTAGGGGCATTCTAGTTTTCACATGATCTGATCATCCAAAAGGACCTTTAATCACAAACCAGGTGCTTTGGGCCCATCACACCCTACGCTACCTCTCTCTCTCTCTCTCTATATCAACTCAATAGTCCTCTTTGACTTGGACTCACACGCTCGCACGCAACTGCAATTATAGCTTCCCTTCACCTCTCTCTCTCCTCTCTCCTCCACTGTCTCCCTCGTCTTCATTCACTACTCTCTCTCTCTCTCTCTCTCTCTCTCTCACAATTTTTAAACTTTGCTAACCTGCGCCGGCGATGGGCGTAGTGCGCCGCCGCCGAAATACCTCAGCCAAAACCTCAACAAAAACAACATTCGCTTTGGTAGTTTTCCTAGTATTCGCTTCTTCCGCTAAACCACTACTCGGAAAAGAAGTAGAAGACTCTAGAAGAAGAAGAATAGGTGGTTCGTGGTTGAACCGGGTTGGGGTTGAGAAACAGAAGAGATTGGTCGGACCGGGTTCGTCACCGCCCACGTGTAGATCAAAGTGCGGCAGCTGTGCGCCTTGCATTCCGGTTCACGTCCCCATCCAACCAGGTTTGAGTATACCTCTCGAGTACTATCCCGAAGCTTGGCGTTGCAAATGTGGCAATAAATTGTTCACGCCATAAAAAATAAATTCCAAAAAAAAAATACAACAAGAAGAATGTATGGCATGCAATTTTTAGACATTATTTTGGGTTTTGTTTATATTTAATTTTTTTTATTTAGATGTAATAGACAGACAACGTTGGGAATGTAATTTTTCTAGCCGAGGTTATAGAGAGTGCAGTCTCTCTCTCTCTCTCTCTCTCTCTCCCCCTCCCCGGTGTTTAGTCTTTGGAGTTTAGTGGATTTTTTTTTCTCTCTTGACTTGCATTTATGCAAGTGTGTTATCGGAATTAGAAAGTTGTAATTAAAATTTTCTCTTTTTCTATTTTTTTTCTAAAAATATGTTAAATTGATTTTTCTTTTTTTATAAATTGGGGTGTTTTTTATCATTATCTATAAAAATCCCCCATTCAAAAATAATGTGTAAAATTTTCATGTTTTTATAAAATTGGGGTGTTATTTTATTATTTTTCTATTTAATTACTAAATTTTCATGTTTTTGTAAAATTGTAGAATTTTCGGAGACAATTAAGGCAGTAACCTTCTGTTAATTTTATTCTGAGGGTATAAGTGAGTTTTTATTATGTAATTTTGAGTCTTCACCAAAATTTATTAAATTCACCCTCTTTAAATCATAATTATTGGATTTTATATATGTTGAATATCAAAAATAATGTGTATAATTCACTCAAAAGGGATTTGATAAACCTCTCTAATGGATAATTTATTTTATTTTGAACAAGTTCGTTCGTCTCCCAAAAATAAAAATTAAAAAATATGTAAAAGTGAGAAAGCTTTGGTGATTGAGCATCTTAAAGGTTTAATGATTTACCAATCATACATAGTGATAAAGTATTAAATTTATAAAATATTAAATATTTTTAATTAAAATTTTAAATTTGAGTTTTGATAATAAAAAAAAAATTTAAGAAGAATCAATTTTTTAATTCGATTCCACCTATTTAGATTGAATTAGTTTTTAGGATAGAGATGTTCAGGTAAGAAAATGATTTAGTGATTTAAACTGATATGGATTTAGCTTAATTTGAAACATAGTCCAAAATCTTTTCAATTTTATAACAACTTTGTTTGGTCCAGGGTGTTCATCCAGACAAGTATTTAATTTTTCGGATTAGTCGATTCGGATCATCTGAGTTTTAAATTTTAAAAAAGTTCAACCGGAAATCAAGTTGAATTATATGAAATCCGAATTAATTTATTCAAATTAAACTTAGGTTAAATGGTTTGAGTATTATTTATGCAAATCAATTCCACAGAGTATGAAAATGATGTTTTTAAAGGGATAGACCAATGACAATAATCCCCTCCTCAGATCCTTGAATCTAGGGTTTGATTCTTATTATAACAAAAAAAATAATTAAAAAATCTATTTAAATTTAAAATAATAATTTATTTGAATTAAATTATCCTATTCAATTCTATAATTTTGTTAATCAGTTTCGAGTGAGCATCAAATATATATTCTTTTCAAATCAAATTATTATTCTAAATTTTAATCAAATAAAATTATTCAATCAATTTAATTTTTATTAATTTGAATCAAATAACTGGATTTTTAATATTTTGCTTGTTTGAGCCAATACCTTAGGTCCAGGTAAGCATAGGAAGCGACAGACATGTACCTCTCCCACCCCCTCTCTCTCTCTCTCTCGCGCGCGTATGGTAGCTATGGAGAATAATGGAGGATTTTCGAGAGAAGGGTATCAGAGAATAAAACATATGCATGTGAATGGCAGGTGGGTTTCCATTCTAGTTATCAGAATCATCGGAAACCTTAGATACGAGGGGATTTAAAAAAAAAAAAAGGTTTAAAATAGTTAGAATTGGATTCACATTAAAGTAAATAAGTTTCTGATAAAATTCTTTAATAGAAACTAGTTCTTGTAAATCCCTGGATCTAATAGCTTTAAACCGTGAGGATAAGTCGAATGGAGGAGGAAACACCCAATGCCAAAATATTTGAGTAATAATATTAGAAAGTTTAAATAAATCATAAATTAAATAGTTTAAATTTAATCTAGTAATTTATCTTAATATATTTTAATTAATTCTTAATTAAGATATTTGAATGTATTTTTTAATATATGTTGATAATTTTATTATGTATTTTTCAAAATATATTAACATATTCTGTTACGTGAAATTATTCTAAAAAATGGGCAATGTAATTTTGTTGTTGACTTTATTTATAAAAATTTGTATTTTTAAAAATTATTTATAATAATTAGAAAATATTATATATAAAATACAAATAATGTGGGGGCAAATTGAAGAAGGGGAGACTTGTGGAAAAGGGCAGCAGGAAGAGATAGAGATAGAGAGAGAGAGAGAGAGAGAGAGAATTGTGTTTTGTTTTCTTGCATTGCTTCTTGTTTTCTTTCTTTTCTACTGCTTCTGCTTTTTACCCAATCTCTGTAGAAGAGATACGACGGCATTTATTAACTCTCTTTCTTTGCAGAACAGATTTTACTTTTTCATCTCCTCTCATACCGTACACTGCAGAATACCGATAGGAGAAGAATTGTTTTTATTTTTATTTTTTTTTTGTTTCTTTATTTTCTCCAAAGTCCAAAACTTATGTGAAAAACCCTTGAATGTCCCTAAATTTAGGTTTGTGATGCGCACGGCTGTTGGTTCTGAAATGGTAATTGGCCAGTGTTACCCCACTTTTCTCTCTCTCTCTAATTTCTCAAGCTCACTTATATCTGACATGAACAATGTTTACTAAAAAATTACTTTTCCAAGTCTCTAAATCCTACCTTCAATTTATTAATTAATCAAAAAATTTTAAAACGTAACAATTAAATATTTAAATTTTAAAATTCATGACTTATTAAATTTTTTATTATTAATAGATTTACTTTGATCATGAAATATTAACATAATTTTATATAACAGGATAATTTTTAACTTGTTATCCATCCCAACAAGAGTTACAGAAATGTCACCTTACACGTTAACACTATACATAAAAAATAGTACCACGTTGACGTGACCTCAATCCGAAAAAAAACACTGCTCTCTCTCTCTCTCTCTCTCTCTCTCCTCCCCTCCCCCTTTCTCTTTCTTCTCTCCTCTCTCCCTCAGAAAAAAGGGAACCCTCCATGGAAGCTCAAGGCGTGTTTAAATATAAAAAATATTTTTTAATTTTTCGTCTTTAATTTTTTGATATTTTTTCTTTTAAAAAAATAAAAAATTTAAAAGATATATTCCAAAAATATATTTTTTTATATCTAATTTTTCTAATAAAATTAAAAATTTTTTAAAAATATAAATTTATTTATAACAAAAAAATAAAAAATATCTAAATTATTTTTTATTTCTCTTTATAAATTAAAAAATTATACTTTTAATTTTTATTTTTTAAAAATTAAAAAATAAAATATTTAAACATAATTTCATTTTCTAAAAAAAAATTTAAAAAAACAACCTTATTTTTCAAAACTAAACACATCCTTAACCTTCCGTCGGCCTCACTGCCGGTGGTTGAAGATGAAAGTTATTACAGGTGAGTTAAATTTGGTTTCTAGAGTTTAAAACCATAGTTAACGGTGACAATTCACCAGTTTCCATGGCGGACGGAGAGGGATTGAAGCAAAAATCAAACATTAAGGTACCATGTTGTTCGAAATCGGGTTTTTAGGTCTTAGGCATGCTTAGGGGCTCCAAAATATCAAGATTCATGTAAAAATTGAAGGTTTCTTCTTCTTACCGCCGGTGACCATGGCGGATGATGGTGGGACCAAAGTTTTTCGGTGAGAAACTTGCAATTGATGGTCCCCTTATGTTTCTGGAAGTGTTGAGATTCATTTCGAGTGATAAATTGAAAGAAAATGTTATTTTGGAAAGGGGAGAGATGAAGTCAATATGCTCCAAGCTGCCGACGGAGGAAGATGAAGAAGATATGCTTTCACCTTTCGGCAACTGCAAAAAGGGCATATGCTAATCCCACTTTTTGAAGGACATGAACTTCCCGGCAAGGACTGCAATGTCCCCTTCACTTCCTCATCCTCAATCCACTAAAATCTCTAATCTCTTGAAAAGTAAGCCTTTTTAGCATTATTAACAACAACAACACAATCGCCGTGTACATGACAAATCCCTCACCCTTTTGTATGCTTTGAGTATATAATCATTCGAAGGGGTACAGAGAAGGAAGAAGAAGATATGCTCCAACCTTGCAAAAGCACTATTTTCCGTTTTCGTTCGAAGGGATACGGAGGAGGAAGATGAAGAAGGCGCGCGGGAACACGTGCTGAAAAGGAGAAAAAAGAAAAATGGAAGAGAAATGGAGGGGGGAGAGAGAGGGTTGGGTAGTGATGTGGAGAGAGAAATGAGGTGGAGGTGTGTGTAACGTAAGCAAAATTGGTTAGATGGCACTGCAACGTTTGCATGTTGCCAGTGTGATGATAGTATCTAGTGTTTTGGGACGTTAACTTGGCACTGTCACGATCCTAAATTTAGGAATTAGAGATAAAACTTAGAAATTTGATAAGTAATTTTCTTTTATATCTATATTAACTTACTTTTATTTTGGTATTTTAATGCGTTGGAAATAAAGCTTAACAAAAATCAAAAATTAAAAAAGATATATATAATTTTGTTTATTTTAAATAAATTATCAATATTCGATAATCATATTATCTATTTTTTCTGTTCATATGATTTAAAGTTGAGACCTTATTTGGTGAGTATTGATGACTAATTACAAGACTAATTAGACATGCTTAGCTCAATTTTTAGTTATGTTTTTTTATTTATTATTATTGTAATAGTAAACGAGACTACGAAAACAATGACACAATGTTTAAAAAAATAAATAAATAAATTACAGCACTTGGTAAAAGGTCAGAAAAATTGCTTTGGAATAGAATTACTAAAAAAACCTAATTATTTTTTTTTTCATTTTAAAGGAAAAGGAAAAGAAAAAATGTATGCGGAAAAATGATTCTCTTTTTTTTTTTTCCCATTTAATCTTAGAAAAAGATGCCACTAGAGTTCAGCAGCAAAGACAAAGTTGACAACTTTTTACCACTTTTAGTTTTGGTTGGATTTAAAATGATCTTTACAAGATTCTAGGGCAGAAAACTTGCTCCCATTTAGCTGAATTTATAATATTTTTTAATTTAATTAAAATATTTTTAATATAAAATTAAAATTATTAATATATTTTTCATATCAGATTTCTCAAGTGAGCCATGGTCACGTGCTTGCGCTATATGTAGGCTTTCATCATCAAACAAGTAGCTCTTTTCTTCGTTTTCTTTTTACTCGAGAGTAGAACAGCATTGGAATTTTAATTTTTGACCGTGTATGTAATCATTTTAATTTAATTTAATAATATTTTTAGTCAAACCTCTTAATCAACAAAAGAATACCTCATTTCTTCAACAAAATATTGATTTTTGTTACAAACGTTGAAGCTAAATTGTATTTAAAAAAATTAAAAATAGAGAGGGATTAAAAATTAAAATTCTTTGGATTAAGTGATCGGATATTCTATCATCTTAATTATAGATTTTGAGTTCGAGTTTTGAAAATAAAAAAATGATTTAAAAAAATTAACCTCTAAAATGAATTTCATAATATTCAAAACGGATTAATCAGATAAAATATGGATATCAATTAGTTGGTGAAAATTAAAAAAAAAAAGAGAAAGGCTAAAAAGCAGAATATTCTGGTAAAAAAGATTCTATATCAAATTTAATTATTTGATTATGATTTTTTTATAATACTATTATATTTTTGTATATTTGAATTCGATTTATCATCTCATATTTAGAGTTTTATCTTGGGTTGAATTGATTGAAATTTTTTTAAAGAGATAAAAATCTCTTAATATAATCGATTTTATGTTCAAATGGAAAGATGAATTTGCGAATTTGATTAAAATACTCCATTATATCAATTTTCTGTTTATATAATAATATTATTATATATTTATACTAATTAATATTTAAAATTATATTTTAATCGATTAGACTTAGATTACTGTTAGACGGAGATCTCTTTCAACTTACTTTTTTATTCAACCTTCACCGTTTGATTACCCGAACAAGGTGTGAAGTTGCATAGATTGAAGGACTCTTTTCACGTTGGGGAGAGTGTAGTCCTCTTCTTATCTACGTATAATGACCAGATTCTTTCCTTGCTATTGGGAGCCTAAAAGGGCAACGTGTGATAGCCCAACTCAAGTTTAAGAATAATAAAAAGGAAAAAAAAATTAAAAATTAAATCAACCAAATTCTATGTGATAATCCAGTTTAATATATTTTAAATTTTTTATTTAATTTAAAATATTTTTAACCATACCAAAATTATACATATTTAAAAATATCAATAGTCTGCTTTTAAGGACGATGATATATAATTTGATTTATTTATTATTTTATTAATTTAGTCCATATTTCACCTTCAACCTTCAAATTTATGGTCTGCGTAATTGCAACAAAAAAAAATAATTCTAAATTTGAGTGTCTGAATTTAGTTTAAAAATTAATTACAAAATTATGTTGAATCTTTGAAAAGATATGTACTTTATTCGGTATTTTAATAAAAATTGTAATGATGATTAAACTTAAAAATTGTTATTATAATTCAAATATATATTTTTAATTATATAAAAATCATAAAAATATATAAATGTATTACCATTCAAATACTCGATATGAAGATACATGGATAGGAGTTCTCAATCACTAAGTATTCTTATTTCTTACACTAACCATATTTCTTCATGAAACAATACATTTATGCTTATCACGGGGTACGAATTCCCCTGCAATGAAAGATGGTATTCACAAAGGCCACGACAAGGGGTGCCGTGCACTAATGTTTTGGGTACAGGGAGTGTCATATTTTCCAACTGTCTACTCACGAGACACCTAAAAAGAAGTACTTTAGGGTCCTTTGTCACATGTTATGTTAGATCTTTTGTTTATTTTATTCCAATATGGTGAGACAGCATGACAGAACATCATGGTGTTTAGACATTGATATCTATATATTCCTTTCATAAAAAGGCTAAACCTCTCCCCAAAGGGGTCTATTCAGTCAGGGTAGCCCATCCCCCACCCCCACCCCCACCCCCAGGAACCCTTCTTTCCTCCCTTCAAATTTTTTATTTTCAGAGAGAGAGAGAGAGTGATTTGACCAATTTTGTTGGTGTTGCCGGCGAACTAGGTTGTACTACACATAGACCTCAGAAAAGAAGACAGACCTCTCAATCTTCAATCAACACCCACACTGTGGGCATTGCAACACTTCTTTAAGCTCTAAAGAGTTCTATTTCTATTATTAATTTGTAATTATTTGCGAGGTTCGCTTGATGTCCTCTACTGTTCTATTAAAAAAATTTGATTTTTCAAAAATTATATAACCTTTCTATTATTAAGTATGAAACAATTATAGTATTAAAAAATTATAATATCACAAATTAAAAAGCAAAGAAGAAAAGGACATACAAACAAGTGGGCTAGCCACACTTGCATTAAATAGCAGAAATTAGCTTGACTAACAGCTTGGTAAGAGCTGAATTTGGTTCTACATCCACAAAGCTCAGCAAATACAGCACTAGCTTCCCTCCTTTGCGTCATCTTCTTGAGCTTCACCTTCATCTTCTTCCATCCCTTCCTCGGGCTTTGGTTCACTTGGAGGTGGCGGCAAAACTTCTGTTCCCAGATCAACCAAATCTTGGATCCCTTCTCCGAAGCGGCTCTCACCCTCCTCTACAATCTGTGAATCATAACAAAGGAAGACGTGATCAATTTTTTACATGTGGTGAAAACATGTAAGAAATGAACCAGACCAGGGGCTTTGACACAAATGGTCATCTTAAGTGAACTTAGAAGCCTGACCAAGGTCGAGATTCAGAGCAATGTACCAATTTATCCCAATTTTTTTAAAAAGTTTCTAAAACAACTCTCGATTAAAAATAATTCCTCAAATAACCCACTTTTGTCCCATATTAAACATGCGACATTTGTATTTACCACAGATTGAACCTGTAACATACGCAACATATATATGTCGTAGGTTCAACCTGCGATAAAAGTGGATTATTTAAAAAATTATTTTTATCCGAGAGTTGTTTTAGGAATTTTTTAAAAAAATTGAGATAAATCGGAACATTGCTCCGAGATTCAATCCCATTTGCCTCCCCAATGTTCCCCATGGAAATGTTTAGTTTCACTTATGAACCCTAGGGTAGTACCTCTAAAAACAACAAAGCAGAATTCTGCATATGCTGAGAAATTGACTACATTGGTTCAGTTTTCAGATGAGGCCTTCATAAGCATAAGGTTCATCCTAACCCAACAGCTTGCAGACCACGAAAGGATCAGTTTCACACTTATTGACCTTTCTGTGACATTTTCCATTACTTCTTCTATTGAAGTTATGCAGCAGGGAAAATTACTTAGAGAAAAACATGATGTAAAACTTAATTGTTGCCCCTCTTGAGGCAACCATTAATTTATAATCCTCTTGTTAATCAGATAATTGTTTGCAGAAGCATATAAACAATCCTACAATCTGATGAGATCATTAAATTTCTTTCACTTGGATCTGACCAATTAGGCAAAACAAAGTTCAAATCATATCCTAGTCAACATGAACTAAACATAAGAACTGAGAGACATGTTCAGCATCTAGTAGATAAACAAAACAACCCCAAACAGATAAAGGTCACCATTCTACAAGGCAGAAACCCAATAAACGTAAGGAAAGGAAAAAAGGGAGAAGGATGAATCCAAAGAAATTACCGGGTCAATCTCAACCATTGAAGATGGCCTGATGTTTATGATATTTAAAATCTCAGCTGGGGCAAGGTTATAATTATTGCACTTATCAAAAAACTCATTGATGCACTCTATTGTTTGATTGCAACAAGCACTCTCAACGAAGTAATCAAAAAACCTACAGTATGATAGTATAAGTCAACTTATGAAATCACGATCACTTACAACAAAAAGGTGCTACATGATGACAGGAGCAAAAGAAATCCGACCTTAAATTCTGAAGGTGCTACAGAATTCATAACTCGAGTTGGGTCTTTTGTAGCTCCTCTAGATCGTAGAAAATCAAGAACTTCAAAATTGGTAAGGGCTCCATCATTGGATATTTGTCTGCAAAATGTTCTCTGTTTCAAAATAAAATAATAAACAAACATCCAAAACAGTGAAAACAGCAGCAAAAATGGGTAATCAACTTCCAAAAAGAAAATACCTGCATTTTCATCACCAATGAAGCAATTCAGACAGATAGCTGGGGAAATAGTTGTCCGCCTGGAAAAAACACAAGGAAGTCTCCACTCCACATTCACTTAGTGTACTTGCCTAGTTCTAGCAACATTTTAACCAAAGAAGTGCCAATCCACATCACATTAAACTAAAACAACCAATCATTAGCTGAAAGAAGAGAATTCAAAATCATCATGTCCATTCTATGAGGAATACAACTTTTTGAAGGAAGATTAAATACAGAAATTATGAGTGGTCCACCTACAACCTTCTCTTTTGGCAAGTAGGTCACTATGATCATTGGAAAGATAAGCCTTCATGAAAGCAACTACAGTGCCTCCAACAAACCTCATCATAGGCTCTCTAGGGTTGCCATTTTTACATAAGCAATAAGTGGATCTGCCTCTAATGCTTTTTGTCTCGTCGTCTAGCATGTCCACATGCCCATAGTCCTTAGCCACAAAATAACAAGCCGGTTTGCAACACTTCCTCGAGACATCGTGATGGTTAACTCCTTTAGGAGCACAAGGAGGGAACAAAGGATTCCAATTTCACCTAAGCCCAAACCAATGAACATGGCCGCCGTGTCTAGATCAAACGAATGTAGCATGTAAGTGAGCACCATCAGAGGTGTTTGTTGGCCTTTGCCCATGCCATCTACGGGGTCTATGCCGATCAAGGCCTAAAATTTTGATGATATGGAAGGGTTTTTGTAATGCTAGGATAAATGTGACTTTGCCTCTGTGACTATGACCTACGAGGCCCAGCTTGTTTAGGTTTGGATACGTGCAACTCAATCTTGTCATATGTAGGCAAAAATGAAAATTTAAAATAAAATGAAATACTAGTCCAATGATTAAAGATGCATAGAAGGGCTTAAAATTTGTGTTTATTTTACAAAAAAAAAAAAAAAAAAAAAATCTTTGTGGGTAATTACTATTATAGATGAAAACTATCTTTCTTTCCACTTATTGATGCCCCTTGAATTTCTCTCACTTTACAATTTCTTGTCTCTCTCCTCTCTAACAAGAGAATATCTTCTATCTGAAGTTTTTTCAGGCCAAAACTGATAGCCCTTAATTGAAGCTATCATAAAGAATCTGTCCTATATGCAAGCTCATGCTCGAGTATTTTGTGTGCCATGAATTTGAAGTATTCTACACACCCTTTTCTGAATCAAGTCGGGAAAGAGATGAACTGGAGATCTTCAATGGGCTGAGGGCCGAGGATGAAGGGTTGCACATACATATACATATGATGAACATATAAAAAAGTATTCACCTCATTACATTAGCAAAACATCTGGATAAGTGTACATAACAACGTGGAATAAGACGGACACATGCACACACAGAATGAGAAATACTGTAGGCCTCAAGTTTTCTAGTGTAGCTTGTGAACTGGATTCATGTTTCAATAGCAAACTTGGAGATTTCGCGTTAGCTTGTAGATTATGGAAAAGCTTCAGAAACAACACCTGGGTGGAACTATAGGCAACATGGCTTTTGGGTACATGGTATCGGGCAAGGCTAGCTAAGGATCGGATGTCTATAGTTTTGGAGTCACGGCATTGAAAATTGCTTGTGAAAGAAGGGCGATTATACGTTTGTACCGTGAAACACATGTAAAATTGGTTGATTGGGCATGGAAATTCTATGCAAGTGGAAAGCTGTTGGAAGCAGCTGACCAAAACTTGAAGGAGATTTCGTTGGAAAAGAGATGGAGTGCTTGATGATTGTTGGCCTCTGGTGTGCTCATCCACATCCACATTCTCGACCTTCAATAGGCAAGCACTTCGCGTGCTCAATTCTGAAGCTCAGTTCCCAATCCTACCACAAAATTTGCCTGCACCAATGTACTTTTCTTTATCAATCAAGATGACTTATATGCTTTCGTTTTCAAGTAAAGATGGAACAAAGTCCTCTGGGTACGATTACTATGGTGGGTCTTTGATGCTTTCATCTTCTTATGCAACTACCTCAACTGCATCATTGTTGAAGACGAACTAATACAATTGTTAGCTAATTTACTAGCTAGGAGATAAAGATCTTCTTTCTCCAGCAGGTGTTTCTTCTTTTTTGATGTGCTTTCCAAGTTGTGATTTGATCTTATTTTGAGTTGGCTTAAAAATTATGTTCTCCAATTCCATGAGCACCGCAACCGCACATCTGGTGTATTTTCTACAATGTACATTAAACTTTCCTGGAAGAAACCTATAATTCATAATAAGTTTGATCCACTAACACCGTTATCAATGAGGTCCCATGAACACCATGTTTGCAAAAACTAATGATTCGCAGGTGAGATAATTGCGGGAAGAATTGTACGAAAGGTGTCTGACGGAAAATTGGGAATTATTCCTTCCGGGATGGCAAAACAATCAAGTGGTTTTGGAGGATGAACATTGGAATGTGAAGAATTGGTGGTGTCAGTCTCAGCTGGTCTTGCATTTTCCGAGCTCAAAACATTTGTACAAGAAGTAGCAGCAGATACTGTTTCATGGGAGATCCTCCTAAAGCCTTCTTTTTCCCATGTAAATTCCTTTCTCAACAACATGCATGCAAGTTATGTGGTCTTTTTTATCACCTCATCTTTTGGAACTCAAATTTGTTTATCAGGTGACCTTATGAAGGGTCCTTTGTACCTGCAGTTGGACCAGCTGCAGATGATTAGGCATGGAATGCAGAATGTGAGCTTACCAACATATACTCAGCTTAGTGGATAAGTTGCTACCTTTCTTAATTAAATCTTAGATTCGAAACTAGAGAATGAAAAGCTTTCGTAAATTAGGTCTCACAATGTTCGGATCTGATCAGTCGGAGTAAGATTCCGAATATCAATTGTTTATACATACATATATATATATATATATATATAAATCTGGGCTTAGTCTTGGAAATGTTCTAAAAGAGTTTTGCATAAAAATACTAAACTTTGTCACGTGCGCCTGTGTAAAAAGGGGGTGACTTTGCTCTGGTTTGACCTTGTCTATTTAAGTTCAATCTTGGTGAAAAATGGGGATTAGATGCGTTCAGCATAAATTCAAAACTATAAATAGGAATCCATCTCAAAGGTAAAATATTAAACTAAATTTAATTTTGGTGAAAGTGAGGTTAGAATCCCTTAATATTACATAGATTTTTTAATTTAAAAAATAATTTTTACTTCTAAAAACCTATATTGTTACTTAATTTTTTTAACCTTAATTACGAATAAAATATAGACGAATTAGTATTTTTTCAATTGGGTACAAAAATATCATGTTAAAAATGGATGGATTTGACTTTGATACTATATTAGAAATAGGAAACTGTAATAATAATATGAGAGCCTATATTCTATTGTTTCGAAGAAATATAACAATTTGTTAGATTTCTATTGAAAATACATTATTGTAAATATAGAAATAAAGAAAATAAAAAATTTTCAAAATATTTTCTAACATATTATATGTTATTTTCTAAAATATAAAAATAAATATTAAAAATATTTTATAAAATATAGAAATAATTGATTTGATTTTGATATATAATATTTTCTAAATATTCTCAAAATATACGGTATCTTCAAATATATCTCAAGTTAAAATTCCCCCTGCATATAACAACAACAAAACTTTTATGTCTCTAAATGAGGTCGATTATATAGATCTTTCTATACTAGTGTATTTTGTTTCATATCATATATTCATTTATATAATTATTTTTTTATATGATAATAATAATCATATTTTTATTTTACTAAATAGAGTCAACAATATAGATATTTTTACATAACTGTACTCTATTTTATATCATAAACACACGCATTTGCTTGGCACAATATGATATATTGCTGCAAGAGATTTTAAATTTTATATTATGAGCAGTATCTCCTCTACAAGTAAATAATATATACAGAGAGAGAGAGAATGAGTGAAAATATGAAATATTCTCTCTAGAAAATGTGACACCATTTTGCATTGAATGCGTAGGTCCTGAAATTGACAAATCAGAATCACATCCCCATCGTTGGTTTGTATGTTGAGTTACAGAATATATTTCATATATCGATTCTTGGCTACCTGATAGCTTCCTTACTCGTCACACTATACTAATCTCAAATATCTCCAACTCCATTCTTAGAAAAGCGGATTGACATGAGCATCCTCTCTCTCTCTCTGAACTTAACAACATTTCCATCAATCTAGAAAATTAAAACCCTACTTCCAAATTGCCCCTCACAGAACTAAAACTAATTCTCTCTCCCTCTAGAATGGTGAAATTCGACATTGAAACAGGGAATGGGGAAGCATTGTACCCAAACGATGTGGAAAGTCCAGAACTTCGATGGGCTTTCATTCGAAAAGTTTATTCAATTTTGTTCGCACAACTTGTTCTAACAGCCGTCGTTGCCGGCCTCACTATTTTCATCAAACCTTTTGCCAGGTTTATGGCTTCCACCACACTTGGTTTCGCTCTCTACATCATCATCTTTCTTGTTTCCATCACAAGTTAGTATCTTCTTCTTCTTTTTCTTTCTTTCCCCTTTTCTTTTTGTTCCTTTTCTTTTCCCTCCTTTTCTTAAGGCTTGTTGTTCGTATGTTTTGTTAATGTTTTTAGGTGCGTTGATGCTGGCTTGTTTCAGGAGTAAACATCCACTGAACATTTTTCTTCTTACAGTTTTTACGGTTTGCATTGCATTCACAGCTGGTTTTGCTTGTGCTTTTACAAGGGGTATTATTACTCTCTCTCTCTCTCTCACTCTCATTTGTTTTTCCTAATTTGTAAAACATTTTAAGGATGTTGTTCTTGTAACAGGGGAGATCTTTTTGGAAGCTGGAATCCTAACGGGTACTGTTTCCGTGAGCCTTACTCTCTACAAAATTTGGGCAGCGAACAGAGGCCATGACTTCAACTTTCTAGGACCCTTCTTGTTTGCGGCGCTTTTGGTGCTTATGGTTTTTGGGCTCATACTGGTACTGTCTTATATAACTTCTTCTACTTTGTCACTCACTCATTTAAGGGACTATATTTTTGAATCTACAGATCTTCTTCCCTCTTGGAAAGGTAAGTACGATGATCTATGGAGGTCTTGCAGCACTCATATTTTCCGGCTACCTCATTTATGATACCCACAACTTGATCAAGGGCCACAGCTACGACGACTCCCCAGCCTGCATGGAAATGGAATTGAAAAAACAAAAACGGATGCAAGAAAATGACAGTTTATAGGAATATATGAAATGGAAACGTGTGTAGACATGTAAACATAAAAGATATAAAGATTTGTATATAAATATATATATATTAATTAATTAATTTAACATATTCCAATATTTTGAAAACGAAAAAATGTTAGCACGAAGAAATTTCCGTGCATCATAAATTGACTACATTTATGCAACGTTTTTCCTTCATGTAGATGTAATCAACCTATTCATGTCTATGCTTACATTGTTTAGGGCAGACAAGTAAAATCTCTTTGCACCATTGTTGCCCATAATCATAAACTACTTGTTAATGTAAGTAGTTTAACCGGGTGTAGGGTGTAGGGTGTAGGGTGTAGGGCATATAGGACGTAGGGTTAAGCGTTTATGGGTGCTTATGAGGGACCGACAACTCTTTGCTAATGTATTAGAATGGAGTCCAACTTGGTGTTGATATATGGAGGGACAAACACTTTTAGATTGTAACCTTTTTCTCCCATTTTCTACTTAAGCAAAAATGGATTTCTGTCTATTGTTTGATGCATTGTCTTGATCAATCTTATTCAAAAAAGAAAAAACCCATGGAGAAAGTATGTATCATATATTTATCTCTAGCATTACTGATCTTAATTCACAGGAGCAGGATTTGCTTGGCCTCGATGTGAAGTTTTGTAAGTTTTCTTCTTAAACAGATTATGCATGTAGGCAGAAGAAAAATCTATGGAAATTGTAATTGGACAAAGTTCATTAAGGTGCTACATTACAGGCCTCTTCATTCTTGGTCCATTCACTAGCTGCCTGGCTCCTAAAAGAAGCAGACCCAGCAACATTTACTCTAGTATAACCCCCTTAGAATGAGTTGTTAAGTTGAAGTCGAACTATAATAGGATATCGATACCAATGGACAGGCGGTTTAGTGGAATAAATTATTAAATTTTTTAATTAAAATTTGAATTCAAAACTTGAGAATAAAAAAAACTACGTTGAGAGAGCTGCCCTTAAATAGGGTCCCTAGGATACACTTGAATCGAATTAGTCGGAATATGATTTTAATTACTGATGGTGATACCAAAAAAAAATTATAGGATGTTAATTAGTTAAAATAGATCTAAATAAGACTAATTAATTGATCTAGTCAACCATTATGATTAATTTAATCAATCATTATTATTGATGTAATAAACCATCAACTATTCAACTATAATGATTGATTTAGTCAATTATTATGATTGATTTAATCATCATAATTGATTTAGTCAATTATATATATTTGATTGATTTAGTCAATCATTAAAATTGATTTAGTCAACTATTATATATTTAGAAAATTGACTTTATTCCAATTATTTTCTTTTTCACCAATTTTATTTAAATTTCTTTCCATTTTTCTACTACTTAACTCTTATATAAATAGGGTCTCTCTCCATATTTTGTAATCAAATAAGGAGAGCCAATCTTCTCTCTTACAATTAGCTTTCTTTCTTCTCAAGGGATAATCCTCCATCTAGTAATTCTCTTTAGCAATCAATACAAAGAAGGTTCTTTTCTCCGTTCTCTTCTGCTTCTTTAAGTTCTTGATATTATATTCTTAATTTTATTTTAGTATAATTCTCCTACGAAAAATTGGTTATAGATTGCATATTTAGAAACACACGAGTTGTCTAATACCGAGATTAAAATTTTCCAACATGATATCAGAGCAAATTTCAATTTTTTTCTCTTCGAGGTTAGGTGATCCCCTTTCTCAAATCAATTCTTTTTATTCACAATTATTCTCTTCCATTCTTCTTACTTCCTCAAATTATTTCCTATGGGATGCTCAAATTAAGAGATTTTAAACTCAAGAAATCTCTTAGGTCACATTACGAAGGACTCTCTTTAAGAGTCAGACACAACATTCAAAGAATAGAAAATGAGGAATGACCAAGTGTTCATCCTACTCGCACGTTCTATAGATCAAACTAATAGAGCTATGGTCACTTGCTCTCCAAACTGTAAAACCCTGTGGGATCAAATATATAATCTTTATGGGCAAGAGTCAAATTTAGAATAAGTTTTCAAGATAAAGAGGCAAATTGCCAATTTCAAGAAGAATAAGAAGTCTCTCTCCCAACTATTTGACAAATATGAAGACCTTTAGAACAAGTTTAAGACTTTAAAGCAGATCACAACTGACCTCAAAATTTTACAAAAAAGAGAGGATGAAGACAAGTCCTTTGGACTTCTCATCTTTGTTGAAGAGCAATTCACACATGTTTGCCAAGAAATCATTCGAATGAAGGATTTTCTTTCCTACCAAGAAGTGATATCCATGATTCAATGAGTAGAAGAAAGTACAAAGTTCGAGAATGCTTCTCAATCCAAAGTAGAAGGACATGCTTTCAATTCGACTATAGAAAGGCAAGTGGCCAACAGCATATGGCCAAAAAAGTTTGTGCTCACTATAAAAAACCAAATCATTTGCAAGAATGATGTTGGTTTCTTCATCCTCATCTAAGACCTGAGCACCTAAAGAGAAACGGTCAATCTCCTCCAATATGGTCTAAAATGCCGCGATTGAATCAACCATCGAGAGCATTGTATCAAAAGTGCTTCTCAAGCAAGCAACGACCAATCCAGGTTATTGCTTAAACTTAAATTTGAATTTCAAAGACTTGTTAATAGATTTTAGTTGTGATCATCATATGGTTAGGGACAAAAAAAAAATATAAAAAACTAAAATCTCTCCCAAATCATAAGATAGTCAAGATTGCTAATAAACATAATTTAAATGTAAGAGAACTCGGGGGAGTTTTTTTTTTTTTTTGGAAAAAACTATAATACTTTATATATATATTTGAATTCTTTTCTAATTTATGCCTATTAGCTAAATTACTAGAGATTAAAATTGTAAACTTACATTTGATCCTAACACTATTATTTTTATGATTTCAAATAAACTAAGTGATTGACAGAGGATTCAGGAGAAATAACCTATTTTTTTTTTGAATCAGGATAACCATGCACACACGACATATCAAAAAGAAAGTTACATTTTGTGGTATACTAGGTTAGGTCATCCTAGTAAGCAAGTTTTGAAATATCTATTTCTAACAAAAAATTGTGAAGATAGATGTTGCAAAACTTGTATTTTTGGAAAACAAACTTGAATGCATTATTCGATTTCAAAAACAACTTATAAAAGTACTTTTAATCTTATACATTTTAACATTTGGACATCTCTTGTAGTATCTAGATGAGATTTTAAATATTTAATATCCTTTATTGATCATAAAATTAGATATACATGGGTACTTTAAAAGCACAAGCATTCGAAGTATTTAAAAGTTTTTCCAATTACATTACTAAACAATATAATGTAAATATAAAAATACTTAGGACAGATACTGGGGGGAATATATGAATCATGCATTTACAAACTTTCTAAAAGAATAGTGAATAATTCACCAAACTTTATGTCCTTACACCCCCAACAAAATGGATTAGTCCAAGGAAAAAATCGACATTTAGTTAATATAGCAAGAACAATGTTTTATACTAACATGCCTAAAATATTTTGAAGCGATGAACTTAGTAGTGCCACTCACCTAATTAACCGCTTACCCACTAAGATACTCCAAGAAAAATCTCCCTTAAAAGTTCTCATTAAGACCAAACCAGACATAACTCACTTAAAAGTGTTTAGACGCATATGCTCTATACATATACCAAAACAATTTAGAAATAAATTGGATAAAAAAGGGAGGAGGCGATGTGTTTTCTTAAGATATGGATCATTTCAAAAAGGTTATATATGCTATGATCTATGACTAACAAAATATACACATAAAAAAATGTGATATTTGTAGAAAATGAATTCTATTTTACAGATACAAGTGAATGGAGAACACCAGAAAAAGAAGATCTGTAAATTTTTTTGTTAACTCCAAAAGAAGTTAACAATCCTTCTCGCCAATCAAACGAAGAGGAGAATTAAGAGCAAGAGTAAGAAAGAAGATTACCAAAAAATTCTGAGCAAAAGAAAGATAGAAGCTCCCTCAAAACAGAAGGAAGTAAAAAGTAAGGGGGGATACTAAATCCAAGAAGACTCACTTCCTTTAAAAGCAAATGAGGAGTCTAATGACTCGCCATCATCTCCACCACCACTCAGAAGGTCAACAAGGCTGAGGTTCTCTCCAACAAGATGAGAACATTACATTTCTAAGGTCACATCTTATCTCATTGTTGACTATTATACTAGTTCTAACGTTTTCTCAAGTCACCAAATAATTTTGAGTGGCATTGATAAGTATAGGAACTTAGAAGTTTCAATGAGGCCAATAATCACCCAAAATGGCAGAAAGTAATGAAAAAAGTGTTAGATACTCTCACAAAGAACAAAAATTAGGAAATAATAACTCTCCCAAAAGAAAAGAAAACTATCAGATGTAAATAGGTTTATAAGATCAATTATAAAAACGATGACTCAATTGATCGCTACAAGGCTAGACTTGTAGTCAAAGGGTTTACCTAGACCTATGGAGTAAACTATATGAAGACCTTTGCATTTGTAACAAAGATGAGCAATATAAGGGTCCTCTTGTCTCTTGCCACCAACATGAGCTGGCCAATGTGTTAGATGGACATAAAGAATGTCTTCTTGCAAGCGGAGCTAGAAGAAAAGGTTTACATGCCTCTACCTCAAGGGCTCAACCAAAATCATGAAGGACAAATGTGCAGATTAAAAAAAGCCATCTACAGTCTTAAACAATAGTCTCGAGTTTGGAATGCAAAACTAAACTCTACATTTCTTAGTAACAATTTTAAAAAATACAATAGTAATTCCTCCCTATTTACTAAACTTGATAATGAAAGAATCACTATTGTGTTCATATATGTTGATGATATTATTGTTAATGAGTGATATGAGTCAAATTGATCAATTTAGAAATTTTATTAAATCTAGCTTTGAAGTAAAAGATTTGGAGCTACTAAGGTATTTTCTAGGAATAGAACTTGCCTACTCTCACAAGGGGTTTGTTCTATTTTAAAGAAAATACTCTCTTAATCTTTTATAGGAAACAGATAAAATAGGAGCAAAACTAGTCATTGGCCCTATCTCAACCTCTGATGAAGGGAAGGATGTTGATCAGCTTTCACAGATATACAGAGGTATCAGAGACTTGTTGGAAAGCTTATTTAACTGACTATCACCAAACCTGACATTGCATATGTTGTAAGTTAAATCAGTCAATATATGCATGCTCCTAAGGTGTGCCATTGGAAGGTGGCTAAAAGAATTCTTAGGTATCTTAAAGGGTCTCCAATCGACAAGAAGAACAATCAAAATTCAGAAATTATAGGCTATTGTGATACAGATTGGGCAAATTCAATGGACAGAAGATTCACAACAGGTTATTGCATATTTGTTGGTGGGAATCTCGTGTCTTAAAGAGCAAGAAACAATTCGTAATTTCAAGATTAAGTGCAGAAGCTGAGTACAGAACCATGGTAGTAGCAACTAGTAAAATCGTTTGACTAAAGGCTCTAGTTAAAGAATTGAGATTTCCAATCACTTTCTCTATCAAACTCTTCTACGATAATCAGTCTGTTATTTACATTGTTTCTAATCCTATCTTTATGAGAGAACAAAACATATTGAAGTTGATTGTCATTTTGTGCGCTAAAAGATTGAAGACAAGACCATAGTCACTTCTCACATGAAGAGTAATGAGCAGGTTGATGATATTTTTACCAAGGCAATTCCGACAAGTCATATGTAAAATATTTGCAGCAAGTTAAGCTCCATAGATATCTACCTGCCAAACTTGAGAGGGAGTGTTAAAATGAACCCAAATGAGACTCATTGATTGATGAAGTTAACCATTATGATTGATTTAATCAATCATTATTATTGATCTAATCAACCATCAACCATTCAATCATAATGATTGATTTAGTCAATCATTGTGATTGATTTAATTATTATGATTAATTTGGTAAATTATATATATTTAGTTGATTTAGTCAATCATTAAAATTGATTTAGTTAACTATTATATATTTGGTTGATTTAGTTCATAATTGATTTATTCAATCATTATATATTTAAAAAATTAACGTTATTCTAATTATTTTCTTTTTCACCAATTTTATTCAAATTTCTTTCCCTTTCTGTATTAGCTAGCTCTTGTATAAATAAGATTTCTCTCCACACTTTGTAATCAAGTAAGGAGAGATAATTTTCTCTCTTACAATTAGTTTTTTTTTCTTCTCAAGGAATAATTCTCATTCTTCTAGTTCTTTTTAGCAATCAATACAAAAAAAGTTCTTTTCTTCATTCTATTATTATTCTTCTTCTTGTGCTTGATATTATATTCTTAATATTATTTTAGTATAATTCTCCTACATAAAATTAATTCTAGATTATATGTTTAGAAACACACGAGGAGTCAAATACCGAGATTAAAATTTTCCAACACAATTAATGTAATTGGTCAATTGTCTTAGAAGTAGTAGGAAAATTGGGCTTGAATCTTCTCCATAAACCTTGAGGGAAAAGGGTCATCTATATTAAGTAGCACAATCTTCTCTAAAATAATCAATAATGAATAATTAACTAACCAATTGTCCAAATGTATATTGAGTCGCACTATATTTTCCTTCTTCCGCGAATCATCCCCCAAAGAATTTGCTACAGATTCAAATTCTATTATAAGCCATTTCATTACGGATCTATACACAGATAGTGAGAGATTTTTTTTTTTTTTTTGATGTACACCACCAAAATCCAAAATCATATTCTGACTAATCCGATTCAAAACTTACAATGGTCCATTCCGGAGATTATCCTTCAAACATAATATTTTTTATTCTCAATACTCAAATTTATCACATTCCATTAAGTTGACTATCTGTCGGTGATGGTGAAAGCTATACCCACCAGAAGAAATCGACAATTAAGAGAGATCGTTATTGATGTGAGGTTGAAGTTTCAAATTTGGTTTCTTAAGTAAATTGGTATGCTCTCTCCCGCTCTCTCCACATATCTTACTTGTCTCTGACTTGAATGTCCGAAGAGTAACGCCGGTTTAGGAGCAGAAAGGCCGAAAGGCCCAAATATAGTGGCTTTTCTAGTCACTTGGTCTTCCTTGTTTTACACTTGATCTTGGCCGAAAGGCCCGAAAAGGTAACACTTGGTCTTCGTTTTTGCGCACAAAATTTAGGAGTCGAATCAGGTTTAACAATCTTTGCATTACTGTGTTCTACTCAAATTGCTTAATAGTTGGTTTCAGTATAACCCCCTTAGAGTGTGTTCAAACCATTAGGTGTCAAAATGATCAGTGGTTGAATTGGGATCCAACAGTCACCATTCTATAAGTATCAATGCCCATGAAAATTATAGAAAAAATTACAGTAACCCAATCAACCTTGGGAAAAGGTAAGACAAAAGAACCGTAAAAAACAAGACCCAGAACAGAGAATTAGTAATGCTTATCCCAGAAAGCAGAAACCGCTCTAGTTCGAAGCCCTCGCTACAACAAAGTAAAATTTAGGGAGGAGGAATGGTTTTTCATCATCTCAAGGATATGGCTACCCTGATTTTATTTTATTTTATTTTGTTTTTTTTTGGGGGGGGGGGGGGAGGAAGGTCAAGACATTGCACAACTTTGGCCTTGTATGATCACATCTTTATGGTTTTAGCACAATATTAAGTTGGTGATTGGAAGGGCATCCTTCTGAGTACAATACCAACATATGATGGAGAGTCAGATTCTGGCCTTCAATAAAATCAATATTAAGAGACATAAATCACTTGATCCAAACAAAGAAAAAAAGTAATATACAGAGTTGATGGTAACAGATCAAAACAGCCAATTTCCCACCTAAGAAAACCTTAAACTAAAAAACAATTAAAAAACAAATAAAAAGAAAAAGAAGCCAACCTACATTAATAAACAAAGAACGTAGAATCAAGGGCATGTCTTCATCATCAATTCTTCTTTATCTTTTACTAAAAATGGATTCCCTTGCTCTTTTTTGACTGCCTCAGTCCAAGATACCACTTTTTTTTTCTCTACTAAATACTAAATAAGACAACAAAAGACCCCAATCACATGGTTTGCTACCATTAATCCAGATCACTTTACTTTCCACTTAAAAAATAACACCAAAGTAACCCCACATTAAAATACTCCCTAAAGTAAAGAAGCCATCTAGATAACATATCCCTAAGATCTCTTTTTATACTACAGGGAACAAAAATAAAACTCAAAAAAATAGAGGGCCCCCCACCCTACCCACCAATTTCAAAATATCTGGTTAGTTCATACGGCCACCAATCATATACCCCATTTCACATTCTGCCAAAGTTTCTGTCCAACATAAAGAGTAACCTTAACAAACTCTATGTCTACTGTTCCTATCTGCAGCAATAGTGAGAAGCCTAGAGACCCCCTGAGTCCATATATCATACTCCCTTTGATTTCGGCACTCAAATTCTACGACGCCGCGCATCACCGTTTTCAATCCGAAGTATCGGCGGTGCTCACCACCCTCTAGAAGGTGGCGGCCAGGCCATGCTGGCATATCTTTACACACCTCCAAAACCTCATCTGCACATTCAAAAAAAAAAAAAAAAAAGAGAAGGAACTAAAGATGAATTCTTTTTTGATCCTCTCAAACTTTAGTGGTCTTTTCTTTCTCAAATCCCTAGAAAGAAGATGACCCAGTTTCATTTATGTTCACATTAAGGTAGAAAGACAACGAAAGCATAGTTTAGCTCGCTCACTCTTTTTCTTTTTGGTGATGGTCCCCGCAACATGTTTGCTCTTCATCTTCAACATCACCTGTCAAAACATAAGACATTTTGGACCTTATTAAAGTTCGGAGCGGATCTAAGACTAAAAAAAAAGAAGATTTATCTTATATAAGAATTGGATCTCATTTTCACTTTAAATCTTTGAAAAATATTAGATATTTAATTCACGCACAATCATGAAAGGCTTGATTGATGCTCAAATGATCAAGGAAAGTTTCATTACAGCATAACTTTAACAGACATCATATGAAAAGTTACCAAACAGATTCATCTCATTTCAATCTAATCACAAGAATCAGAGGAACTAAAAGTGTGTCCTTCCCAAATGAAAATGAAATAATTTCGGGGAATCACTATAAAATTACCTGACCCATGCTGTTGATATAAACTGAAACGATTTTCCAATGAAGATCACCTGCATTAACAAGAATATCATCACAATCATTAACACAAGGCCGTAGTGTCGTGTTTTGTGCAGTCACTTCTGGAGTCACTAATTCATAGGAAGGATGGAAAGTACCTTTTCGTGTTCTCTTGAGGAGCTCACAACCTCTGGCCAACAATTCCCTGCTGCAGATGCCTAGAAAATTTTCTTCAGGAACAAGCTCACCACTAAAACTACTATTTGAATTCCCATTACTACCATTGCCTCCTAATCCCATTCCTTTCTCCACAGGAATCACAGTTGATATGTTCCACACTTCCTTCAGTGCCCTAGCCTTCAAAGTAGCTGCCCCACGTAGAGCTGCAAATTCTCCCAGAAATCCCAAAAAACAAAAATTAATAATGCTGCATATATCGCTGGACTTTGCCTGAATTTGGCACATTACACATAAATCTCTGTTCGCCATAATTTGTGAGTGAAATGTACTAACGACACTGGCACAGATTGGCCATACACCCATAATGACTGAATAGAGAGAGAGAGAGAGAGCATTAATCATATACCAGTAGCAGCAGCTGCAGTTAAGGTCATGATATCTCCAGCAGAACGAACATTAACAGCTGAACTAACAACGGAAGCAAGCTGCTCTCTCTCCGCCCCCAAAGCCTCCGCCGCCTCCACACATTGTGCAGCCACCAGTGTAGCAGCAGACGCCACTGCCATGTCAGTTCTTGCCATCCGCCCATCCTTCCCAGCCCCTGATGATGCTGCAGTGGCCGCAGCAATCGCAGCCACTGCAGCTGCAACCCCAGCAACCGATATAGCAGCATGGAGCTGTGCATTGTGAGCTCTAGTTTCCTCCTTTTTCTTCTCCTTCCTGTCCTTCAACCACCTCCCAACCGTCTTCCCGCCACCACCAGCACCAGCTCCGCCTCCACCACCAAAACCACCACCTAATCCCGTGGATTTGAATTGGGTATTGACTTGATTGTTCAAGCGGCAAAACTGTAACTATTAGTACAAAAATATGTCAGTCATCGTGAAGTCAAAATTTAGTATAGCAGTGAAATTCCCAATTGGGCACCTATAAGTCATAATAAATTAGCCAACCTCAGAAATTTTTTCGCCTCTCAAGAAATGTTGGGTCTCGAGGATTGACATTTGACAAAGACGAGAGACCTTATTGGTCAAATTCTGTGCTCTACGTACTGTGGTTGTAGCTTACATTCATAAATTCATTTCGTAAATTCCAAGAACAATTAAGAGTAAATTGATAGTAGAGAATAGAAATTCTTACTTATACTACAAGTAAAGTTAGATCCGGTAACAAACTCTGGTTATACAGACGTTAGAAGGTGAGAAGTAAAAGCTAACGTAGTTATTAGACTGAACAAGTCCTCATTCAAAATTTTAATAATATATTTGTATTAATCGTAATCTACAAACAGTAATCTATTGGTACTAAAACAAAAGTATCAAAATTTATGTGAAATAATCTTATTAATTTCTTCAAAAATTTTAATCTCTTGTATAAAAATTATTTTAATTTATTTTTTTGTCAGCAGTTAAACGACAGGAGAGTAGAGGGCCCCCTCGTTAATTTTCATCGTGAACTTCTTATATCACAAAAAGAAAGAAGTAAAAAGAAAAACTCCATCCGATAGAGAGAGAGAGAGAGAGAGAGAGAGGGAGGTGGGGGGGCATGTCTGATGACTGATCTCTTTTCTGGGTATATGTTATCTCTATTTTTAATCAAAAGAGAGAAAAGACATGGGTTGCAGAGAAAGCTGAGCTACGGTCTCTCTCTCTCTCTCTCTCTCTGTAAACCATCAGTGTTTGTTGTCTCCCACAACCCCAAAATCAAAAATGTGAAAAAACAAACGAGACTCATATGACTTATGAACAGTTGCAAGCGGTGACCGGCAAATATAATTTAAACAAATTAAGCAAAAATGCTGAGAGATAAAGAGAGGAGAGAAAATTAACCTTCAAGTCATCAATTTCAGAGGGAGAAACTGGAGGGCTATCAGTCAACGAGCCGCAGCTTTGGCCTCCAGTTAATGGACCACTACTATGTGATAATCTACCAGAAGTGCGTGGTGAAACCTCCTGCTGCAAAAAAAAAAAAAAAGGAACAAAGCAAACAAACAATTAAAATTTACAGGGAAAACAAATCGATTTTTCAAAAGGAAGTGAAAATAAAATTCAATTTCTCACTCGAATCAAACAACTCAAGTGAAATTGAATTTGGGAAAAGGCAAATGATTGAAAAGAGGGAGAGGGGGATTTGAAATTTAGGAACACAATCAACAACAAATGAAATTTCCATATTTTCTCACTCTAATGAAAATCAAACAAAATCCCACTTGAAGACAGAGAGAATGAGAACAAAATGCAAGAAAACAAAAGAATTGGAAATACCTAGATGCAAAATATGGTAAGAATTACTGAAAACTTACACTAGAATCCATACATATCAGAGAAGAAACCAGCGGAACACAGAGCAGCGATCAATCATCCAAAAACCATAAACAAACAATATTAAATTCTTGAGAATGAAATGAAACAGTAAAGACAAGGAAGTAAATATAAAAAATGTCGAGATATAAAAATAGTCAAAATCACGCTAGACCCAAATCTAAGTGGGGGGGGGGGGAGAGAGAGAGAGAGTAGCAATCAATCATCCAAAGAACAAAGCAATAACATCATCAAACGCTTAAGAATAAGAACAAAAGGCAAATACTCCCAAAAGACCAAACCCAAATGAAAACATTTCAAAAATTAATGAAAATCACACCTTAAACCGAACATATAAAAGATAATAGAGGAAAACAGCGCAACAATCTATCATCCAAAAGGAAAACAACAATATCACGTATACACACCAAGAATCAGAAATACCCAAATGCAAAATTTTTAAAAACTAGTAATAAAATTACACCAAAACCCAGAGAGAGAGAGCAGATTAGCAATCAATAAATCCAAAAAAAAAAAAAGGAAAAACGCTCACCGATTGAGACATTATGCGTTCCATTATAAGTTGAGAAGTATCCGAAGAGGCAAATGAAAACGGATTCCCAGAAACAGTAGCAGCACCATTTTGCTCACTCTCACCAACAACATCTTCAACAATAGTTCCATTAATGTTGTTATTAGTATTAACATTAACACCACAACCAAGTGTGCTTTTATTGTTAGAGAGAGGTATTTTCGGAGGAGCTAAAGCTTTAGAGACTTCGAGAGCAGAGACACTCCAAGACCGTGAAAGAAACTCCATTGGCTCTTTTGGAGTTTCCGGCGGCCGGAAAATTCCCTCCTGCCGCCACGTGTCGGTGATGGGTTTTTCCATTCTCGCGTAAAATAAAATGAGTGAGTGCCTCAGGATTTGAGTGTGCGGGCTTTCCTTTTAAGAAGTCTCCGCTATGAGTGGGTTGGTGATTTAGAGAGAGAGAGAGAGAGATCACTGAGAAAAGAAAATGGGTACACAGAGAATTAACAAGAGAAATAATAAGAAAAGAGTACAGAGAGAAAAAGATACCATGTGGAAGCAAAAATAATTAATAAGAGAATTTAAGGATGTGTTTAATTGTGAAACATAAAGGTATTTTTTAAAAAATATTTTTTTCAGAAAATAAAATTATATTTAAATATAATAGTTTTTAATTTTTAAAAAATATGATTTTTTTAATTTATGAAAAAAATAAAAATTAGTTTTAATAGTGTTTTTTATTTTTTTTTTATAAATAAATCTATATTTTTCAAAATTTTTTAAATTTTACACATCTTTTAAATATATTTTCTAAAATTTTCACTTTCTTTTTAAAAATAAAAATATAAAAAAATTAAATATAAAAAATAAAAAAACATTTTCAACAATTAAATGTACCGTAAACTCCCTTTATTCTAAATTTTTGAATGAAAATAAAAAAAAACATTTTTATATTTATAATGTAAAATACATAACAAACACATATGTTAATTTTTTTATCAATAACAACTATTTTGTCTCAAGGAGGAGACACTCGTACAAAAATATTATTTTTTTGAAATTATATTTTTTAATGTATGATAGAAATTCAAAAATTATATTCTTTGAAATTGTTCTAGTTAAAGGAAAAATATTTTCTACTAATCATAAAATTTTCAGAAATTAAATAAAAAATAGTGAAAAAACCCAAAAAGAAATAATTATTTTTTTGCAAGAGAGTCTTGGGAAAAATAGTTTTTTTTACTTGAGGTATTATCTGAGAAGGTATACAGAGAGGTCTGTCTGTGTCTCTCTCACCAGCAAACTGTTAGAGCCTCGGAATTTTGCAGCTTTTGTGGGGGCTAAGTGGAATCGATCAATCGCCCATCCGGAACGTGTAACATACGCTCCGGCTTCTGACCGGAAAGCATGAAAATACTACGAAACTTGTTTTTCAAGAGAAAATGAAAATCAACTGTGGAGGGGATGGGTCGAATGTGTTTCCGTGCCACTTTTCGTGCCATCATAGGTCGCTGGTTTCAGGAATGACAGTTTTTTCTTTTTTTTTTTTCCTTAGAAAAATAAAATTGAATTGCGAACAATGGGAGTAGTTCTATTCTTATTTAGGAACCCCTGCTTCCAATATCAGTCCGAATTTAATTTTTAAAATATTTTAAAAATTTATACTTATTAAAATAATTGGTACCTCAAAATAAATACAAAATAATTCAAAAAAATTATATTTTATAAAAATAAATTAAATGAAATGTGAAAAATGTGTAAATATAAAAATATAAAAATTTATATATAAATATTAATTATTTTACAAAAAATGAATAGTATATTTTATAATAAAAATTTAAAATGATTAAATATATAATTATTAATTATAAGAAAAATAATATAAAAATAATAATTAAATAAATAAATAATTTATTAAATATGAAAAATATATTCAAATATTAATGAATTCAATGTAAAAAACGTTAGTGTTGAAAAATATTCATTTATAAGATTTGATAGTTTTTTACTTATTCATAAAAATCCAATTTTTATGTCTAATTTTAATTTTTTTTAATATCTAGTTTACAAATTCTTACTCAATAAACAAATTAATAATAATTTTGATATGTACAATTTTTCTCCTGCTTGCATTGCATTGCATTGCAATTTTTTATTTAATTTTTTTCCTTTTTGTATTATGATTCTGATTTTTGGGTGATTGCAAGAGGATGATTTCTTCTTTTTTTCTTTTTGTATTTTTATGGTATTTATAATTTATAAAATATTATATATGTTTAATCAATTTTTTAAATACCCAAAAAAAAAAAATTTAAAAAATAATATAATTAATTAAAAAAAAAAAAATAAATTATATAATTTTTTTTTTTTTTTTTTTAAAAAAATCAATATAGGGATATATAAACATAATTTTTAACTAAAATGAGATGAGATTGAAGTTATGTTTGTTCAAATAACTAGGTTAAATAATTCAAATACTCTAATGTCTGTTAACCAATCTTCAACAAATAATGTTTTTCAATTGATTAACACTTCCAAGGTTCACAAAAATGGGATTGGTTTTTTTTTTTTTTAGGGGTTGCATCGACACTTGAACCCGAAATCACTGAATTGAGAGAGGGGGTTATAATCACTAGACTGTACCCTTTGGGATAGATTGGTTTATTCTTAAACTTAATTTGGCAACAAATAAAATAATACTATATTAAACTTTGGGGGGGGATGTGGTTAAGTTAATCATATAGCATTTTGATTATGCTAATGGGTAGATGTACCTCAAATAGCATCTTAATTATATGTCAAAAATTTGAAAATGTGGTTTGAAGTATTGAATCTGAATTGTTTGAAAAATCTCAACTTTGTTCCATCTATTTTTATTTCATGTTATTTTACTGGGAATGGTAATAAATCGATTATGATTCGGATCATGTTAATACTATATCCGATTTTAAATCTTAGCTCTAATATATATATCTAACACTAATCTGATTTGGGTTAAAAAATAAAAAACTATATCTGATCCTATGGATTTTTTCTAAAAATTCGATTTGATCTAATCTGATATATTATATACCTTTAAAAAATCTATTTGATCCGATCTTAAATCGATCTGTACCCGACAAATATCCGACCTAAATCATAGTTTAATACATTCTTTTTTAATTTAATAATATTTATTCAAAAATGAAAATAAAACTTATAAATTCTAAAAAATTCTAAAAATCTTTTTATTTTATTTAATAATATTATATTAAAATAAAATAAAATTTTATTATAAATTATTATCGGATCGGATCAGATTGAATTATTTATAACCTAAATCTGCATCTAAACCAACTCAACTACTTTAATATTAAAATTCATCCATAATCTAACCATAACCCGATTTTTTGAGGAAAAAAAAGATCTATCGGATCGGATTTTTTTTTATTTATCGGATTGGATCGGATATTGACATTCCTATATTTTAACCACAGTATTTTGTAAATAAAGTAATTTTATTAAAAAAATATTGTATTTTACAAATAAAAGTCAAAATTTAACTATTATCATTTTTATTTAATCTAAATCTCATGTAAATTCGATCCGTGTATTTTGAATTTTTTAAAAAAATTCTGATAGAATTAAAAGATACAAATATACATACACATATAATATATATATATATATATATATATATATATATCCTAATATTTTATATATATAAAGCGCCCAAAGGCCGCTTGGGTTTCGTCCTCGACTTCATTCGTCCATTTTTTTTTCAACTCTTTCCCTCTGTGGACCCCACTTCAGCCCACTCCTCATTCTCTCTCTCTCTCTCTCTCTCTGTCTCCAACCTTGTTCGTCCTTTTTTCCCCGCTCTTTCTCTCTGTGGCCACCCCCACAACCCACCACCGTTCCCTCTCTCTCGCGGCCCACTCCACTTCACTTTCTCTCTCCCCCTCTCCTAAGTCCCAATACTCAGCCTCTCATCCCCATTTTCCCATATTCCCCGTATGTAACGTAACATCTTTTTTTTTTTTTTTATCACAACATATCTTTTTTCATTTACATATTTTTTTATAAGTTTTTTTTTTTTCATTCGCATTCTAAACTAAAAATATATATACTCAAATAATTGAATGCTTATAATATTAAATTAAATTAAAATATTTATAAAATATTAAATTTAATATTAAATTATTTATATAAATTTTATATTAAATATTAATTCTTATAAATTAAAATTAAAATTAAAATATTACATATTTAAAATATTTAATTCTTGCAATATTAATATTTTTTTATTTTATTTTTGACATTAATATTTTAATTTAAAATTTCATATTTCTTTAATTATTAATTTTACTATCGTTTAAATCTTTTTTACCATTGATTCAATATTTTTATTTTATTTTATCATTAATATTTTAATTTCATATCGTTATTGTTGATTAAAAATAGAAAATAATATAATAGAGTGGAATTATATATTTTTCTAATCAGATATTATCTTATTTGTTATTTAAATTTGGAGGAGTTATCTTATTTATTGAATTGTACTCATGCATTTTTCAAGTTTTACTTAATAATAATAATATAATTTTTATAATTTTAAGTTTATATATATTTAATATCTACAAAATGTTATAATTATCGTAATTTAGTTGTACTCTATTCTTCTATAATCCTATACTTGTCATTTTTATTAAGAATATGGAAAAATATTATAATTTGTTGAAATTCAAGAGACATTTTAAGAAAAATTGAAATTAAGTAAAATAGAATTATATTGTATTTTAATATAATAATTATATAACAATCGTTTTATTTTTTTAATAAAATATTAAATTTTTACATATACAATTTTATATTTTTTATGAAAAATAACTTTCATTTTAACAAATATATATTATAAGTAGAATAAAATAAAGTAAAGATTTTTTTTAAGTAAATTGATTTATTATATGTTTGCATGAATTTTTTTATATGTTGTGCTGGTGTCCGTATTTCAAAATCAAAAACACATTAATAAAAATTTTTTGATAAAATTAAAAATTTGTTGAAAAATAAATCTATTCATTTTTAACTGATCAGTTTCAATATAATTATAATTTTTGAATTCATTTATTAAAAAAATTTAAAACATTCCTAGAATATTTGATTATTTCCCAATTTTGTAAATTATTAAAATAAATTTTTTCACAAAAAAATTGCAAAAAAGGAAAGATATTTAGTTTGTAATATTAAATAATTAATATTTAAAAATTAAAAAATTCATATGTTAAATATTTAATATATATATTCAAATAATTGAATACATACAATATTCAATTGAAATTGAAATATTTATAAAATATTAAGTTGAATATTAAATTATTTATATAAGTTTTATATTAAATATTAATTCTTATAAGTTTAGGGTAAATTATTCAATTCTTGCAATATTAATATTTTTATTTTATTTTTAGCATTAATATTTTAATTTGAAATTTCATATTTTTTAGATTATTAATTTTACCATCTTGTAAATCATTTTTAGCATTGATTCCATATTTTTTATTTTAATTTTATTATAAATGTTTTAATTTCGTATTTCATACTTCTTAAATCAATTAACTTTAGGGTTTAAAAAAATTCTATTTTTCTTAAATTTCACCACAATTCTCAGTATCATTAATTTTAAAGTCAATTTTCTTTGTCTTTCTACCTCTTTTCTCTTCACCTGGAATAATTCTAATGTAGATTGGATAAATATTTTATTTATTTATGGAATATTTTCCTTCATTTGTTGTAAAAATTTTTAATGGAAATATTTTTCTTTAAAGTTTTTATGAAAAATTTATTTAAAAATTTTTGCTTTCTTTTTTTTATACAAATATTTAAAAATTTTTGCTTACTTTTAATAATTTTTCAAACTTACCTTTTTGGCCTTTTGTTTTGTTTTCTTTTATTTGCAAGAAACTTTATGAAAAAATTATTTTAATAATTTGTAAAAATTGCATTTTTTTCTTTTAATAAAACTTTTTGTTTTTTTATAAATATTGTCATTTAATATTGTCATTTAGGCCATATAAATTAAAAGTGAAACCTATATACACTAACATACTCTATCTTTTGTATGTTTCAAAATCCAATATCATAGTTAGAGTATTATTTTTTTTAATATAAATATTATCATTAAATATCATTATTTTTCAAATATGTTCATTATTGTTTTTTGCTTTTAGTAGAAGAAAATATAATCAAGTAAAATCAAATTGGGTAAGGAAAGATGAAAGTATAAATGCTCTACCGTCTGAGTTATTTCTGAAAAATACATGATCATCATTATAATTACTGATAATATTATCATTTAAATAAATTAATAGTATAAAAAATAATTGAATTTAAATATTGAGACACTTATAAATGTAACAATTATTTATATAGTTAAAAAAATACAAATCATATCTTTTAAATATCTTACGCATCGACCCAGTTCCAAAGACTAGTGTATATATAAAAGCATCACTCGGCAACAATGGAAGCAGGCGCAACATCACGTTTTGCAGTGCTGTTCTAAGAGCAAACATTTACACCAAGACCTATATAAGATATAGAAAGAACAAAGGAAAAAATCATTAATGCGCATTTAATGTATGAGTAACCCATACCACACGCTTTTTTGACATTTACCATGTTAAGTGTCGAGATAGGCCCATAATAAAGTCGGACACCTATCAAAATGTAATCCCAATTAATTGGCTGTCCAGATGCTTAATCTTAAAACTTTTAGTTTTAATGTGATTTTTTTATTTAATCAAGAGTAAAAATCTGATTAATTCGATTTAAATAATTATAGAATCCGATTAAGGAGTTGTCTCTTTCGATATCTTTTTTCTTTATTTTTAAAACCCAAATTCAAAATTTTAGTTATGATTTTGAACCGTAAATATTTTAAAATATTCATAAATATTTAAAGGATTTGGTAAATAGTTAAATTAAGTATATATGTTAAAATATTTTTTGGGCTTAGTTAAATATTTTTAAATATTCATAAATATTTAAATATTTAAAATTTTTTAGGTATATATATATATATGATAAAATTGTAATATTTGAAATAGATATAAATAATTTTTGCGATTTACATTTTATTTATTAAAAAAACTACACAGTAGATATGCAAAAACTTCTCTCAGTTTTCTTCTTCTTCTTGTTTTTTTTTTTTCATTAAAAATTTGACTTTTTTATTCAGTTTTCGAAAAACTATTTGTCCAAATGTTTGATTTTAAACTGATTTTAAACTTAAAAAAAAAAAGAAGAAGAAGCCAAACATGTACTACGAGAATAAAAAAGCTCCAATTTAGAAGGATCAAATAAGCGCAACATATACTTGTAAATACCCTCCAACTTAATAATTAACTTACCAGATAGTAGTCATATTATTTTATAAGACAGTAAAAAGGGTTCACTCCGATGCATAAAGTGTTTTCTAACTTAGTGCGGGATAAGGGGAGGGTAGATGGATATGTACATAATTTTTCTCTTATATTTTTTCAAAGAGACTATTTTTACATGTCGAATCTGTGATTTCAAGGTCACTAAAGAAGTAATTTTACCATTCGTAAAAATTCACCCTCATTTTATAAGATAGTACACAATCATATTAAAAGATAAAGTCTGTTCCAACTTATTCACCATTTCTATTCATTAGTGACATATAAAAGGATGTTGAAATGTATATTGAATAATTCAATATTCTAAACGTATTATATTAGCATAAAAAACTATATTTCAATAAAGATAAGAATAAAATTTTCTCACAGTAATTAAAATTTGGGCAAACGAAAATCTGAATCTTGAATATCTATGCCGACCCATTGAAATTTTAAAATCAAGCTAAATTAATTTCATTAAAAGTAGTAAACTGAAAGGAAAGAGGAAAGGGTCCCGGTATACGACTCTGTGTCAAAAACATTTCCATTCACGCCACAATAAGGTTTGACCTCAACCTCTACTCACAATAGTGCAGTGCGAGTGCAGGTTGTGTTTGTGTGTGTGTGTGAGAGAGAGAGAGAGAGAGAGAGAAGTGGATAGACGAAGAGAGAAACAGCACACGTTGGCAGAGGAGGAGTTGAGTGAGGGAGTCTGATCCAGTTGGTGAGTGAACTGTGTCCAATCTGTAATGTTTAATGAGAGTGGGACATTTCGTACTTAACAACCCTCGTCCCTATGAGAGGTCACAAAGGCACCGGTGAAAATAGGGCAACCCCTCCTATTCCATTATTGAGAAGGAAATATGGTAAACTTTGGATCACCAACCATACCAAAATTTATGCATCTGTTGCTCAAAAAATCAAATTTTACGTAAGAAACTTTAGTGGCAAAGAAATAGGTGCACTATTCTAGCGGCTTATTCATTTTGATACCATAAGTTACATATAATGCCATGCACGAGTTAGCTAGACTTCCTGCATCATTATGGGGGAGAGAGAGAATCAACAGAGAATTTGTCTAATAGTAAATGTTAGATCTCTTAATTAAATTTTGAGTTTAAAATTTAAAAATAAGAAAAATTACGTTGGGAGAGTCATTCCCTAAATAGAATTCCTCGTAAATAATCAGGTAACAGAGAGAGAGAGAGAGATTTTGTGCAAGATTATGCGGAGGGAGTGAGATATTAAAGGGTTAGTGCATTAGTGAGAAAGAAACACTTTTATGAATAAAACATATGATGAAAGAGATTTAAGCTTATCTTGAGCAAAATTCAAATGTACGAAGGATGGTTCACCAAATTGACAATTACTGGTATTAAAATTTTTGGTGCAGGGGTCTACATTAATATTCAATTTTTTTTTTTTTTTCTAAATATAGCTATCGAAAGGTGTTTGGTTCAAATCTTGTTCCTCCCTCTTATCAAACAAAACATAAATTAATGAGTTCTTTTTTTTTTTTTAGTATTTGACTAGCTGGTATTTAAAAACATGTTTTGACTAATCCGACTCAAACTACTATTAGATCCTTCATAGAGGAGCTCTCCCAACATACTTCATTCCATTCCCAAAATTCAAATCTGAATTTTAATTAAGAGATTTAACATTTTTCTTATTAAACCAATTGTCTGTTGATATAAATTAATGAATTATTAAAAAAAATGAAAATTATACTTATATTTACTTTTGCTTCCAAATATCTACCCCCTAAAAAACCCTTGAGTTCTCAAATTTGTCATTATCATAACCAATTATTAAGATTTTCACGAAAGATTTCTCCTTCGAATTATTAATGCTATAATTTTTTATAGAACAAATAACAACCAGAGTTATAATTTTTCCAATTATATATAAATTAAAAATTTGGAAGTCTTCCTTCGTCCATGCTTCCTCAAATTAAGGCTAATATAAATAAAAATTTATTAAAATTAAGAATAAAAAAATTATATTAGAAAGAAAATAGAAAATACATTTAGAATTATAATTTGTATAGACGAAAGTTACAATTTTTGTAAAATAAATAATATTTAAGATTATAAATTTTAAATTATATATAAATAAAAAAAAACTTAGGAGGAAAAAAACAATAGTGTTTTCACTGGAGATTACACATTTTGTTGAGTTAATCACAATGCACAAATATTTTTTATAAAAGAAATTCTCATGATTATAAAAAAGCAATTAATAAAGCACTAATTCTGATAAATTAATCAAAACAAGACTTACCAAATCCTGCAAACTAATGCATCAAGCGACATTCTCATCCTCCAAAGTCCAAGCAAGTGAACCCCAAAAAAAAAAAAAAAAGGTGAGAGAACCAAATGATCATAAAGTCCAAAAATTTCAAGCCCCATTTGGAAAGCAAAGAATCTCCACAATTCTCATTCTTAGAACTCCCTCCGTCTCTCTCTCTCTCTGTCTCTGTGGGGTCATAAACATGGATTCCCCAATGCACGTGGGGGCCATCCGTACATGGTAATGCAGAGACCGAGACAAAGAGAGCTGCCTCTGAAAGATTCAAAGGAGGGAATGGAGGCAGTGGAAGGTAGTGAGTGGAGCGATTTTGTTTTTTTACTTTATACTGTGAGGTCCAGAATGAGCCACAGATGCTGCCCTCATCTAAGCCCGACAATTCTACCGGGAGTGAAAAATATTGAATAGCTGAGAGGGAGAGATGGAGGAAGAGGGAGAGGGGCGTGTTAGGGATGTTTTTACAATTTTTTTTTTTATAATTATATTAAATTTAATTAAATTTATTTTTTAAAAAATAATTTAATTATCATAACCTCTTCCTTCAATCTAAAAATTTCAAATTCGAATTTTTATGTGCTAGAAAAAAATAAATTTAATTAAATTTAATTAGAGTCGATCAAATCTAATATACAACATTGATATCTAGCTATAAAAAATTGCAGGCTTCCGATTACATTTCAGTGGATTAATAGGGATGTTTGATTCAAATTAAAAAAATTAAATAAATTGCTGATAATTACTTTCATGAGTTTTTTTATTTTGTAAATTTAGATATTTATGTTTTGTGTAATATTATGACGTTAGATCTTATAAACCCATAAATCAGTAGAGATTCTTTCTACCCAAATAAATACATGTGTCACCTTACATTCATACATAACAACTCTATCTTCTAAAATAATTAATTTTAAAATTTAAAATTTAAAAATAAAAAAATTAAATTAAAAGAATTATTTTTTTAAAATGGATTCGATAAGTATTCTGATAAAATTAATCGTAATTGATTAAAAAGGAAAATATAACTCTTTTATCTCACCTCTCCCTCTCTCTCTCTCTCTCTCACGGCAAAAGAAAAAATGTTTTAGAGACCCACCAACAGGCTTCAGGAGCACAAGAAAACTCAGCTTTTGCTTTTGTAATTCTCTTAGCACCTTTTTGTTTCTATTCAAGTGTAAAAGACTAAAAGCATTCATTAATTTCCAAGAATTTACATCAATAAATTTCGAACCTTGTACGTCCACCTATTTATTATGGTTATTATTTTTTAAAATTATATATTTTTATCTTATTTTAACTTTATTCAAATTTGGTTTTTATTATATTTGTTTTCATTTATAATTGGTCACTGAAAAATATAAAGTTAAAATTTTGTATAAAAAACAGAAATAATAAATATATTAACAATTTTATATAAATTTTATTTTAACTTTATCTATTTGGACAAAAGTGTCCTATTCTTGGTCAAACATGTAGGGCTACGACTCTGTGTTTGGACTGTTCAGTATCATTAGGGGAATGTTTTTGTACTTTTTATTTATCTATTTAATCAACAGCCGCTGCCAAATAATTAATAAAAAAAACTAAAACACAACAAGGACAATGAAGAGAGAGATTTGCTTTAAACAAAATTAAACCGAGAGTTTTGGCGGGGTATCATCCAAGTTAAGATTAAAGCATTGGTATTTAAATTTTATTTAATTAATTTAATTAAATATTATAAAATTTATTATGAGATTAACTTTCTCAATTTTTATAAAGAATTGTGCATTAATGTGTGAGCATTAATGCTTATGTTGTTTTGTTCTAAGCTTAATATGCTAAATGAAGCATATTTTATCAAATTTTAATTATTTAATAATTAAATATTGATATGATTAAAATTTTAGATTAAAATTTTATATATAGAAAAAACAAATATTAAAAAAATTTTACCCTCCTAAACGTATAATTCAAGTCGAATCGGATTCAATCGAAATGAAAATAATTATCGAATAATAATATTTTTTCCTAAAAAGTAGTTTAAAAGTGATAGTTATGTAATGCTATCTACTGTGGACTTGATTTGTCGAACCCTATTAATCGAAAATAATTTATAGATGATTTCAAAATAGAAATTAGTTAAATTTTTAATCTCAAAATTATTGCTTCTTTGTCTTAATATAGAATGGGGACTTGACATGTGAGTATAATAGCCTATGTAAAGGAGTTTTTTTTTTGGCACGTTTGATGAGTTTTAAAAAAATAAATTTCATCATGTTATCAAGGGTAAACCAAAAATTTATATTAAAAACGCAGAATACAATATCTATTATAAATTATAATTTTTAAAATTATGTGCATAATTAAAAAAAAAGAGCAACCGCCTGTTGACCCTCTCCCTTCGTGCATGAATGTTTATAGATTTGAATTCATATGTGTTAATTCCGATGACAATTAACAAGGAGAGTTGAATTAGTTGTTTAAAATCGACTTTTTAAAATTTTAATTTAACTGTACTTATATTTATAATAATCATATGGTCAATCTAAATATGTGTAGCGAAAAATAAAAATAGAAATTAAAAAGACAAATCCGGTTTAATATGGTTCGATTTTGTGCCTACATCCGTTCTTCCGGCCAATAAGCTGAAATCTAGCAACCTGTTAGTTTTTACTATGAAATTTGATTATAAAATACAATCCACTTATCGATTACTGATCTTCATATCATGAAAACAATTTCGTTCAATAATGAAATATTCAACTCAAACTCTAAACTCAAAATACAAACTAATACTCAATACAACACATAACAATAAATATACAAAGGATGTTTTTGAATGCAAAAAATCAGCTTTTGAGTGTATACCTGGAGTGCAGAATTTGTTGTCTCTTTATTTGTAAAGTTGCTCTTAAATGATATTCAATATTGCTCTCAAAAAATATGCTTCCCGTCCAAAAAGTTTGTCTCTTTTTTACTTAAAATCCTACAATAAAAATGAGTTTTTATGCTACTAAAGTATTACTACTTTGGTGCTCAACCTTTCTAAGCTGAAGGCTTAATTTCTTTATAACTTTGTGATGTGAACCCAATTGGTATAGAAATCCTAAAACCCACGAATAAGTAATATAGCCTAAGAATTTTCCTAACGAATTAAGGATTTCAACCCTTGCCCTAAAGGAGAAAGAATCTAAGGTATATGATTTTAAACCCGTTTCTCATTAGAACAGAAATCTTGGTATAAAGATAGAATGAATGACGTCACAATATAGGTGGTTCGAAACTTAGATTGATAAGTCAAAGAACTAAATAAGATTTCTATTTTGAATAATTTCAGAAATTCTCAAAAGAACAAGACTTGTGTGAAAAAATCTCACAATTTTATTAATTCTCTCCAAAATTGTCAAAAGTTGTATTTTATACAATGTGTAATGGTCTATTTATATGCTAAAAGTAAAAACTAAATTTGTAACTAAAAATTTAATAACACTTTAAACAATAAAAAAAAATAGGAAACTAAAATATAAACTATAAAGAAAAATTAAGAAACTAAATAAATCAAACTATTTTGACCAAGTCTTACTATTATTTTTCTTTATTTTCGTCCTCCCTTAGTTTTGGGTAATTTTGGACCTTTGTCATTCCAATTGGGCTTGTATGAACATAATTAAGGCCCCTTTTAGTTCTTCATTTATTTGGCCTCCAATTTTTTGTTGTAAAACCCTCTGAATTAAATTATTCAGTACTTCTTTGAACCTTTTAACTCGAGCTTTTGTCACCGGCCCAACTGGAATTTGAGTTGGATCTTGTAAATTTCTTGCAGCCTTGATGATCACATTATTCCCCCCTTCTTGACAACGATTTGTCCCCAAATCGTCACCTGTGTGAAAATACATCCGCAACCGTCGTTTTGAGAGCATGGCTTGCTTAACCTCATTTGTTTTGACATAAAAAATTCTTTATTTTCTCTCGAATTTTACCTCATTGACTGAACTTTTCTCTTGGATTTTACCTCATTTTGATCTCTCTGTTTCTTTTGTTCACTCAATTTTTACAATCTCACTTCGTCTTCATAGACTTGTGTTGGTGTCATTGGAATCAAAATGATTTTTCGTTGATTGAACACGAATGAATACTTGTTGGTGAAGCCGTTATGTTATACATGTTGATCAAATTGCCAAAACATTCCTAACAAAATATGTCCAGCCTGCATTGACACCACATCACATAACACCTCATCTTCATATTTTCCAATTTGGAATGACACAACAACTTGCTTTGTAACCCCCACTTCTCCACTATCATTCAACCATTATAGTTTGTATGGTTGGCAATATTTAATGATTGGTAAATTCAGCTTTTTCACTAAAGTCGTACTCGCAACATTAGTAAAATTACCACCGTTAATAATTAAAATACATACTTTATCTTTCACATGGCAACAAGTGTGAAAGATATTCTCTCGTTGTACTTCTTTTTCATCTCCTCTGACTTGTAAGCTTATAGCTCGGCACGTAACTAGTGCTAAAATCTCACTGTGTTCAGCCCCATATGCCTTATCTCCGATGGTGGCAAACAATTAATGTCATCTTCATCTTCGGACTCAATTGTACCATTTTTCCGAACCACCATAACTCGCTTGTTTGGACATTGACTAGCTATATGTCCCCTTCCTTGACACCTGAAGCATTTAATCTCACTAGAATGAGTTGAAGTAGAGATTGCTTTAACTTGAGAAGTTGTGGTGGAGGCGATTGGTTTGTGTTCAGATTTAACTTTGGAGGTGGTTAAACATTTTTCTTTTTTTGAATAGTTCGTTCTTCAAGATGTTACACCCGGAATCTATGGGGCTGGTCTTGGCCGTGTACTGTCTCTCTTGAGCTGTCTCTCAACCTTGATTGTCATATGTACCAAATCCTCCAACTCCACATAATGATGAAACTCGATCGTATTGGCAATATCTCGATTTAAACCATTTAAAAATCTAGTCATCGTCGTTTTTCTATCTTCTTTTACATTGGCCCTAATCATAGCTATCTCCATCTCTTTGTAATACTCATCTACGCTTCGGTTACTTTGGTGGAGACTCTGCAACTTGAGATATAAATCCCTATAGTAATGACTCGACACAAATCATCGTCTCATCACCCTCTTCATCTCATCCCGTTCTGCCTTCTATTAATGCACAACTGATCCCACCATACAATTACATAATCAGTAAACTCAATAATAGTCAGTTTTACCTTCTTTAATTCGGAATAGTTGTGACAATCAAAAACCAACTTAATCTTCTTTTCCCACTCAAGATATGCTTCAAGATCACTTTTATCTTGAAACGACAGAATTTTCATCTTGATACTACCTAAATTATTGTCTACCCGATTCCTAACTTCTCTATCCCAACCCAGTCTCCTATGACTACCCATTGATAACCTATCAAACTCCTCTTCTAACCCATCTCCTTCAAACTCATCCACAATTTCAGTTTCCCTTTGATGAAACATATTCCTTCTTGAGGGATTCGGCCCCATTGATGACTGTCCCTTTTGCGATCCCTCTTCTACCTTATCCAACATTTCATGTATAAAATCTAACTCCCTCTTCATCATCCGTGTCATCTCCCCCATAAATGCTTGTAGTTGTAGATTCGGCCCAACATGTAGTTGAATATCCTCACTTGTGTTATTTTTTTGATTTTAAAATATGATTAGAATCTACAAAACAATATTAGAATAAAATAGGAAACAACCTTACCACACTCTCTCACGTGTTTCACTCAAAAAAAATGATTCACTCAAATTCACTTGTATTTCACTATTTGAATTTAACTTTTATCTTTAATAGATTCTCTCTTGTCTTCTACCACTTCTCTTCACTTAGTCAAGTTCTTTATTCGAGAATTCAACTCAAGAATAATTGTCGTGTGAAATTTAAAGACTTATATAAAAAAAAATATTAATAAGAGGCACAAAAAAGAAAGATCAAGAAAAAAAATAATAGGAAATAAAAAGAGTTACAAATTTAGAAAAATTTCAATTTAAGAGGAAACAAATAAAGAATGAAACAAATAACAAGGAGGGAAAATAAAGAAAGAGATCAAGAATGAAAAACAATTATAGAAAGTTTTGAATTTAGGAAAGTGCATAAATTTAGAAAAGTGCACAAATAAGAAAAAATTTCAAATTAAACCAAAAAATTTAGAAAATTTTAATTCAAATTTGGTAATAATACTTTAGAACTTGTCAACTTTAAACAAAATCACAAAATGAACAATTATCAATTTTGTAAAATTTGGAAACTGTCTTTTTTTTTTTTTCACGGCCTCTTTTTTTTTCGGGCCTTTTTTTTGCCTCTTTTTTTTCACGGCCTCTTTTTTTTTTTTTTTTTACTGGCCTTCTTTTTTTTGGCCTCTTTTTTTTGTATGACCTTTTTTTTTAACGACTTCTTTTTTTTTGAACTATGACAGCACAAAATAAAGAATGAAATACACCAAAAATAAGAAATAAACCAACAAATGAAGAATTTTAGTTAAAATGATGAATCGAGATTGGAATTAGAGTTTTAAGATACAAACAAGAACAAAGAGAAAGAAAATAAAATAAAATAAGAATAATTCGATGAAAAAAAACCTGGATTAGCTCTGATACCAACTGATGTGAACTCGTTGGGTATAGAAACCCTAAAACTCACGAACAAGTAATATAGTCCAAGAATTTTCCCAACGAATAATTTGAACCGATGGAATTAAAAATCTCAACATTTGCCCTAAAGGAGGAAGAATCTAAGGTATATGACCTTAAACTCGTTTCTCACTAGAACAAAAACTTTGGTATAAAAATGGAATGAATGACACCACAACTTAGGTGGTTTGAAATCTAGATTGATAAGTCAAAAAATTAAACAAAACTTCTATCTTGAATAAGTTCAAAAGTTATCAAAAGAACAAGATTTATGTGAAGAAACCCCACAATTTTATTAATTCTCTCCAAAGTTGTCAAAAGTTGTATTTTACACAATGTATAATAGCCTATTTATAAGTTAAAAGTAAAAACTAAATTGGTAACTAAAAATTTAATAACACCTTAAACAATTAAAAAAAATAGGAAGTTAAAATATAAACTATAAAGAAAAATTAGGAAACTAAATAAATCAAACTATTTTGACCAAGTTTTACTACTATTTTTCCTTAGTTTCATCCTCCCTTAGGTTTGGATAATTTTGGACTCTTTCTCCTTCCAATTGAGATTATATGAGTATAATTAAGACCCCTTTTGGTTCTTCATTTATTTTGATTCCAATTTCTTATTGTAAAACCCTCTAAATTAAATTATTCAGTACTTTTTTGACCTTTTAACTCTAGTCCTTATCACCGGCCTAACTGGAATTTGAATTGGATCTTATAAATTTCTTACAGTCTTGATGATCACATCACTTTGTGAGATAAGATAGCTGTTATAATTTGAATTCAAAGTTTAAATATCAAACTTAAATATTAAAAAAATCAAATTTAAATTTTCCAAAAAGATAAGGTTGCAGTTGATGTGAAATTACCTTCCAAGAATTCAACTCCAGGAAGTTGTTGTCTAGAATTTTTTGTGCAAGTAGCTAACTTTGTATACTTGTTTGCCCATAAAAAATTCAAAATTAATATATCGTAAAATATCATATTTGATGTCCAACTATAACATTATAATCCAGCAATTTCAAATTTCAAAAAACTTAGTTGAAGGTAAAGATATTCAAATACAAAACCCCCTTAAGAGCTAATTTTTTCTATTGAAAAAATTGATTAACCAACCCTTTTCACCTTGATTTTTGTCCAACTTATCCAACAAATTTTTGGGCCGTAAAATATTAATAGTCCAAATATCTAGGGATGACAATGAATCGGTTATGGTTCAGGTCATACTAATACCATATCCGATCCTAAATCTTACTATAATATCCATATCCGACCTTAACCCTATTCAGGTTAAAAAATCAAAAATCATATCTGATTCTTTGGATTTTTTAAAAAATCCGATCCGACCCGATCTACTACATATCTTTAAAAACCAGATTCGATTCGATTTTAAACCTACTTGTAGCCGATCCATACCCGACTCATACCCGATCTAAACTATCATCTAATACATTTTTTAATTTAATAATATTTTTTTAATAATAAAAGTAAAATTTATAAATTATAACAAACTATAAAAATGTTTTTATTTTATTTAATAATATTATATTAAAATAAAATTTTATTTTATTATAAATTATTATCGGATCGGATTGGATTATTTATAACATAAATCCAAACTCGAATCGACTTGACTACTTTAATATTATAACCCGATCCTAATCTGATTTTTAAGGGAAAAAAACCTGATCCATCGAATTGGATTTTTCGGATATCCGTCAAATCGGATCGGATATTACCATCCCTACAAATATGGTTAAATATACTTAAATGTCACTTTTGAAATTTGGATTACTTGTCCTTCGAATGTGGGATACCCAAACTATATTTTTAGATTTATTTTTAAGTAAAGTATAATACCCAAATTATACTTATCATACTCGCTGAGTTTTTAAAAAATAATAAAAAATCAATTCATACTGTGCTGGAGGTTCTATGATTCAGAAATACTTTGCTTCTTTTATGAGGATTTCTAAATAAAATTTAATTTGCACACTTAATAAAAATGTTAGAACAATATGAAATGTTTTGTTATTATCAAAATCAAAGGGTTCGACAATAATTTTCCTAACAATATATACATGTGAAATTCAGGAAAACTATTCATCTTAGAGAGACAGATATCTCAATGTCAACTTCTAATGATGAGAAAATCGAATGTTTTACTGTTTAGCTTATTATTTTTTTTTTGATACAAAGAGATGTAATTAAGTAGAATCGAATCAGGGAATAAAAATGAAAATGAAGAGTTTCTACCGTTTGAGTTATCTCTGAGGGACCTATTTAGCTTATTTTATTTGATGCTGGTGATGGGGATGTAATAGAGTTTATGATAACTGATTCAGTACATCATTTTATTTTATTTTTATGGGTAAATTATAATTTATTCTACTATATTTTAAAAATAATCATGTATTCCTTTGTGATTTAAAAAAAAAATAGGGAAAGCTGATGGAAACTGATGGAAATGTGCAAAAATGACAAAGATTAAGATGCTTGATTGAGGGAACAATTTATGCGACTATTTTTGAAATATATGGGTAATATATGGTCAAACATAAAATCACATGGGATAAATTATAATTTACTCTTTTTTAAATATTATATGCTTGTTTGATAATGTAAAAATTACTACTTTAATAATATTTGTTAAGAAGATAGGAAAACAAATACCAAAATTTGCTAATTTATTTTTAAATACTTAATTTAAATTGCATGATATTTTGATAAAACAATAATTAAAAGAATAAATTAATAATTAATTTGATTTTGATATATAATATTTTTTAATAATATTTATCAATTACCTTCACTTGTAAATTTTATGTTGACACTTTCAAAAACATATATTTAATATTTTGAAAATCTAGTAATTAAGTATCAATTCAATATCCTCAATCCAATCATACTTTTCTTTGTGCATGGATATGATTGAACATTTTAGGAAAGACTATGATACATTCTGAAGATATTTTGCTCTCAATGATTCATGACGAAAGAGAATGGAACAACCAAAGCTTTGGAAGAATTAATTGTTTGAAGATTTTATTACTCTCTATTGTACAATTTAAATTTCTTTTTTTTTTTTTTCCAGCTTCAAGTGTCATTTTAAAATTTAATAAAAATATTTTTTTGTCATCTCCGATAAATATAATGAGAGAAGTAAAATGTGTATAAAACGTTGGTTTGCCGTATGCTGAAGTTGTAATAAGAAATTAAGCTGGTTGTTTAGTTAAGTGATTAATACCAACGTCGTGTAAAAATAGTGATCAGATATTAAACTCGATAAATCAAAATTTTAACTTTGAGTCTTAAAAATAGAAAAATAGACACTGACAGTGTCGATCCCTAAAATGAATCTTATAGTATTTGGATCGAATTAATCAGATAACTCGGATATCGATTAGTCTAACATAAAAAAGTTTAGGTTGTTAATATAAGCTAAAGTAATTAGGAAAGCATGTCTCTTTTTGGGTTAAAACTCTTATTGTTATTCAATAGTGAAATAATTTTCATTTGTGTCCACTTTCATTCCAAGACATAACTTGTATTCATACACATCATACTCTCTTGGAATTCGTATCTTGAAATATATCTATCCATACGCCCTCACATCCATCTCACAAGTCTCTAATCCATTTTCATTCGATCACAACGGGAGAAATGTCAAAATAGAAAAACTCTTATTTTGTTTATGGATAAGCACGCTTTCATCACATGAAGGCGATACTCTGCCATTGAATTATATCCTTTCTGCTATTGATTAATCCCAAATCAAAGGATCTATTTCATTATTTTTGAACAACTTGGAATTAGGCACTCTTTTCCCATTATCACATATAAAAAAAATTCAGCTGTCAATTACTCAAATAAAAAAAATGAAACAAATAATATATATATGACAGACATGTTAGATTAAAACCATCATCTAATTAAATTCAAGCGGTTTATAATTTTTGAATTTCGAGAAATTACATAATAATATAAAATTGGCATGTTGCAGATGGATCAGACTTGTTGATTCATGATGACCCCAAATTATAGGTTTATATCTAAAATAAAATAATAAATTCCCTTCTTAAAAAAAAAAAGGAAGAGGCATGGTATCCCATTTAGTCATCAATGGGAAAGAGAGAATCATATTGGGTGCCAATCAATAATTGCCTCAATGAAAAAGATATCAAAAGTTTTTAATTATTTGCTAAGTTTGACGGAGATGAAATAAATTATATTAGAATATCTCTTCTTAAAGAAATTTTGATAATTAATCGATCTATATTATTTTTTATGAAATTTTAAATACCGAGTGATTAGGAAAAGAAAAATCATATTGAGTAATCATATACATATATATATATACATATATATATATATATATATGTATAAATATATATTTATATAAAGTGAAAGAGAGGAGAGAGGGAGTGGTATTAAATTGGAGGAGACAAGTGGAAGGAGAGAGAAAAAGAATGAAATTAAAGTTGGGCAGGGAGGACAGCAACGATCTGCATATCATCATTAATCTCTGATACTACGTGTACCCTCCTCATGCCCCTAAGCCCCTAACTCTCTCCCTGCGAAAGAAGCAACCAAAATTCCAAGTTGAGTTGAGATTTACTTTCTTCACGTCCCAAAATAAAGGATTCACTGCTATGTATAAATTTGTACGCCTTTTAAGAAATTTCTTTTGCCCCACATAAATGTTACCAATATAAGAATAATGATTTTTTTTATTGAATCACTAACATTCAACTCAATTAACTTAATTCAAATATTATAAAAATCAATTTAAAAATGAATAATCTATTTTTTTATTATTAGAAATCAAAATTAAGATCTTACAGTAAATTTGATTATTTGATTATGGTGTAAAATGAAAGAAAAAAAAAATAAAAAAGAAAAATAAATGTGAAGTGAAATACAAGATTACTCTTACTTGGTTCGGAGTGAAAAGGGCGATGAAATAAAAGAGGGGTGAAATAACACAAACTCTACTTTAGAAAAAAATTCTTTTCACCTGTAAACGGATTAGAGTTATAATAAAAATTTATAAACAAAATTATTTTCTTTTTTTTTTTCAATTTTACATAATTTAGAAAGAATAATACTCATTTCCTTCTTTCTCCCCTTCCACTTTTTACTTCAACCAAACAAGAAAAAATAATACTCATTTTTTTTCCTTCCACTCATATTAAACAAAATAGAAAAAAAATATATTAACTTCCACCGAATAAATTGAATCTCCCCCTTTTCTTTTCCTCTTCTCCTCTGCAAATCAAAATTATCGAGTTTAGTGTTATACCAATAGACTCCCAATATGTTAACCAATATAAGAATAATAATGCCAAAAAAGGGATACATGGTACCAAAATCATAGCCTTTTAGGTTCAACCCCACACTTTCATGATATGGTAAATTAAATTTGTAATAAAAAATTCCAAGTTCGTGGTTATTTTTTGGCTATGGAAGGGGACCAAAAATGTCCTTCGCAGTACAGTTCTCAACCACATTGCATGAATGGACTCTCAACAGCCAAATTGCTACAAAAACAATTGGCCCCCTTCAACATGGATTGAACCATATCGACAGGAGGATATTGGTGGGCTCAAGCATCACTCTGGGCATTAATTGTAGGGCGGTTTCAAAGTTTTTGTCATGGTGGGGGTATTGATTTAGCTCAAAGCTCATAATCACATATGATGGATATGTGACCGCAAATAACAGGAAGAGAAAGAAAATCGCACAACACTATTCTCTGTGAATGACATGACTTTGAAATATTTAAGCAATAAGTTAAATAAATTAAAATTACTATTAAAACTCGAATTTATTCCAATTAAAAAAGTCGTCGACTGGTGTGAAGCTATGTCGACTTATGTAACTAAAATAAAAAAAAAATCATAAGAAATAGATTTTTTCAAGTAAACTTTTTTTCTGTAAGAATAATTTAAATTATCATTATATTAATAATTTATTAGAAATATTATCTAATCAGGTTTGACCCTGGCTTCATTTTTTCAGACAAAAATAACAGAGTATAGCAATTTTTATTTAGAAAAATATAAGAATGGTTATCATGGGATAAGATATATAGATGGCACACATATGACTATATGAGTAAGCAAGCATAAGATTAAGTTGGAAAAAATATCACTTCCCACCAAACTTCCAAGGTAACGGAGACTAATATGAACCGTTAAATCTGACTCACAAAATAGCATGCGATGAACAACGGTCAATCGGGTTAATAGATAAAAATATTAATTTTTGTAATTAAATTTGAATTCAAAATTTAGAAATAAAAAAATACATTAAAAGAATTCTCTCTAAATTATATTCGATAATATTTGAATTGAACGAATAAAATTATTAATTTTAGATATTATTCGTAAAAAAAAAAAAAAAAAAAAAAAGCAGCATATGATCAGCTTTTCCCTGTGGATGACACCCAAGAGCATGACCCCATTACTGTTCATGGGAAAAGCCATCAACCTAACAAACGTTTTCCCATTTTGATCCCTAAATTCCATTTTCATCATTCTCTCTCAAAGGAATCTTTGATTATCTCCACTGCCTCCGAACAATGCTCAATAGATCAGTCGCTCTCATATTTTTTCTCATTATTGTAGTATACATCTTTGATGGGAAAAGAATTTCGGAATCTGTTTGGCAAGATTTGGCTCTAAAGCATTCCCAAACTTACAATTATGTCTTTTTTTTTTAAGTAATTGTAATCTACTAGCAATGCAGTGAAATATAACCAGGCAAAAAAGGAAAAAAAAAATTTCTTATAATATTATTACCAAATTTATTCTCGAGAAAGACACTATTCATCACATATTTTTTCCCCAAAAAAGGACGAGCGACGGAGTAATTCCACATCTCCGACTGATTTTTCTACAAGAGTTTGTATTTTTTTAATAAAATATTTATACTACTTATTAACCAAAAAATTGATTTGAATATGATATCTGTTTATACAACTCAATATCTACATATATATAAAACAAATTTTTTATAATACATATTATTTAAATGTATAAATATTTATTTTAATAAAAAATATTTAAATAAAAAGGTCAACCAGCTTAAATTCTCTTTCTACTTCCACGTTCTATTTCACTCTTTTATCCTCATTTTTTTAATCTCTACCTATCACCTTTTTGTTGTAATTTTTCATTTTTTTAACATTTCTTTTCGATTTGATTCTGCTTAATTAGTTCACATACATTGTTTGTGTTCGGACTAATTATATTTAAACTACAATTATACTTAAAAAATGAATTTATTACCATCACCCATCAACATATTAAATTTTTAAATAATGAATGTTTAATTGGCCCAATAATTAGATACTGATTTTTTTAATCAAAATTTCAAATTTGGGTTTTGTGTACATAAAAACAAGTGTAAAAAAAATTTGCTCTTTAAGAACTCAATCTCATTTGATTTGAATTTAATCAAATTCAAAATAATTTAAAAATTTTATATAGTATTTGTTATCGCCTTGGGTTTTCTAGGGTTAAAATATGACAGATTTTTCATTAATTAATTTTGTTTCTTATCTGTATGATATGACTCAAACAAATTAGAATATTCTGCATATAGATTCGAGGAAAATTCTATTGCAAATAATATAACTCGAGCCACTTGATATCCTTGTGATCATGAGAGGAGGTGCCACAAGAGTTTGCAATTTTCCGATATATTAAGAGGCCCATATGGTTAAATTATTTGGTTTTTGTTTGTCTATTTTATTTTATTTATGATATTTCTAATTTAAAATTTTATAAGATATATGATTTTTAAAAAATTATAAAATATATAAGAAAGAATAAGTAAAGTCAAAAGTTTCTGCAAAGGATTAAAATTATTAATATAATATATTAATTTGTTTGATTAACTCAATCCCTAAAATCTAAATCATTTTTTAACACAATTAGTTCGAAACTCAGTGCAATAGGTTGACAATCAAAATTAAAATTTTCTTAATATCATGAGATCAAAATAAAAAATTTGTTGAGATGTTTTCTTTTTAGCAATATGATATATTAGATAATTTTTTATAAAAAAATATTGAGCATCAAGAAGAGGATTTTAAATAAAATGAATAATAAAAAAAATTAAATTAATGTATTACTATTATTATTATTATTATTTCTTATATTTGTATCAAACGGTCTATAAAAATTTCCAGATTAAGGATAAGTTTGGGATCGTAGTTGTACTAATTTGTTTGATTGGACCCATCTTGAATTTTTCGATAAGCCAAGATATATTTGAACAAAAGTCCCCATCAGATAGGGATTTGAAAGGGTAAATGGTAAACACACAGAGATCACACTAGAATCATCTCTCTTTCTTCTGCACTGATGGTGTGATGGTCACTGCACCACCCATTAAACATCGCAATTAAGTCCTCTGACTTTCACATGAATGAATGAAAAATAAAACTGGAAAAGGAAAACATTTCGCAGAGACAGAGACAGAGACAGAGCCAGAGACATCGACATGGATCAGGACTTCAATTCCCAATGACCTATCTACACATTAGAGTACACTTAATCCCAAAAACTCTTGTGTCATGACATGAGCATGCCAGATTCATATTCATGAAAAAAAATATATTTTTTTATATTTATATATTTTCTTATAATTTCATTTGCTATATTCATCATTTTTATATTATTTGTATTGATTTATATTTATTTATTTCTGTTTTCGTATAAGCTAGAGTAGGGTAGGGGAGGCAAAATCTGAAATGGTATCAAGTTAAGGAAAGTTTTTGAAGTGAAACGAGACCCAAGAAATGGAAAAGGCAAAAAGCTAAGGGAGAACACAAAACAAAGGCCCTCAATAATTCATCCGCGAAAATCAATAAAAGTGGATATGGTGAAAGAGAAAGAGAGATATGGTGAGTGAGAGAGAGAGAGAGAGAGAGAGAGAGAGAGAGGCTTTCCGGCTATCGGCTACCATCTACGAGTCATAGAAGCGTAAGCCCACCGCCACAAATCACAATGTTGGCCGCATACGTGAAAATGAAAAATTAGGGTTCACTTAAACTTAGATAAATTTTTTTATAAAAAAATTGATAATATAATAACAATTTAGGTCTCTTTCACACATATTAAATCAAGAATTGAATTGATTAAATTTTATATAATAGTTCATAATATATTATTATATAAAATTTATTTGAAAGTGCACCACCTTACCAACAGAGGGGAGAGAGAGAGAGAGAGAGAGAGTGGCAGGCTATGGTTGTCCGCCTAGAGGCTCCGTACATTATGAGGTAACTGTGGAGGGCGAGGGTGTCACGAGTGACTAAATATGGAGTTTCTGCCAGATTAAATACGACAGCTTTGAAGTGTCAGTCTCATTTCATGTTTTTCACTGTTTCGTGATTTGCCATGGCTATTCATTTCTCTGATTGGAGCCACGAGGGCCTCTTTTTTTTTTTTTCCTCACCTTTTTTAAAAAGTTGCCCATATGTGCAAATATCCAAAATGATCATCGTCAACCATTTGCCCATGAAAAACTGTTCAAATTAGACAGGCCCATGACAATAGTTAGGGCAGCTATAAAGATATAGAAAGGCCAACCAAGAACAGACCCTACACCCCTACCACAGCCCAACCCAAATTATCTGTACTCAGAACAAGAAATGTGAATTGTACCATATATAAGGAGGATAAAGATATTAAATTTTTAACTAAATCTCAAATTCAAAATTGAGCCAAATTATGATGTATATACTAATAATATAAAAAAGAAAAAGTAACACTCATTCTCAAAATTATGCTTGTATATAAGATAAAATATTATATTTATCTCAGTTGAATAATATGACCTAGCAACAACCTAAAAGGAGTCCACATCCGCATCACAAATAAAAACTTCCATTTTATAATGTATTTTTCAAGAACCTATTTCTACTGAAAGCAAATCACTAAATATCAGGGGATCAACTAAAGTATGATATGATCGATTAGGGTTGAAGTTGCTTTTTTCATTCAACATGCCAATTAAATATGAGGTGATTGTCCAATAAATCTACTTTGTACAACTGAATTACCTGCATATGCAGTAACCGAGTGCCAGAATCAGAGTGGAGAAGAATCATACAACAGCAAAAGTACTTTTATTATTAATGAACTCTTGAAATTCTCACGTATTATGCCATGTCAGAAGGTTTTGAATTAAATAGAAAATAAATAATCTACGAAGCACAGGCATGGATACAGAGACAATACAAGGGACACGAAGTGTAGTGTCTTTTTATTTTTTATTTATTTATTTTTTTTGTGGGATACTAGACCAACCAGTATCTGTCTAACAACCTCGTATGACAGCAACAGGATGCGGGCATGATGAAAAAGTGTGAGTGCAACATAGCTCTTGTCCCTTGTAGTTTAGTGGGCCGAATTTAGAAGATAGCATTACAATGGTATGAACAGATATCTGTTAAAATATACCAAAATGAGACTCATTGATTGATCTAATCAACCATCAACCATTCAATCATAATAATTGATTTACTCAATTATTATGATTGATTTAATCATTTCAATTGATTTGATCAATTATATATATTTTGTTGATTTAATCAATTATTAATATTGATTTAATAATATTTATATTTAATTGATTTAAATAATGATTGATTTATTAATCATTATATATTTAAAAATTAACTTTATTATTTACTATTTTCTTTTTACTAATTTTATTCAAATTTCTCCTTTTCTCTACTAGCTAAACTTTTTATAAATAGGGCTATTCTCCACATTTTGTAATCAACAATGAGAGACAATCTTCTCTTGCATTAGCTCCCTTTCTTCTTCTTGTAATTTTCTTCAATCAATACAAAGAAAGTTCTTTTCATTTTCTTCTTCTTCTTCTTATTTATCTTATATAATTTTACGTAACATTGTTCTAGATTGCATGTCAGAAACATACGAGGATCTAATATCAAGATTAAAATTTTACAACATGGTATCGAGCATTTCAATTCCTTCCTCTTCGAGGTTAGGTGATCTTTTTCCCAAATCAATTCTTTCCATTCACACACCTTTTTTTCCACTCTTTCATCTTCAAATTATTTCAATAAAGAGATATGTTTTTAAAGGAAGAAGGGGGGGGGGAGGTAAAAAGTTATTACGGGGAGAGGGGGGGGGGAGGTTGTCCGGGTCCGTACATTGGGTATGTGGAGGGCGAGGGTGTAGGTGTGGGTTTCTAGTTAATACGAGTTTGAAGTGTCAGTCTCATTTCATGTTTTTCACTGTTTCGTGATTTGCCATGGCTATTCATTTCTCTGATTGGAGCGACGAGGGCCTTTTTTTTTTTGTTTTTTTTTTTCCCCCTCACCTTTTTTAAAAAGTTGCCCATATGTGCAAATATCCAAAATGATCATCGTCAACCATTTGCCCATGAAAAACTGTTCAAATTAGACAGGCCCATGACAATAGTTAGGGCAGCTATAAAGATATAGAAAGGCCAACCAAGAACAGACCCTACACCCCTACCACAGCCCAACCCAAATTATCTGTACTCAGAACAAGAAATGTGAATTGTGGCGTACTCAAGTAAAAGAGCTATACAATAGACAATCAACTTAGTAGATAAAGGTATTAAATTTTTTAACTCAATCTCGAATTCAAAATTTAAGAATAAAAAAGACTATGTTGAAAAAACTACTCCTTAATATTGGCCTGATAATGCTCGAATTGGATTAGTCGGAGTATGATTTTAGATACCGGTTAGTAATATATTAAAAAGCAAAAAAGTAAAAGAGCTACATCCCCTCAAATTGCTCAGAAATGTATGCTTGTATACAAGATATAAAATGACTGCTATATTTATGCTGCAGTTGAATAATATGACCTGCAGCAATAACCTCAGCTTCCCAAAAAATAAGGAGTCCACATCCGCATCACAAATAAAAAACTTCCATTTTATAATGTATTTTCCTACAAGAACCTAAATGTGAGGATCTAACTGAAAGCAAATCACTAAATATCAGGGGTCATCAACTAAAGTAGCTGCATGATCTGATCAGAATTGGGGTTGAAAAGCTGCTTTTTGCATGTTCATGTCCATGCAACCATGCCCAAGTAAATCAATGAGGTGATTGTCCAATGAAATCTACTTTGTACAACTGAATTACCTGCATATGGAGTAACCGAGTGCCAGAATCAGAGAGGAGACGAAATCAAAATACAACAGCAAAAGTACTTTTATTATGTAATGAACTCTTCAAAGGCAAAATTCTCACGTATTATGCCATGTCAGAAGGTTTTGAATTAAATAGAAAAAATGAAATGTCCCCAACCTACGAAGCACAGGCATGGATACAGAGACAATACAAGGGACACGAAGTGTAGTGTCTTTTTATTTTTTATTTATTTATTTTTTTTGTGGGATACTAGACCAACCAGTATCTGTCTAACAACCTCGTATGACAGCAACAGGATGCGGGCATGATGACAAAGTGTGAGTGCAACATAGCTCTTGTCCCTTGTAGTTTAGTGGGCCGAATTTAGAAGATAGCATTTCAATGGTATGAACAGATATCAAGCTCTATAAGCATACGGTGGGGGGGGGGGGGGGTTTACGACTGCACTTTGATCCCACTCAAAAGTATATAACTATCTATGCTGCCCCACTGAAAAAGAGGGAAGCAACTCACAGATTATGCAAGATATATGAAAAGTTTCCCATGACCACGTGAACTGGGAATAAAATTGTTGTAATTGAGTGTGGCATAGAGTTCACATGGCTCTTGGATTGCAAATTTAGGTCATCTAACTTCCTTGTTTGGTAAATAAAATAAGAAGAGAACATGGTAAAATATGGTTGCTCGCAAAATTTGGTACCATACCTACTAAAGTGATGTTCATGGATCTAAAGAGGAATATACCATGCAGAACATTCAAAAAGAGGCTTAGTAGAAGATTAAATGCTAGGACAGGAATCCACCAACTAAAGTCCATCACAGAGAAAAAGAGGAACATAAATGCCATTTATGCAGTTTGAAATTGCAAAGATACCTTCATTTTTCAAGTCTGAACTGGAAGGCGTCGGATAAATGGATTTGTTTGACACCGAGAGACCAAGACTTTTGCAGTCCATTCCAAGAGAGCCTAGTAGAAAGGGAAACAAAGTCATACTCAATTATATAAGCATTTCTGGTCTAATTTCCAGCAGCAAGTTTTAGTACTAAGAATATTTAGGGTCCAAGTGCTTACAATCCCTAAAGCAAGGAAAGGATGAGACATTTAGGAGATTAGCATAACCTTCGCTGCATTCACATTTGTGTGTTAAACTCGACGTCCTATTGCAGGTGCCGGCACCACAATAGGTCCAGTTACAGGCTAGAAGGGCAGAAAGTGAAATGTAAGTGACACAATGTTCAAATGTATGTATACACTAGGTCGGAGGATAATTGCAATAGTGCAATGGCTATTACGATCAAATACTGATGTATCGGTTGGCTTTTCCTTCATTTGAGCAGGATACGAGGAATTGGTATTCTGGCAGGTGTAGTCAAAGGTACCTAAGAAACAAGAAAATTACGGAAGTCACAGAATGCTTAAAAAGAAGTAAGTCATTTTCATATCAATGACCCATATCCTAGATAAACAAGCAGATGTTGAAAACCAAATCATAGTTTTTAGAAATGTCCCGGCCAGCATAAAATAACCCTGGGGCATTATTAGGGGCTGATTGATAAGTATTACCAAACAGAATTAAATTATACCAAGTTCCTATATACTCCTTTTTTGATGCCAGACATAATATACTCTTATTCAATACAGAAAAGTATAACCAACTTGCACTGTTAGCCTTGGGATTTTCTGTATATTTTATTTTATTTTGTTTTTATCAGAACAAAAGTCATGTGGTAGAGGAGTCTTTAGAAGTCTTAAGACCAAACCAATGACAATTTGGTGATATTTCCTTAGTCTTCTCGCATTCCAGTAGACCAAATTGGAATCTTCCGGACAAAATCACTTGCTCATCTCAATTCTCAGGCTGAGCTTACAATATTCTGAGCTAGCTAAATATATGAAACTCTTAAGATCCTAAACTAGAAACCAAAGCACTGTAATTTCTACCCGAGAGAGAGAGAGAGAGAGAGAGAGCGAGCTTACAATTGGGAATAACACAAGGAAGAAATCTAAATTTAGAATTAAGGTCTGATTCAAGAGTCTGCTTCCAGCCAGCATCACATTCACAAACAAAGAAGAAAGTAGCATTACTCTCAGCCTTGCAATTCCCTTTCCCACACTTAATTTCTTTGCACACATCATCTGAGACCCATAAAAGAAGAACACTATAGCATTAAAAAAATCATTGAAATCGCAAAACCAATCAGACATCCAAAAACACTATTTTCCTAAAAACCCAGTAACCTTAAACCGTTCAAACATTAAAATTTCCAACATACCCACAAAAGGAGACAAGAAATCATCTACAGAACCCATGACATGAAGAATAGGCAGACTTAGGAGCAGAGTTGCAATAGTTCCAGCAGAAGCCATCTGAGAGAGAGAGAAACAGAGGGGTGGAATCTTTTAATGTTAGATGAAGTTTGAAGAAGTTTAAGCGGCCGTATGAACAGGAAAGTTTGAAGTCAAGCATGAGGTAAAGGTGGCTTAGATAATTTAATTGGCCGTTGGCAGTTGGGAGGACATTAATAGGGTTGCTAAGGTCCGGACATCTTTATTGAAAACTTAAGAGCATAAATAACTTTTCAAAACCTGTCAAGATTAACAAGAGAAAATCACCACGGGCAATGCCTTTGTTGAGGATTTCTTGTCGGAATACATCTTCTCCACTCAACAAAACTTTACTTTTTTCATTCCTCTTCCTATTCGGCCACCACTCAGGACTGACGAAGGAGTATCATCTTCCTAACCTTATAAACAATTAAGGGATTTTATCGTTATAGCTTATAATAGATCTTTGAAAATTTGTATTACCAGATAAATAATTATGAAATTTAATTTTACATCAACAACATTAACAAAGCTTTTGGTTAGGGCGACACTGATTTTTCTAAGTCCTATATATATATATATATATATATTTTTTTTTTTGGGGTACATCGGGGAGTTTTTCCAAGTCCTATGACAAATCTCAATTCAACCTAATTTGCATGCTGGGTGGCTTTTCTAAATATGAATCCTACAAGCCCATTTAAGTTCGATTGTTGCTCTCATAAGACCCGGGGTTCTTGTGTATAGTGTTTAGTGCAATGGACCTTGGCCCAATTGGACTAGGCGTAAAAACAATTGGTGCTATGCTTTAAATATATATATATATATATATATATATATATATTACCATCTAGTATCCAGAGTTTTATCTAACTAATCTAGATCGACTTACTATTGAGTGAGGTCTCCCAAGGATATTTTTTCAGTTCCCATGAAAACTCAAATCCGAGTACATAGTTAAGGGGTGAGACATTCTTCCCACCACACCAACACCAGTTTGGTCGATTGGTGCTATGCTAACCTACTAGCTATCTCTCTCTCTCTCTCTCTCTCAATGAGTTAGGGTTTTTGGGCTTGATCCGGAGCTGGAAAGAGTTAGATCCGGAGTCGGAAACTTGTTTAAAAGAAACTATGGATTGGACCAATAGCTAATAGGTCCATCCGGAAATATCATTCTTTTTTATTTTATTTTTTTTTTGATTTCCAAGCTCTGTTCCTACTTATCTCTGTTCATATTAATTTGATTTAGGTGTTTGTGAGAGTTTTATTTAAGGAGCGACTCTTTTAATATAATTTTTTTATTTATAAATTTTAGATCTAAAATTTAATTAAAAAATATAATATCTCATTTCATTTAATGGATTACTCACCATCCATGTGAAAATTTGATTCGTTTACGTCCCTTTTTGTCTCACGTGTCCTCGAAGAGTAGAGACATGCTTTCACTTGCCCCAAAAGTGCAATAACCCCCTACGAAGAAGAGGACAAAAATATACAAAAAAATGAAGATTTTTATTTAGCTCTATCTCCCAAATAAAAAAAAGAAAGAGTTTTCAAATATTTTTCTCTATTATTTTATTAATCTAAAAGGCTAGAGCCCAGAAGTACAAAAGTACAAAAGCACAAAAGCACAAGGGGCCTAATAAACAACAAGGACTCACCAAAAAAAAAAAAAGGAAGAAGACCCGGAAACAGATAGAGCCGAAACCGAAAGGGAAAAAAAAAAAACCCAAAAACCTTTTTATCATTTCATTTCAGAGAAAATAATTTTATATTTCGTCAGCATAAATTTATTATTTTACTGCACCTACTAATGTTATTAAAGATTTTTTTCTTTGAAAGAGATTCAAATTTTAAATTTTAAAAATAAAAAATAATTGAATTAATTGAATTATAATTAAAAATACAAACTACTTAAATCGTTAAACTTCAGAAATCTTTATCGTACGGACAACTTTCTTTGCTAAAGAACCTCTTTTGCATCGTAAAAGAAAGGCAATTATAATTCAACTCAACTCACTTTTCATAAAATTTGAACAAATAAAAAGAATAAAACAATAGAGATAAGTTCCAAAAATGCATACTTGTGACCACAAGTCTATTAACTAGGACAATGGTTTGGTATCCCATGTCCAAACAATCAAAATAACACCCATATGGCCTTAAAATCTAGGACTCTCGTAGGACAATGGTCTGACATTGGGAATTAAAATGCCATCCAAAAATCGAAGGACAATTGATTGGTGCCAATTGCAATGAATGGAAAACGAAAGCTTGCTGGCCAACTTCATTGGACCACCTTGCATTTTTGCTCCAAACTAATTAACAAAATTTGTCAAGTTCGATGCAGATCGAAAGTTGTCCTTTTGAGGTTTGATTGTGATGGGAAATTTATTCGATAGAGCATTGCTGAAAAGGACGAAAATGAAAGGAATATTTGTTTTTGTTCATTTCCGGTGTCTTTATATGAGGGATGATGATTGTTTCTGAGAGAGTTTAATGGTTATAAATTCTTTTTTTCAATCTTAAGATTCGGAGTTTAAATTTCGTGTAATAAAAAAAAAATCAAAGATGATGCATTTTAAGGTTATGAAGCACAATGGGTGTTGGTCCCTGTGACAATTAAAAAGAGGGTTGAATTGATTGTCTTGATTGGTTTTTAAAAAATTTAATCTAACTCCACTTAATTATAAAATAATCATATGATCAATTTAAATATATGCAGCGAAAAATAAAGAGATAGAGAGACAAATCCAATTTTATAGTGATTCCGCTTTCTGTCTACGTTTACTCTTAGTAAGTCGGAATCTAGCAACTTGTTAGTTTTCCACTATAATACACAATTATAACGTACAATCCAAACACTATTGACTTTTAATATTCTTTGCTCGAAAATATTTTTGTCCAACAATGGTGATAAAAAATTCTCATTAAATCTACCTCATAATACTCTACTCAAAATTCAATTCACAATAACTAAGGTATAAATAATTAAAGAAATGACAGCAGAAATTTTGAGTTTGTGATATCCTCTTAATGTGCTGAATTTTCTCTACTTCAATATGAAAAATTACTCTTCGAAATATTGATCATTTGCTGATTTTCGTCTTCCTTATTGGATCTAATTTTTTAGCTTTCAAATCTTCTAGTTATAACACAAAATTACCAACAAAAGCAGTAACTTTTCTGATTATTTGATACTAATAATTCTTGATTCTTTGAGACCTTCCTTGTTGACAAATGTTGCTAAAAACTTCAAAAATTCTTCTAAATAACCATCCAATCTTACTCATAATTTTCTCAAACTTTCCTTAATCCTTTAGTTGTGAATATTTGATTTGTAGCTCCACATACATTATTTGAAATGTAATTTTCGAATTTAAACAAACTTAATCATATGCAAGAATGTAGTTAGCTAAATTTGTGCAAATAATGATGTCACATTTCTTGGCAAATTTTTGAATTTTTCGAACGAGAATATTTATCTTTGGACTTTCCTTCTCTAGGAAAAATTATTTTTTTCTTGTTGAATTAAATCAATTACCGCAACTTCCATGCTTAAATTCAAGTTTAAATACTTTATATTCTTCTCTTCTTATTGATAGCCACAATTTCTATATTTGAATTTAAATTCATATGAATTTAAATAATTTCTCGGATTATAGTTTATACTCAAAGACCTTCCTCTTTTGATTTCTTTAGACTTTCCATTCCCATAAACTATCCCCTTAATCATGGTTTGGTCAAAACATCTAAACATATTTTTAAAGTAAGTATAGTACCAAATCTATACTCATATTGCTGGCTAGGTCTTCAATAAATAAGAAAAGATACATTTTGTTTTTATTCTGGTTTCTATGGTCCAAATAAACCTTACTTCTATGACATCTTCTATCATAACTTCTATGACCCACTTTTATTGGAATTTCCAAATAAGTTTTAATTTGCATATTTAGTAAAAATGTTAAAATACTATAAAAGATTTTGTTATCATCAACATTATAAGGGGACAACAATTTCCGTAACAATCTCTACATTTTTTATGACAACAAAACTATAAAAAAATAAATACTCAAAAATATTAAAAATACATATTTTCAAGTCAATGCACATTTTCAATCTCCCGCTCAATTTATGAATTTATTAACTTTTCTCCTCCTTAATGTTGCATGATATTTTTTTATTTTTATTCTCCCCCCTTTTTGTTTCATAAAAAAAAATAGAGTAAATATTAGAGCAATCATTACAAGAAAAAAAAATAGGGAAACAACACCGAAAATAAAAAGATGTCTAAGATTTTTTTTTTAAATATTCTAATTTTTAAGATTTTCAAATCTCTCTCTATCGAAATTGATACCATATTTTTAACTTATTTCAAACTACATCTCTATTTGTAACATAATCTCTAATCTCTTCCTTTTTTGAATTAATTGTGAGATTTTTGGTTAGGCAAATAGTACTCAAATTGTCATATATGCTCATAATCCAACTCTTTTTTTTGGGTGATATTTTAATGATAAGATTTAAGGACACCAATTTCCAATCGAAATGTATTTTAAATCTATAATTTTCAATTTTATACTAGACAATAATGTTTTTTTATTATTATTTTTTACAACATTTCTAATTATTTAAATTTTAATTTTTTTTTTTTTATACCATGCAAGAATATCATTATTTATGAACACCAACATTTTTTTTTTAAATTATCTAAAATTGTCAATTTATCCATATAAATACTTTTAAACCTAATCCCTTCAAAATTTTTTATCTTGTGATAGTTTATCAAAATCAATGTATTTATCATTTTCAAACATTAAACTATATTTTTTATTATAAAATTGATTTACATTGAAAGAATTATGCATTAAATCATTTACGAGTAAAATATTTTTAATATCAGAAGAATCGTTACCTACATTGCCTTTATCAATAATTTTTCCTTTTTGATCGTCTCAAATAAAATCACAAATCCATGATCCCCTCTCTTGCTTTATGGACAAAGAGGTATTTTACATCATATGTCTAGAACATCCATTGTTCAAGTATCACTTTCCTTCAAAGTTAACCTCTAGTTCCTATACAATCTAAGTAAAAGATTATCTGTCTTTAGGAACTCAAACTAGATTGAGTTCTTTAGAAAACAAGCTTGTATGAGCATTAAATTTTCCTTGATTTGTACTAAGGTTGTTCATATAACAACTCTTAGCAAGATGATCAAATTTGTGACATATATAATAAGAAAAATTATTTTTATTCCTTAAAAAATTATGTTTATAATTTTTATATCTAAAATTATTCTGAATAAATGTAGGTTTATATTTAAAACCATTATTATATTTTTTCTGAAAATTCATATTTTTGTAACAACTTCTATAGGTACTTTTATGGATGTCTTTATGGGTGTTTCTGTACCATTTTTCAACAATCTGAGGGTATTTAACTTGTCCCTCTTCTGCAGTTTTAACAAAAATAATTTTGTTAGAATTTGAAACAATTTTTGAATCATTTTTGTATCTTAAACCGGTTTTGGAAAAATCTCTTCTTTGGATCGAAAGTAGTTTTGAAAAATTTTCATCACTTTCATGAAATTTTTAAAATGTGGTTTCTATGGATTTTGACAAATTTTCTACTCTATTTTTGAGAACTTTAATTTTATTTTTTAACCTTGTTTTTTATTTTCTAAGACCATATTCTTATTTTTGAGATCTGAGATAATTTTCAATAACTTATTATTTTCATAAATGTCTTGAAAATAATAATTTAAGTGAGTTTCAGAGTTCACTTGAGTATTGGTCATTAGACAAAGATTGATTTCATCAGAAGTTATAGAATTTTCAAAGTCTGAATGTTCCTCTTCTGAATCATTCAAAATAGCCACCATTGCCTTCCCTTTCTTTTTTGAAGTTTCAATTTTTTGCAACAAGATATAACACTCATATTTTATGTGTCCTTGTTTATTGCATTCGTAGCAAACTTTCTCAGCTTTTTGCTCCCTTTCACGACTGTCATTTCCTACATTTAATTTAACCTTTCGTGGATTCTGAAAATTCTTAGATTTGAAGGCTTTTTTTATCTTTTTTTCATGAAGGTTCAAGTGAGTTTTTTTGCCAACAAGTTGATGTCTTCATCACTGTTGTTTTGTTCTGCAGAATTTTCATCTTCTTTAGCCGCAAATGCTATAGTTTTCTTCTTGTTTTCAGATTCAGCGGTATAGAAGATTTCGGATTTATAGGACATCAATTTTCCTCTAAATTCATTTAGGGACAGTTTGTTGAGATTTTGAGTTTCCTCAATTGTAGTTTTCTTAGCGTTCCAAGTTCTTGGCAATACTTGAAAAACCCTCCTTACTTAATCTGCATCTGAAATCTTTTTTAAGAGAATCAAGTTCATTAGTAATAATATAAAATCTATTAAACATATCTTTAACATTCTCTCCCTATTGAAATCTAAAAAGTTCATATTCTTGTATTAACAAATTAATTCGTATTTCCTTCACAGTGGTAGTTCCTTCATGAGTGATACATAATTTATTCTAAATATCTTTTGCTGTAACACATGAAAAAACCATATTAAATTCAGTTGGTGAGATTGCACATAAAAGTAAGTGTTTAACACGTGAATTAATTGACATTCTTTTTTTATCATCCTCAGTGATTATTGATATTTTTATTTCTAATTTTCTAGAAGTTATAACTTCTTAAACCTCATAATCAGTTGGTTGAATAAAAGTTTCCATCCAACATTTCTAGTGGGAAAAATTAGCACCATCAAAATATGGTGTTCGATTTACGGTCTGACTATAATTATAAGGAAAAGTCATGGATCTTTTACTCTAAAGAAGTCTCTTTAGTGGAGTAGAACACTGTACTCTGATACCACTTGTTGGTCCCTGTGACAACCAAGAAGGGAATGTTGAATTGATTGTTTTGATTGACTTTTAAAAAATTTAATCTAACTCCACTTAGATATAAAATAATCCTATGGTCAATTTAAATATATGCAGCAGAAAATAAAGATAAAATAAAATAAAGAGATAGAGAGACAAATCTAATTTTATAGTCGTTTGACCTTCTGCCTACGTCCACTCTTCCACCCAACAAGCTATGATCTAACAATTTGTTAATTTTTCACTATAATGCATAATTACAACGTACAATGTAAACACTGTTGATTTCTGATCTTCCTTGCTCGAAAATATTTTCGTCCAACAATGGTGATCAAACAATTCTCATAAAGTCTACCTCACAATACTCCACTAAAAATTCAATTCACAATAACTAAGGTATAAATAATTAAAGAAATGACAGCAGAAATTTTGAGTTTGTGATGTTCTCTTAATGTGCTAAATTTTCTCCACTTCAATATAAAAAATTGCTCTCCGGAATATTGATCATTTGCTAATTTTTGTCATTCTTATTTAACATAATTTTTCAGCCTTCAAATCTTCTAGTAATAACACAAAATTACTAACAAAAGCAGCAACTTTCCTGATTATTTGATACTGAATAATTCTTGATTCTTTGATACCTTCCTTGTTGACAAATGTTGCTGAAAACTTCAAAAATTTTTCCAAATAACCATCCAATCTTACCCATGATTTTCTCAAACTTTTCTTAATGCTTCCAGTTGTGAATATTTGACTTGTAACTCCACAAACATTCTTTGAAATGCAATTTCTGAATTTAAACAAATTTAACCATATGCAAGAATATAGTTAGTTAAATTTGTGCAAATAATGATGTCACAATCCTTGGCAAATTTTTGAATTTTTCGAACGAAAACATTTATTTTTGAACTTTTTTTCTCTAGGAAAAATTTTTCTTTCCTTGTTGAATTAAATCAATAGCCACAACTTCTATGCTTAAATTCAAGTTTAAATACTTTCCAATTCTTCTATTCTTATTGATAGTCGCAATTCTCATATTTGAATTTAAATAATTTCCCGGATTATAGTTTAGATTTAAAGACATTTCTCTTTTGATTTCTTTAAACTTTCCTTTCATATAAGGTACCCCTTAATCATGGATTGGTCAAAAAATCTAAACATATTTTTAAAGTAAGTATAATATCCAATCTATACTCATATTGCTAGCTAGGTTTTTAATAAATAAGAAAAAATATATTTTATTTCTATCCTAGTCTCTATGATCCAAATAAACATTGCTTCTATGACATTCTATCACAACTTCTATGACCCACTTTTATTGGAATTTTTAAATAAGTTTTAATTTGCATACTTAGTAAAAATATTAGAATATTATAAAATGTTTTGTTATCATCAAAATTATAAGGGGACAACAATTTCCCTAACAATGAGAATATACTATATGGTCTCATTGTTTGTGTGTTCTCTATTGGTTCTAAATTTTATAGTCAAATCATTACACTATATGGCCTGAGAATTTCATATTTGAAAACCTTAAAAAAAATTTTATGCATGTCCCTTCGGGGATATCCGATAATTTTTTTTATGCATTTATCTATAGTAACTTAGGGCTATTTGTATCTACATTATAGTTTTTATAGCCTAGATTTTTCACGAAGAGTTAAAACTCATCCTTCACGTCTCATAGGGATAGCTCAAATGGTAGAACTTTTCCATTTCCATTCTCTCTTTCTTGATTCGATTCCACTTTATTGCATTTTCTTATACCAAAAAAAAAAATCCTCATCTTTCATGCTCATTTCTTTTACATTTTTTGGTCATTCTAATGGGTCAAATTAAATAAGATTTCAAAAATTTTATGTAATTATATGTTATCGTTTTGTATTTCCAAAATTTGATGGGTTAGTTCAGATCATGATATATTAATTTATGTAACGTTCACCATATGGGATGGGGGATTGAATGTGGCTCCACTCACATATAGAAAGTTCTCATGTACGCAAACTTTTTAACACTGATATTTTTTATTTTTGAAATATTTTTTATTTCTAAAATATTTCAATATGCTAAATTAATTAATATTTATATAAAAGTTCTTATATTTCTTTTATATTTACATGTTTTTTTATATTTAATGAATTATTTATTTATTTAATTATAATTATAATTTTTTAATTATTTTTCTTATAATTAATAATTACATATTTGATCATTTTAAATTTTTACTATAAAAAATAACATTTTATTATTTTAATAAAATAATTAATATTTATATAAAAATCATTATATATATTTTTTTATATTTACATATTTTTTCACATTTTTGTTTCTTTTATTTTTATAAAAGGTCATTTTTGTGAATTGTTTCGTATTTGTTTCTGTTTCTGTACAACCAAGATAAAAAGTAAGAGTAAGAGTGTGGAGAAGTGAGGCAGTATTTTTGTTTAAGGGAATAAAGTCGAGTTTTAAATTCTGATTTATTTACTGGTTGTATTGAAAATGTTTACCAGTTTAAGACCCATAAAACTCCTATCGAATAATAAAAGAATTTTGAAAATGAAAAAAAAAAGGTGGTTTCATGGCACTTACTTTTATTTCATGCAATAGGGAATTTTCTATTAAATCTAAATTTATAGGAGGTTCATGTTGTATGATTTACCATTTGTGTTTAACATGAGTTAGATTGTTTGCTAAAGCTCGGCTCTGTCTTCAAGGGGACAGTCCAGTGACAACAACTGCCTTCCCCTGATTTTATGATTCGAGATTTGATTCCTGTTATAATAAAAAAGAAATAAAAAAAAAAAACTAATGCTTGGCTCTAGTTATATCTTAGGACTAGACATAAATGAAGTTGGCTAATTTATTACACAAAACAGTATAATATAATATTCCACTATTATTTTATTTTAAACAATTTTTAAATAAAATCACTGCAGCAAATAATACTAGTGAATAATATTTTTCTTTAACAAAAATCTTAATCTCTGCCCCCAAGAGCAAATTTTTAGTGAAGATGAGCAGTAAGGTCTGAATTTGGCTTCTAGAGAAGGGGAAATCAGTATAAAATTCTTTTAAATGTATTATTGGGTTGTTGAAGGCAAAGGGGCAGGGAGCCCTGGTCCCAATATATTCATTTTCTATGGCATGGCTTAATCTCAGGTTATCGAAATCTAAAACTCAAAGGGTTCTTGTTCCTTATTCAACATTAACCCTAAAATTCTTTTTTTTTAACCACTGATATCTGATAATCATGTTAAATTTGATTAAATTCAGTTTGAATTGGATTGAGATTTTAAGGAGCAAAACTCTTCCAACATATATTTTCTCCATAAACGGAATTAGAACATGAAATTTAACTTATGGGGCAAAGTCTTTTGTTTGAAGACTATTCAGATACAACATTTTAATAATAAGATATAGTATTTCTTATGGTTGATTAATTATTATTTCTCAAAAACTTTAGTCACCCACAATAGGAAAAAGGTTGTCAACTAGCACCCACGCTTCAAAATTTCTATCCATAGACTAGATTGATTGTCATTTAGGTGTTTTAGACCGGAGATAATGACCCAAGAATCTGAAGCAAAATCACATCAACCTAGTCAGACACTTTTAAAAGTGCTTATATGAGAAGGGGAGAAATTCCATATCACTATCTATTTTTATAGAAGATTTTTCCAAGTGTCTTGTGCAGTGGAATTAGAGAGTTCAATCACGTTGTAAGAAAGCAAAACACAATTCATCGACACCCACATGTGGGACAGTTCTGTAACATCGAAGTGCTAGTTGAGGAATTGTGGGGGAATGAATTTTAATTTGCACCAACTCCAATAAAGGAAGAATATGGTGTGGTTGACTCACTGAATGTTCAATAGAAGTTGCAGCTCCTTTGGTGGCACAAATCTTTTTGTTCAAGCTACAAAGTTTGGTTGCCATGAGAGAGAGAGAGAGAGACATGATCCGAAAGTATCGGTATTAAACTACAACAACATGGAAGATGGTGAATTGTGTTTGGCATTTCTTTCTATGAGTAATTTTTAGCAAGATTTACTACAATAAGCACTTAAAAATAAAAGAAAAGAAGCCTCCACACCGCCCCAGCAAGAGAGAGAGAGAGAGAGGGAGAGAGGGAGAGAGGGAGAGGGCGAGGGTGCACATGTTAATCCAGATACAAGCTAGTACACAAAAAAATTACACAAAATAAAAGTACCAAGCAAGCATGTGGTTGGATAGAAAGAAAAAGAGCTACACATGCAAAGTACAAACAAAAAGATAAAAAGAACCCACCACAAGTCATCATCACATGACCATCCAATGTTCCAAGACCCCATGTGGTTCACACCAATATCCGGACAATGGAAACAATTCAATCCGACTACAGAAGTCTTTGACAAGGTTACGCGAAAATGAAAATGGAAATGAAAACCAAATATTAAATAATATAAAAAATAATATTTTATAAAAATACAAAAAATATAAATATAAATAAACACGTAAATATAAAAATATAAATATTTTTATTTAAATATTAATTATTATATAAAAATAATAAATTATTTATATTTTATAATAAAAGTCTAAAATGATTAGATATGTAATTATTAATTATATGACAAATAATATAAAAATAAAAATTATAAATAAATAAAGAAATAATTTATTAAATATAAAAATATAAAAATTTTTATAAAATATTAATTAATTTAATGTATTAAAATATTTAAAAAAAAAACATTTCAATGGTGAAAATATTTTATAGATGAAAAAATATTAGTGTTTAGAATTTTTAATAGACCATAGGTTTTTTGTGCATCCCAAATATAGAAAAAAAAGTAAAATTTCAAAAATATGGAATCTAAGAAATATTTTTGCATGAATATTTTTCGATGATGAAAGAGTCTGCGCACTAAATTCAGTGTTTTTTTATGTCACTTTGAATATGAAATTTCACAATTTGTAAATAAAAATAACAAGATGTTTTTGCAGCGACATGGACTATGACTGCAATCCACATGATTTGAACATATTCAATTAGGGAAAGAGACAGAGATATCTGTCTGACCCCACCTAAAGATCCCTCTAAATCTGATCCAAGAGCCATCGGATGATCGCAGCCAGATGATTTTCTCGAAGTTCACCATGGATGATTGTCCCTACATTCGTCCTGGGATGGAGCCCTGCAATACCCATAACCCTTGTCATGTCATCGACAAAATGTACCATAAAATTTTTTCTTGGATTATTTGATTTTATGGCCGTTTGTGTAGCCTATTTTGTAATCATAATCTAGTATTTTCTTTTCCTTTTTCTTGGGGACAGGAAATGTTTTCAAGTCAATTAAATACTGCCCAGATTCAATGAAGCTTCGCTCTACATTCTTGTGCATGCATGTTAGTTTGTGCGAGCGAGAGAGAGAGAGAGAGAGAGAGAGAGAGAGAGAGAGGATGACAAGCATGTCAATCAAGTTGTAGAGGGCTGGCAAACATCCAGTAGGTGGCTAATCAAGGGACTATATTGAAGGATTAGAACTACAGGAAAGGATAGGAAGACGAACCCAATTACACTATAGCAATTAGTCAAAGTGGAGCATATAAGCATGCCATGTGATTGCCAACTAATCATTTTGGTATTACATTTATATCCACACAACAATTATCTCACAATTATTCATCAAACATTTCTATCGTTAAGAATTAAATTAGATTTTTTTAACATATAAGAAATTAAATTTTTTAATTAAATCTCAATTTAAAAATTAAAAAATAAAAAAATATTAGGTTAAAAAAATTCTCCATAAATTAAACCCGATCACGTTCGAACCAAATTATTTAAAATATAATTTCAGATACAGATCAATTATAAAAAAAAATTAAATTGGGTTCATACCACATCGTATATTCCATTATTCATCACATAATACAGTTTACCAATATTAATTAACATATGGTAGTACAATTATAAAAATAGTAATGACAACTGCCGATCTATATACCATGTGGCTACCCAACATCGTTTCCATATAAAACACAAATAATATCAAAAACCCAGATGTTGTCATTTCTTATCATTCACTGGACCTGACAAATCACACCCAAATTATAAAATTACCCTTTTAAAGTTCACTAATCAAGAGATATGCAAAACAAAACAATCTTACAGCACTTGGGATAAAATGGCGCGTTTTGAAAATTAGAATTTCCAGAGAAGATGTTGGGATGAATGACACTAGGATTTCTTGCCCTCATTCAAGGGTGAGAGTTTAAAACCCTACTATTTCCTTCTCACCTTTTTCTGTTTAGGGCATAGCCCTCCAATTGAAATGGAAAAGGGGCCCCTAATTTACAGGTAACTTGTTTTCAATCAAGCAATGTCTTTTATTATGATCTTATCTATCTCTACTGTAAATTCTAGTATCTAAAAATTTGTAATGGAATGTGGGTTTCACTCTCTCTCTCTCTCTCTCTCTCTCTGTCTGTCCAGACCACGGAGAATTCATTGCTTCACAAGTCAAGTGTACCCGCATGGGAAGGTCCTGCTAAAAATGCATTTGCAGTCTGAGCAAACCAAGGAATTAATTAACATTAAATATCCTGTCTCTCCACCAACTGGCCACTGCTCTCATTTTCCCTTCATCGAACGTTACCATCTCTTGCGGTTTGGGATGAAGGCTTGTGGGACCCAATTCTTTTACACAATAGGATCTGATAAAAGTGAGATGAGGATGACTTCCTATGAGGTCTTAGTATCAAAGAAAATGACTAGACAAAGACACAGACTGCCTTGCCTTTGAATCTTCAAGGACTTGGTTTAAAGAGCCTAAACATAAAGGATAATATTTTATTTATAATAGTAATTTATGAACTAGGCATTTGCTGATGATCTTTTAACGACTATCCTTTTGGTGAGTTTGCTTACTTAGTAGATAACATGATCCGAATCGAAAATTTTATAATTAACGAAAGGGATAACAAATATATATATATATATATATATATATATATATATATTACATCTGTTTCATAAATAAAAAAATAAAATAACAATCAATATCATAATATTTTTGATTATTAAAAGTGGTAAACTAAAACGAACAATATGAAACTAATAAAATTTTGTCAAGGATATTAACATTTTAAGTTTAATTGATTTACAAATACTTGCCGGTTGGAATTTGGATCGATGTGCCAAATGATTGTTTTGAGACTGAAATTTAGCTCAGAGGAATTGTAATTTTTCCAAAACATTAAAAACCCTCCATGCCCTTAAAGTCAGTGATGCAAAAAAGGCCTACAATTAAGAGTACTTTCTCAACATTGACATATGAGTATGTTTCACGATTTTGGCATATTCTTGACCATTTTCACATGGGGTTTCTGATCTTCACTTCACACGCATTAACTGTACCCAGGGTTACAAGATAAGAATGAGACATACCTACATGGTTAAAAAGGTGGATGAGAAGTTGCACCAAAGACAAGGAATCTATGACACTAATCATGTAGGAGGGTGTCAAGTGGCTTAACACAAGGTTTTTTTTTTTTTTGGGGGGGGGAGGGCGTTGTTTCCTCTGGGGTTCTATTTTTCTTCTAATAAACAAACACAGTGACCAGATCAGCTTCTCGATTCTGGAAAACTTATTAGCATACAAGGAAAGCTGAAATATCAAATGAGAGCAGTCAGTTCAGTTGTGAAAATCAACATCTAGTCCACTGATAAAAAGGTCTTTTTTGTGATGATTGCAACTAATCAAAAATAAAGAGAGAGAGAGAGAGAGATCTACATATCAAATTGTGGGGTTTCTTCCTATGTGTTGTCAGAGATGGGGAAGGCAGGGAAATGGCTTAGAAACTTCTTGACCGGGAAGAAGGACAAGGAAAAAGAGAAGGAGAAAGAGAAGGAAAAGAATGCTAAAATTCAGCCCAGTACAAGTGTCACTGAGAATACTACTACAACTCCAATTTCAACCACCCCCACAACTCCAAAAGAGAAAAGAAGATGGAGTTTCAGGAGATCATCAGCCACTGCTGCATCTCCCAAAGATTTGAATTCTACAGATTCTGTTGTATCATCAACAGCGCCACTACCGTCTATGCAGGCTATAATGGACTCTGAGAGTGAGCAGAAGAAACAGGCTATGGCTGTTGCAGCAGCAACAGCTGCTGCAGCTGATGCAGCTGTGGCAGCAGCACAAGCTGCTGCAGCCATGATCCGACTCACTGCTGCAGCCAATGGCAGAGCCACTGCTAAAGAGGAGGCTGCTGCCATCAAAATTCAGGCTGCCTTTCGCTCCTTTTTGGTACTAAACTTCCTAGACCCTGATGGCTGATCCATATCCTTTAGATGTTTAATTGATAAGATTTTCATTTCTGTGACAACAGGCAAGAAAGGCATTGTGTGCATTAAGAGGACTAGTGAAGTTGCAGGCATTGGTGAGGGGTCACTTGGTGCGGAAAAGGGCAACTGCTACGTTGCGCTGCATGCAGGCATTGGTTACAGTTCAAGCTAGAGCTCGGGCTCAGCGTATCCGAATGGTTGAAGAGACAAAGCCCATGAATCCTAGGCCATCAACTCACAGGAAATCCATACAAGAAAATCGGATCAGACATTCATATCATGTAAGATGCATTCTTAATCCTTTCAATTTCTCTGTCTGCATTGTTCTTGCTCTCAATCAAGCATTACAGACATTTCAATTGATGTGATAGAACAGTTAATGCAGAGCTAATAACAGAAAAATAGTTCCCGAACCAGAGACTACTAACTACTTTAAAAATTGCCCAGTTGGCGGAAAATTTAGTTTACTCTGGCATTTTCTGCAAGCAGGAGACTGATAGAGGCATGGAGGAGAACATAAAGATAGTAGAAATGGACATTGGAGAGACAAAGGGAAGTATAAAGAGCAGGCAAAGTTATTCAAATCACCCACAAGCTGAAGGAATGGATCACAGAAACTCCATGCATCATGCAAATCCAAGACTTCATACTAGGCAAGACAACCAACAAATCTCACCTGCTCCATCGGCTCTAACGGACATTAGCCCCAGAGCCTGCAGTGGGCACTTTGAGGACTACTCATTCACCACAGCACAAAGCAGCCCTCAGTGCTACTCAGCCATGTCAAAAATTGATCAAACAAAAGTGCCCTTTGCTTTTCCTCGGCAGGAGAATGCAGAATCTTTGTCCTATGAGTACCCATTCTACCCAGGTTACATGGCTAATACAGAATCATCGAGAGCAAAAGCCAGGTCACAAAGTGCACCAAAGCAACGGCCACCAGACTCATTCGAGAGACAACCTAGTAGGCGGAGGCCGTCTATTGAAGGAAGGAATGTGCCACGAGCTGTGAGAATGCAGCGGTCATCTTCACATGTTGGGGCTGCAGTTCAAGGATACCAATATCCTTGGTCAATCAAGCTTGATAAATCAAATGTTTCGCTTAAGGATAGCGAGTGCGGATCAACCAGTACAGTTCTCACTAATACTTACTGCAGATCTCTTCTGGCCTATGAAGTAATTTAATATAAAAATCTTGACTCCTTTTTATAGATTCAAATTTTTTCATGAATCTCTGACCCCTTTTATGCTTGATTCTTCAGGCTTATGGAAACAAGTATTAACAAGCGAAGCAATGAACCGTCCGTTCTACAAATGAACCAAGCTATGAGTGGAGTAAATTCAATGGCAGTGTAATTTTTAATGTAGAATCTGCTATGCATTTTTTGGCATTCCTTTTTCTCTCTAACGTTGCGTGATAGTTGGGGGGAGTTTGTGTTTGAATCTCCCATGTTGTAGAAGTTTGGCCTTTTGGTTTGATGCTTCTTCTCAGGAAAATTGTCAATAGACTTTGAAGTGTGATTTTATTTAATTCCCCAAGAATACCATCTCCTTCATGAGATGCATTACCACGTTGCCGATGAATCTGCTATTTTCTCCTTCGACTAGTTGTAGACTCTTGACTTCTGCAATTGTAAGCAACCTCAATTTTTATTTTATGCCTGAGAATGCGTGTACACACACACACACACACACACACACACACACACACAGAGATGCTTTAGTGACCAAGGCAATTCTGAATAAGGATGTAGCACCGCAACTAAGCTCCCTCTACGTTTTTCACGGTGCTTCCAGGGGCTCTACTATTTTCGGATATGCACTAATATCCTCAAGACCGAATGGGTATAATCATCTCTCTCAAATGTGCCATTTTGGGGTATCAGAACTTAATCCAAAATTGGTCAAACAAAATGCCTGGAGGACATAATTGTGCCCGTTGTGGATATCTGGTATGAAGTGGAAGTTTGATGGAGGCAACTCGTCCCCCAACAAAAAAAAAAAAAAAAAAATTTCTACCCAGTCAATAAGTGCAATTCATATTGCTGGTGCACCTCAGCAGCTAAACTCTTAGTTTTCTGCTTTAACAATTTCCAAAAGAAAGTTGAATTTCAGGGAATAGAGTCCTTTACCATGTCACCAGTTGGTCTGAACCAAAAGATTGAGTTCCACCAGTTTAAGCTAATAATCCAGCGCAACAGAGTTCCCTCCATATTGGATTTCCCTTAGAAATTTCTCCTACTCCTAGAATCTCAGAATCTGCTTCTATTAAGTTTCTAGAGGACAAAAGATGTGGGGAGCTGAACCTCAGCTTGGCAAAACTCAAATGTTTGAGATGATAACTCTAATGACCACCAAAGCGAAGTCCTAAATACTAACGGACAGTCGGTTTAGTAGAATAAGATACTAAATCTCTTATTTAATTCTCAAGTTCGAAACTTAGAAATGAAAAAGATTTCAAGCCACTAATGGAAAGGACTTCACTTGGAGAGCCACCCTCTAGATAAGGCCTCATACTCAAATCGAATTGCGGTGGTCTTTTAATTGATTGAGAGAAACTGACATGATGATGCTCTTAGAGAGCCTTCTCAATGTCTCCAATTCCTCAAAACAGCAATACAAAGGGAAGCTATTCAAATAGTGGACTTTTTTTGGAATCTCCATGGCTATTAATACCAACAGAGTCTGCGATCGCTATCCAACAATTATTAATTATTTTTTTTCATTACACAAAAAAAAATTCATCCTTTCATTTTATAAGAAATGATAATTCTTAAAATAATGAACCAACGGATCTCATAAATACCAATACCTATAAAATTATGCAATAACTGTAGCACAATGGTTATGGTTTATCAAGTATCCCAGTACATAAAGGTTCAAAGCGTTACGCAGGTAACCACATTCAAGAAAGACAAGTGATTTAAGATTTTTTTATTTTTTGGTTACATAGGATTGTGGAAATCGCTAAAATATACGTGTCCACGAAAATTTAAATCTCGAAAAAGACACTTGAGTATGAGTTCTTTACTACTCGTGTACCCTTTTAAGAACAGGGACATAAGATAATTGATCAAGAAGGCACGATCTAAATCAAATCTTCATAAGACAACTGGGTAGAGATTTTTCCTGACACATATAAAAGCTTTGCCATTTAAATCGTGAAAGACCAATGATGTAATGGGGTTTAACCTTTTTTAGGACTTTCCCAGGCTGAACTACTTTAGGTCCAGTGAATTCATAATTAGGGTTTAGTTATCTTTTAAGCTCTTTAAGTGACCCAAATGTGCACAATAATATCCCCAGTGGTCCAAAACGCACCCAACATTGCGTACAAAAGGCATCTCCTTCCACACAATCACCAAAACCCATAAAATTAAAAATTAACTCTTTTTTTTTTTGCATTTATGATTTTCTCTGCCTTAAAAACCTTAAAATCAAAGCTATAAATTCAATAGGAAAAGGGAATTGCTTATTCTGGACTTTGTCACCCTCTCTTTAGGTCCCTCTCAGTTTTCTCCGTGGTGGCTTTTGGGGCTTTGTCCCAGCTTCTGTAAGAGCCAGGCCCACAAAGCCCCTTGGTTCACATTTTGCACAGACAGATGGAGAGACAATGTTTGGACTGAAATGAGAAGTCCTCTGTAACTAAAAAAAAAAAAGAGAAGTCCTCCTGTTGTAAACCACAACCCAGAAAAAAAAAAAAAAAAAAAATATCTGGGCCTACCACGGGGTTGGTGGTTTAGCTTACATATTGTGAACCACACAACTAGGGTTGGAGACCCGGCGGGCAAGCAGAGACTAAAAGGTTAAAATTTAATAATGTTAAAAATTAATATAACTTTTTACCATTAACCTAAACAAGATATCCAGTGTGCTTGTCTGGTCCCATTGATTCCGCGCCAAGCCCAAATGAAAAGAATCTACTTAGGCCCAAGCTTTCCTTCAATCGAGACATATAATTTTTTTAATAAATGAATGGTATCTAAATCCTTATTTTAACTAATTCACTTTAAACGGAAGAGCTGGGATCTCAATGCTTCAACTTTCTTTTACGAACCAACGTTAATTGGTTCAGCTGAAATGGAGTTAAGTTCTCTTAATTATCATCATGAGTTTGACTTCATATGGGTACGAAAAAAATTACATTGGGAGAGACTCTTCATAATGAGGACCCTACAGCGGCTCGGCCTAAATTAATCGGTGGGAAATTTTAAATGTTAGGTGGATCAAGTCTAGGACACCAAAAAAAAAAAAAAAAACTTTCGTTTACGTGGGCTACCATTAATTACATAATTTCCATTTTTTTTGGTTTAGCCTGTTTACATAATTTCGATTTTGCTTTTGAAAAAAATGGGTTAATCATTTTCATTCAAAATTTGAATGGTTAGACCCAATTATATTAGGGTCTATAATGTTTGTTGGGTCAACGAATCATGACATCCTTTTATTCAAACCATCTTATCCATGTATTGAGTATCCTTAAATATGATCGAGATTCAACTCTTATTGGGACTATATTAGGCTCTCATGTGTATAGAGCATTTTTCGTTGGGAGACCCGTCTTCAGAAAGAAATCACTACAATGATCGATTCAGATTAGTCGGGACAAAACCCTAAATACCAAACGGTATCCAAAACAAGGTACCAAAAAAAAAATCTTACCCATTATGTACAGTGGACCATGACACCTTAACTGGAGAACCCAATAAAAGAAATACAGATTACAGGACGAGTCCCTTCTCCCGTCTCGACCCTACTGCTATATACTTATTTATATCTTGTATTAGTGACGTAGGGTGCCATTGATTACAAATGTAAATAGAGAGAAATAGGGTAAGGAAGACCAAATCTAGGGTGTATTTAGGGACAAATCTCAAACAAACAACTAGAGAGTAAATGGTACACAAAATATTATTTAATCATTTCATTATAAAGTAATGGGGGTAAATAATTTTGTCTGCATTATAATATACTAGTTATTGCCTCGTGATAACGTGTGAGAGGTGCCCATAAAACATGGATTGTATTTTTTTACGGTATAAATATTTGTTTGATTTATAATTAATTCAATATTTGAATTAAATTATTGTCCAAACTAGTAAAAAATACGATATATATCAGCATTGGGAAAAAAAATTCAAATCACCGAAGCATTATTAAAAAAAAATAACAAACGAGGTAAAAAAAAAAGAGATAATAAATAGAGTAAAAAGGTAATAGAGATAAAGGCAATACTATCTATGGGGCTTAAAAAAATAAAATGAGAAAAATCTATAATAAAAAAAAAGAAATGACTCAAAAGGAAAAAAAATGGTTAAAAAATAAAAAATATAACGACCTGAATAGAAAAAAATAAAAAATTATGGTTTAAAAATAAAAAGACGATCATCTGTGGGGCTAAAAAAGTAAAATGATAAATCCTATGTTCAAAAAAGATGGAGTAAAATGAAAGAAAAATGGTCAAAAAACAAGGAGCTGAATGGACAAGTGGGGCCAAAAAAAGGAGAAAAACCTATATTTAAAAAAGATGAACAACTTAAGAAAAAATTGGGTAAAAAATAAAAGGAGTAATGATCTGTGAATGAAAAAAACGTTGTTGTTTAAAAATAAATGAATGACTATCTGTGAGGTCAAAAAAACAAAAGAAAAAAACATATATTCTAAAAAGATGAAAAATTTAAGAGGAAAAAAAATTGGGTTAAAAAAAAGAGTAAGAATCTGAATGGAAAAAAATAAAAAATTATGATTTAAAAGTAAAATGACGACTATTTGTGGGGCCAAAAAAATAAAAGGAAAAAAACCTATGTTCTAAAAAAAATGAAAGATTTAAATGAAAAAAAGTAAGTAAAAAAAGTGGAAGGATCTGAATTAAAAAAAAAAAAACAAAGTGTGGTTCCAAAAAAACAAAAGTCTAAGCAAAAAAAATGGATCAAAAAAAGTATAAGAACTTGAATAAAAAAAAAAAATGAGATTCCAAAAACATAGGACGATCATATAGAAACATTCGAAAAAAATACACAGTAAACGCCTTTAACGCTTTATATGTATAGGAATAAAATGTTTAATACTTATTGGTACATGCTTCTTATCTGTTGAATTTTTTTTTTTAATGATGCTCGAAATAATTTGAAACTTTTTTTAAAACTTTTTTAACATATATTTTATTCATACATGATACTTAAATTCAAAATTTTAATTGAAAATTTCAATACCAACCGAATAACCAAGCATATGTGTTAAAGCTGTTCTTGTTTCCATTTCCAATGAGCCCACAACATAGATCTTGAGTTCATAAGTCAAACCATAGAAGTGGTCTTTATGAACCTGAGGGACATACCCATGCCTCAGACAAAAAAAGTAAACCAATCCCTTTCCTTCTTGACCTTCCATTGTCAATTTCCTCCTTTCTAAGTGCCCTAGGCGGCCATATTAAAATATTACAAATAATATAATTATAATTGAAAATGTCAATAATTAAAATAACACAATTTTATTTTTAATTTAAATAAAACCTAACAATATCATACTGTTCCTTATTTCCTTTTTTTATTGTTAGAAAAATTATTATCGAATTCTAATATATTTTAATGATAACAAAACTTTATATGTGTTTCTAACAAATTTATCAAGTGTGCAGACATTTAGAATATGGAATACAAGTTTATATATATAAAACTATAAAATTGATTAGAAAATACTGTCACAGAAGCTGAGAAGTAAAGATGGGTAGAAGCAGTATGTTGGGTAGAAGCAATAGAGTTTCAGACAATTTTTAAATTGCTACAATTTTATCCTATTTTTAAAACCTATCTTAGCATATTAAGTACAGATTATGAACTGTATTTAACCATAAAACCTATCATAATGGATGATTCAAATTTAAGATCAGATCAGATATTTACTCAAGGTAAAATTTTAAAGTTCAGGCTGATTTTCAGGAAATTTTTGATCATGTATATCCTCTTCATCCCTCAAGCTCTTTGAATCCTAGACATTCCACATCCTAGGACTATTGTTGTGCTTTAATTCAAAGAAGTTATTGTAATAAAATATTGTTTTGCAACCTCAGAACAAAATGTTGAAATTTAGGATCTGAAAACTGTCAAGGGGTGGTTCTGAAGTGTTTTTGAGAGACAGATTTCAACTCGATAAAAGAGAGCATCAAGTACAACTCGAAGTGGATCCTGAAGAGCAACATTCAGACTTTTTTGAGAGGCTTTTACAAACTTTATTTGAGATTTGAGTTGAGAGAAAACAGAATCTAAAAATCTCTACTCGATCATAGTTTTTCTGATAGACTGTTACATTTTCTGTTGTCGATTGAGTTATTTTACTTCTGTAATCTTTTGTTTTGTCTCTGTATAGTTTCACAAGTCCAAGGAGAGTGTGAAGAGCATTCTTTTGGGTTGATAGGCTAGGTGTGAGAGAATTAGGTTTGGGTAAATGTTGGACTAAGACATTTTTAAGGAGAAAGGTGCAGATTGTCAACATTAAAAACATATACATGTGTCTGTAACTCTCTTTGTGTGTAGTGAAAATTAGCTATCGTTGGATCCTGACTTGTTGAGTTGGAAGAGTGGACATAGAAATAAGGTCGAATCACTATAAATCGAGTTTGATATCTCTATCTCTTATCTTTATTTTTACATTTATATTTACATATTGCATATTATTTGATCATAGAATTTAAGAGTGATTTCGATGAAGAAAAATGAGTGAGTAAAACCAAATCAATTTAATCCCTCTTGAGTTTCATTGGGACCAACACTTTTTTATTTTTAAATATGGAAATGCATTGAGACAAGGAGAGTTTTCATGGTTTTCAGGGAAAATATGCATTATGGTGGCCAAGGAAACTTGTAAGTGATATGGAAATGACAACAATTTGTCAACTTTTGGAGCTATTCATGGGTCTGAAACAGCAGAGATTCCCATCTTCTCCCCAACACTTGAAAAGTGCCACTTTTAAAGGTCTTTGACTTCTTTTGAGAATTTTCAATGGGCGGTGACAGAAAATATAGAATTCTATTTCTTCATACACTTTTATCATATATTTCCATAACCTTATTACTCATTTATCCAAGGATTCAGAGAGATATACTTAGATATATATATATTACTCATTAATAACTCTACTCATAATTAAAAATATTTTAAAATTTTATTACAAATGACATTTATATTTTTTTACGATGTGAACGACTTAAATCCAATCAAGCATTTTATAATATTAGATAATTCATATCATAAATATCACACAATTTTAAATTATTAAAACCCTTATTATTTATTCACTTTTTTTCTCGCAAACCTCTTTCTCTTCCTAGCAAATTGACGGGCGTTTGTTGTCATTCTGTCAAATTATTTTGTCTCTGAATATATATTTATATATATTCATATATTTACAAATATACATATATTTTGTGCCTTGAAATCTAATCCTAGCTCTGCCACTGATGTCAATTAAAAAATTTTAGTCAATACTCCAAAATATAAAAGCTTATTCCTAAAAATAAATAAATAAATAAAGCCATGGTCAATAAAACCATGATAAAAGGGATTTTTCATGAACAAAGGAAGAAAGGCACTTGACCACATCCCAAAGTCATTTACATCTACTCCACTTCATGCTCTATTATTTGAGTGAAGTCAACCCAATTATATGCCCACCTATGGCCCATCTCTATGTCGTCTCTCGCTTTCATATCACCACATCGCTCTCCACAAATTTCGCTTTAAATTTTGTGAGTATGAATTTTTCTCCATTTACTTTTTTAATAATTAAGTATGAAAATCTGATTAATTCAATTCAAATAATCATAAAACTCAATTTAGGAAAGAATTTCAAAATTTTAATTGCTCCTCTCTTATTGCAAAGATTCACCCATTGCACAGAGTGTTTTTCGACTTAGTATGGGGGTAGACGAAGGATAGATATATATATACGCAACTTTTCCATTATATTTTGTAAAAAAAACTATTTTCATATCTTGAATCTATGATTTCGAGATCATCAAATAAGCAATTCCATCGTTACATCAAAACTCACCCAAAACCTGTAACCTTAAACCCGTGCTCCTCTCTTATTGTCCACAAATATTCAAAAGTAAAACTCACGGTATAATTTTACAATTTTAAATATTAATACATTTATAATACATGAGAGTATTCATTTTTCAGTAGTCAATATGTGGTTTTCATGCTTTTTTTTTAGGGTCTGAGAGAGACCTAGAGCATTAATGGAACAACTTGATTGTGTTCTTCAAAAGAAAAAAGGCACAACATTTGAAGTTGGAGAAGTGCTTATTTTTGGGGAAGCTTATCAACTTTTTGTTTTTTTTTTTTTTTAATTTATAATAATAATAATCATTGATTTGGATGTGTCATACCCATATAGGACTAGAGAATCTGAACCAAATCTTAGATTGCAAAAATATTGGATGAGAAATAATATTGCTTGGTGGTGGACACCAACCATTGAATCAAATTTCAAAATGAAAAATGATTGAGGAGTTGTGCAGTGAATTGGGGCTTATCTTTGCCCTAATTATTCTGATTTTTTCAACTCATATACAACATTGTAACATCATTTGATGATCAGTCACTGAAAAATTTTTGAAAATTATTTTTGTAATATTCATCATGGATTATTTTTAAAAAAAAAGAAAATGAAGAATATCTTTCCTAAAGGGTCATTTTCTGTGAAAAAAAATTGAGCTGCCAGGTTGAGAAAGGGGGGAATTGGGGGCAAAGATCATGAAGGGCTCAACAATATTTAGACTCAACAACACAAATTTAACTAATAAAAATCATAAAAGGTGTCATTTAGTTTATAAGAATTTCTCAATCAGTATTAACTTTATAATTTGAGATCTCAATTAAATTTGTGTTATTGTTTTTTTTTTCTTCTACACAGGAGAGATTCAAACTCAATCTCCGAGAAGAAAGGGATGGTACCAATTTGACTTATAACATATTAGCAAATCTGTTTTTTTGATGATTTATTCTATGGGAGGCAAGTTTAGTGGTCTTTAATTACAAATATAAGTAACAAAAATTATAAAATAAGTCATCAATGGACCTCACTATCAGAAAAAGGGTCTTCAGTGACAGAAATTACCGATAGAAAAAATCCGTCGTTATTTTTTTCGGATTTACGACGGATTAGTGACAGAAAAATCAGTGACGGATTTAGCGACGGAAAAATTTGTCGCTAAAATTAACGATGGAAATTTTCCGTCACTAAAACTTTTCCAGACAAATTAGCGTCGGATTTAGCGACGGAAAATTTTTTTTTTTTTTAAATATATAAATTGTCTTTAAAACTTAATTTTTGTTTTTGTTTTTGTTAAATATATATATTTTTTGTTTTTTTTTGTTTTTATTAAATATAATTTTGTATTTGTATTAAATATAATTTTGTATTTTAATTAAATATAATTTTATTTTTTTGTTAAATATAATTTTTTTATTATTAAATATAATTTTATTTTTTTTGTTAAATATAATTTTTTGTTTTTATTAAATATAATTTTGTATTTTTATTAAATATAATTTTATATATTTTTTTTAAATATAATTATTTTTTTAAATATAATTTAAATTTTTTTGTTAAATATAATTTTTTATTAAATATAATTTTATATTTTTATTAAATATAATTTTTTGTTTTTATTAAATATAATTTTTTATTTTTATTAAATATAATTTTTGTTTTTATTAAATATAATTTTATATTTTTATTAAATATAATTTTTATTTTTATTAGATATAATTTTTTGTTTTTTAAATAAGGGTACTGTATTTTTATATTGAGAGTTACAAATAAAATAGAGAAGTAGAAAAAAAAATTAATAATACAAATGCAATGGTGGCATGGTGATTAAATCTCTCAAGTTTCCTTTTTCACACCCAGGTTCGAAGCTGGGTGAGAGCATATTTTCAGCACATTTAGGCGCGGGCGGGCCTGGGTTCGGACGGGGTGCAAGCTGGTCTGGCGGCTTCTGGCATTTGGGTTTGCTTTTACTCACTTCAACAACAGATAATCAGTCGATAATTTGAAAACCATCCGTCGGTAATTAGCGACGGATTAGTGACAGAAAAATTCTGTCGCTAAAATTCTATCGGATCCATCTCTAAAATTAGCAAAATAACTTTCGGAAAAATTCGTCGCTGATACTTTCAGCAACGGAAATTTGGGTATCAACGATAGAAAACTCTGTCACTGATACCCGTTTTTCTTATAATGCCCATTGACTAAGTAATCTTTCATAAAATTCACAATCAAATCAGCCAAATAAATGGGCCAAATATTTCTCCCTCTAGTATTTCATTCTATGCCCCATTATGGAGAAAAAAAAAAAAAAAAAAGGCTCTCTCTCTCCCCCACAAATGGTGGGAAAGAGAAACTTTATGCCGTGGGCATGACCTAGGGAACACCAACACCGGCCACTATAACGAAGCGTACCCTATGCTACTTTCTTCTTCACCTTTGAAAGTCTCAACGTGGTCAATCTACAACCTCAATCAATCTCATGGTTCTTTCTCATTGAGGCCTCCACATGGATTGGCCACACATACTTCAAATCTGACCGAATTCCCTTTAGATAATAACAAAGGATAATCACATATTGCACCGAGAAAACTTCAAAGAATTACAAAGGTGGTAAAATCACATTATTTAAAGCTTAATCGAAAAATTTTATGAAATAGTGTTGGCTTTTGGTGAAATTCCCGAGTGAAATGATGGTGTTGTCCCTTCTTTCTCATCTTGATCTGCGTCGATCTATCTTTCTCTTTCTCTCTCTAAAATTTGATCGGGTTTTCTTTACTCTCTTCTCTTTGTTCTGGTTTATCTTTGTTAAGTTAAAAAATAAGTTTCTCTTTCTTCCAAAAATCAATTCATTGGTGACTCTCTTTAAAATATATCATTAAGCAAAAAATAAGAGAAAATTGATTGGAAAAAAAGGGAACAATGAAAAGTGAGAAAACAAGAGATTAGAAGATGAAGAAAGAAAAAAGGGTCTGCGAAGAGAGAAACTTGATCAACTATGGAAAACAGAGAGTAAAAGGAAGAAGGTGAGAAGAGATTGAGAAGGAGAGAGAAGTGGGAGGGACCGAAATTGGTAGGAGAGAGAGAAAGTCAACATACAGAGTGGTGATTTTACTCATAAGCAAAACAATCATTTCATCCAAAACAGATATTGTTTTAGTTATTAAAGTTTTACACGTCTTCCTAGAATTCTAGCATTCGAACCTTCGCGGATCGCTCATTATCCTTCATAACAATTAACAAATAAAAAGACCCAAAATAATTCACAGTTTTCTTTTTGGGGGGAGGAGGGGCCTTCACCATTTTCAGTCTTTTCATGCAGGCAATCAAACAAGCTCAAAAGTGATTATGTTCATTGACAACAGTTCTTGCCACTTTCTAATTCTGTGTCCAGACCAAGTTACCTGCATCGTATCTCCTTCACATGGTCTGTCTTCCTTTACTTCATATATATATGGCCAGTTTTGACATGGTCGAGTGTGTGATTCTTGAAAGCTATATTAAAAAAATATATATTATATATAATGTAATAATTTAGTAAAAGTTATGCTGCACATCAAAACCCTATTATTTCAGTCATTGATTTTTTTTTTCTTTTTCCCAAATAAGATGACTTTATTATATGCTGAACTACACTGGGCTCTCAAAAGATATCTATTAGAACATCACAATTATTGAACTTAATGGATGACCCACAAATCACTAAAGAAGTTTGCAAAGCTCAAACATTGCATGTGGATAAAGAACAAAAAGGGTTTTTATTTATTTATTTATTATTTTATCATGAATTATGGTGGACAAAATTCCATCTTTTGGATTAACTTTTGAAATTTAAAGTCGAGTTGCTCTTTTCAATTAAAGGATCTAAGACAGACACCCACATGGTAGATGTTTATGTTTTTACTTATTTTAATATATATTCAAAACAAAAGTTAAAATCCTTTTTAATTACGTAATTATCTGAATAGGGAAGTAATTTGGTGTTTGATGTGCCAAATTTAAACCACAAAAAGGCTTGGAATTTAGTGAACTTTATCTTAGTGGTGAATAAAAAAGTAAAATCATACACATCTCTACAATTAAAGATTGGAAGTGGATTTCATTTTCTTCTAATTTTAACCATTAATATCCAAATTGGAAGTTTTTGCTGTAAAATATGCTGTCAAAAGTGCACAGCCTATGAAAATGATGGCTTCATCTTGCAGACTTCAACAAGTTTTCCTTTCTAATGGGAGGAAAGTTTTTTATTATTATTGCAAGATAAAGATAATGTAAAACCCTATTTTTTTATATTAAATCGCTAAAAAAGTTTTCCTAATGTGTTTTTTTTTTCTTTTTTTTTTTTTCTTTTTTTTTTTTTAAGTTTTGCTGACATTTATTAATGTTGTTAAAATTTGGGCCAAGATAAGAAAAAAATGTCAGCAAAAACATCACCATTGACATATTTTGGACGAAAAGTAAATTCTTGATGACAGGGGCGGACCTATGTAGCGTCCAGTGGTCAATTGAATACCCTCAATTTTTTGAAATTTAATTAGTGTTCAAGACTTTATATATTTTGCACCCACTTAACAATAATTTTGCACCTCCTGCCCATGTTTGTTGTTTGAATAAATATCTTATAAATTTTTGCACTCCCTACATTTGGGTCTTGGGTCAGCCTTTGCTTGATGACATAATATATAAACATCGGGAAATATATATTGGAAAAATTATATTTTTTTGTAGTGAACTATATATGGTGCCAGATTGAAAGAACTAAACTTTGTTTATAAAAATAATAATAATAAAAAAAAATTACGGGTAAATTTTAACGACTGTGCTTTCAGTATCAACCGGAAATGAAATCTACCATAAATATGCAATCTTATAAATCATTTGCAACAGGTAATAAGATGAGCAAACTGCATGCATGGACTCGAGATGCCTCTCTAATGCATTTACGAAGATTCATATTTTCTTGTGTTTTTTAAAGAGAAATTTATTGCCTGAAATTTAAATGCAAGAATTAAACTTTTTTTAACCATGCCTTGAATCCTAAATCCATGCTTACAAAGTTTAATATATAAGTTTAATTATGAAAATAATATAAGAAATGTAGGATAGTTTCTTTCCCCAGAAATAATGGTATCAAAGATGGACTACTAGTTCCCACGAACAAAAGGGTTTAGTGTGATAGAGGAAAGATGTATTCAAAAAGTATAAATCTTTCTATCACTCTAAAAGTTTGCAATTTTTTACACTTAAAATTTTTTTCTTATTTTCTCAGCAAAATATTCTTTGAAATTGTTTATATCATTAGTAAGTGTGATAAACTAGTTAAATTACTTAAACAATATATAGCAAAATTCATTAAAAAAAAAACATAAACATAAAAAAATTATTCCAAATTTTTGGAAACACTAAAACTTTGCCTTCACTGATCCCAAATTTAGGTAAAGTAGAAGGGTTGCGTTGGATATTCAGCCAACATGAAATTAAGATAAAAATTTAAGTATAAATTCTCTATAACATATGATATGAAATAGAATACAATGTCGTAATCGGCTTTACTTAATGGGATAAATGGTTGTTGTTGTTCTTATATATATATATATATAGAGGGAGAGGGAGAGAGAGAGAGAGAGAGAGCATCTGTTCTGTGAATGGAAATTATTGCTCTTGTGCCATTGTATTTTTTCTCGACAACCTTTTTAAAATTATTTTATTGTGAAAGGTGAAAGATAATAATAGAGTCATGCTAGAGGCAAATACAACCATACCAGAAATGCTTTTCATTATTCACCATGAAAGTTATTAATAGGAATCTTTCTTCTTCTTTTTTTTAACTTTATTAAATGGTGGTGGGAAGAAAATCCTAATCATATCCACCAGATAATTAGAGGAAAGAGACAGGAGGTTTTATCTGAGGGAATCCTTAACTCGTGCAAAATGCCTAGTTTTATGGGGCCATGAACTCCACAGAAGACTTCATTTTTACTGTATTATCCATCATTAGTATATTTACCATTGTTTAATGGGAAGGTTAAAAACATGTGTTGTCACTAACTTTCTGAACAACCAATTCCTAGTTGGGTGAGTACCAGTCCTCCCTAAACAATGCATCAGATTAGTTTTTCCATGATACAACCCAATTTATATTGAATTTAGTCAGAATTAACGTGATTATACTGATGATTTATATATATATTTGAATTAAATATAAATATATATATACACTGGTGGTTTATATATATATAAATCATCAATATAATCATGTTGACTTCTATTAAATTCAATTTAAATTGGGTTAGATCGTGGTAAGGGGTTTATTTTATTTTATTTTATGTATATTTTAATGCATCACCAGAAAATTTTTGAATTATATATATAATAAAGATCCAAATATGAAAAATTTTCAAACCTTTCCGCATTTCACTTATCCTTCCCATCATCATTTAAAGCACAAAAACTTTTATTTAATAATAAAGATAAACTTCATTAATACTTTCTTTCATAGAAATTGAATTACAATGTTATAGCGAATCCAACTTCTAAGTAAATTTAATTATGCGGATTTAATGTTGAGCATTTTGTAATAACGAACTCGCCTAATGAATGATATTTTGTATTCAAAACAGATATTTCACAACAGGTAAAATGATTAAAAATATTATTTATTTTATTTTATTTTTTCATGATAAGAGTATTCAATTGGAAGTGGCCAAAACACGAAAATGTTTTTGAAAATATTATGCAAGCTATTGCTGTCTGATAAGGAATCAATGTTACTGTCATACAGGGTATGGGAAGGAGGACAACCTTGAAAAGGAGACCATGTTTATCACCGCATGAGGCATGATGATCATTTTTGTCAAGTAAAAAAGGGAGAAGTACCCTTTTTCACAAGTCAAAGGGACTATCAAATCATAGCCACCATACATGAATTTCGAAAATGGATTCCATCAAGGATTAGTCTTTGTTGCCATGATCATATGCCTCCATGTAACACGCCTTCGTGTCACACAACACAAGCTTGCTTCCTTCCTCGAACGAAACATGGTCTTCGATGGACCACACAAAAACCTTATTAGATTTTTTTTTCCCCATAATAATTGTGATACAAATTTCTTCGACCTGATTACTGTCTAATGGCATCACGAAAGAGCTACAAACCAACTCATCTTTATCTGGTCTATGTTCTGTACCACAGAGTTTTCATCTCTCCGCCCTATCTATAGATTTATTTTTATTTCTTTCTTTTTGTTATGTTTATTTTAATTTTTAGTTTTGTTTTCTTTATTTTTACTTTCAAATTTTAATTTTATATTATTTTTTTCGTTCTCTTGTATTAGTCTCTCAAATCACAAATGATTGATCCCAAAATTTAATATTATGACTCAATTTGTAGTTGTCTCTCCACCCCCTATGTGCTTGTTGGGAGATTCCTAGTGTAAAGTGTTACTTTGAACCATGAAAATTAACCTTTATAAAATAAAATTTGAACTCGCAATTAATAGTAATTTTACGGGTTAATCATATTATAATTAGTATTATTCTATTAATATTTTAGTATTGCGATAATAGATTTTCTTAAAAATAGTAATTATCTTGACAGCTATCCCCCTTCAAACTCATTTTATGTGTAAAAAATTATTGGATACGAAACGAAATGTTTCTTTTCCCTATTTAAACTTCTCTCAGCTTTGGAGCACACAAGCCTTAATAGTCAATAGTGCTTCAAAATTTCTATCAATTACCATGTTCATTTTTTAAATTTGTCTATAACAGAAAAACTTTGATTATCTCTCTCTCTCTCTCTCTCTCTCTCTTTCCCTCTGCCCCCCCCCCCCCGAGGAGTCTTCCCTTCTCTCTATGGCTTAATGTGGTCTCCTCAACGGCATTCCAATTTGGTCTCTTCAAAGCCATTTTCGATGGTTTGATGTCATCGGTCTGTTATATATGAGTACCTACGTATGATAATTTCATCCCATCCTCTATTTCATACAAGTGCAATGTGTTTAGTAATTTAATTTCCTTGTTTGTTTTATGTTGATAACATGTGTTTAATGATTTGATTTAATGAAGTAGAAAATTTATAAAAATATGAAATTCTGAGATATTAACATAATTTCTAATTTTTCCTTCGAGCATAAAAACTAAATATGAAATATAAAATTAGGGTTTAATAACTATCACGCAATAAATAAGATCACCCAAAACCTAGGTCACATGGAAATAAAAACGAGAAAACAGAAACAGATATGAAACGATACAGAAAAATGAAATTTTGTAAGAATACGAAAAAAGGAAACGTGAGCAAACGTGTAAATAAAAAAATATAAAAATTTTTATATAAATATTAATTATTTTATGAAAATAATAGAATAGTTATATTTTATAATAAAAATCTAAAATTATCAAATATGTAATTTTTTAATCATAACATAAATAATATAAAATTTATAATTATAATTATAATTATGAATAAATAAATAAATAATTATATATAAAAAATATATATAAATATATAAAATATAAAGAGTTTTATGTAAATATAAATTAATTAATTAAAATAATAAACAAATGGAAGCGTAACCGCCGGTAACGGTCGTTTGACGTCATTTATCCAAAAACGGGGTGTCGTGTCAAGACGCGTTTCATGACCTAACGTTGTCTTGTCGGCAGCGTCGTCGTGTCACCACCACACGAACCATTTTAGGAAATGTGTTGACGCTTTCCCTTTTCGGTCAACGGCGTCAGTCGACACAACAGTTACCAAAGTTGTTTATCACGCGGGTTATTCTGATCCAAACTTTCCCGCGTTTTTAATTGACCAAACCACTTTGTGCTCAACTCAATCATATGTGAGTGATCGGAATAATCCCACGAAGGTTACCTGCCAACGACGCCTGGTCTACGAATTTTTGTGTTTCAAGTGAATGTTGTGTAGCCAAGTGCAGAGATAGCAGACGAGTTATGATGATGCAATATACCTTTCTCGGCCTTTTGACTAGGATCAAGTTATGATGATGCAATTCTACTTTTGATCTTACCCCACAAATTTGAGGCATGATATAACTAGAAAAAAATATATATTTTGAAAATTTGTTGAACTTGTTATGTTTTGGTTAGGATTTTGTTATTTTTTTCAATTATATAGGGATCAAGAAAATATATACACTCATAAAAATTTAAATACAAAATCTCAATTGAGTAAAAGTTCTTTACTACTCGGGGGTGCTTATAAAGATGGTTAGAATTTTGTTATTGTACATATGCATATAGTGTGTATTATATACATATAATGCGTATTAGGATCTGATGACAGTATTGAGTTTGTATCCTCATTTGAAAATTCCTCTCATTCTCTTTCTTTGACCGTAGCTTCTTATATATATATGTGTGTGTGTGTGTGTGTGTGTATGTGTGTGTATAATTTTGGGTTTTCTATGGTAAACCCGTATGTGATTTTCTTTCTTCATTTTTTTTCCATTTTTTATTTATTTTGTAACAAAATTCAATAGTAAACATAAATTCTATGATAAATTCAGTTTAAAACTAACTCATTGGCAATAATGAGAAAACAATGATGCTGAAGATCGATTGCTTTCACCTTACATAAATAATCGAAATGAATTTTCCTAAGCTAAGAATGAAATAATTAGGATGTACCTAGCTAGCTTTTCTTTTTCTCCATTTTTGCGGGGAGGTATGAAGCTTAGACACGTAAAACAATCATAGAAGAATAATAATAATAAAGGAATTCTTTTAGAGATGCATGAATTAATTATAAAATGCAATGCACTGGTTGAGAACTAACATATGATGCTGTTCCTAATTAGGGAACATTCTTTAGATAATTTAAAATAAATAATGTCCATTTCTCACTACACAAACCTTTAAAAGGGATAATGGTTAATGAGGTCACTGCAAAGATCACTTGTGATTGCAAGAAAATATCAAATTTTGTAAGGCAAGGTTTCAACAAAACCACACATTATTGATCATGTAGAAGTAAACGGAGAGATACATAACAAATAAAGAAAAGGTTTCTCACTACACTCTACCTAGTTGTAAAGTTCTTTTAAACTACTTTAAATTTTAATCCTGTAGAAATAAGGGGAGAGATACACAATAAAAGAGAGAGAACAAGAAATTATGGCTGCCCCCGATCTTGAATTGAGATTAAGTTCTCCTTTCCCAACAAGTCATGAAACTTGGTCATTTTGATCAACATGGCTGCAAATAGATCAGGTTTATGTGTTTAGTCTGGAATGAAAGATCAAGTAAAGCAGTAACCGACCGAATTTTCCAAGGACCTAGCTGCGTGGACGAGAAAGAAGAAAATCAAGGGCATGTCCAACCTGAGCTACTAGGCCAGGGCAGATCTCTACATTTCTAGTTGTTGAATAGATTGAACAAATGTGGTATTTATACAAGTTAAGGAATGTAAATTTAACTGAAAAAGTCTAAACTCAAACTAATCAAATATTATCTCAAATATATGATATGTCAACATATTGTGACATATATATTAACAATAATAGTAATGAATAGTGAGAGAATGAGGTTATATATGTCTATATATGACAGAATGGAGTGACTTATGGCCATATATATTAACAAATCCAACTCACACAAAACAAGAAAGTTTATTCTATTTTCTTGATATTTTCAATTTGATTCAAATGATATATAAATATATATATGTATAAAAGTTTGCACAATTCTTGAGTTCGATTTTATGAAAAGGGAGTGGAAAGAGAGTTTCTGAATTTTCAAATGTGACAGAGAACATTTGCCGGAAAATCTGAAGTTATTTTCATTTATCTCTGTTTGTTTTATTTTATTTTAATATTTTTTATGTAAAATAAAAAATATATATATTTTACAAATAAAAGTCAAATTTCTCTATAAATAAAGATTAAAATTATCATTACATTGATATTTTTATATTAATAATCCAATGTAATTTTAGTTAAGTCTAATATTAATTTCAGAAGAAATTGAAAACCCTCTATTGTATTTATCTTGTTTTTTTTTTGGTTCATATTTATCTTATTTTAGGGGGGGGGGGAGAGAGAGAGAGAGAGAGAGAGAGAGAGAGATTTTATTTTTGATGGAAAGGGAATTATGATGATTAGATCGTTAGGAGAGAGAGAGATAAGTTTAAAACTAATTTTGCTACTCTTAGCAAAAGTGGCGATCAAGGCCTTCATAATTGCCAATTGATTAAACCCAGTGATTAATGCAATATCTCCCGTATCTTCCCGAAATCTCCCCACTTTTGGCCAATAATTCACCAACCACGTGTGATAATCCTAGGGAGCATCCAACAAGAAGATGCCACGTACTGGTACCGTACCACGCTGGCAACCTAGACACACCATACCAAAACATTCTGAGCTAGCCGTTGCCTTGGCTCCCCACTCCTCCTGTCATATGTAGAAGAGACTCATCGAAAGTGGGTGGTTAAAGCATTTATGATATGCCACGTGGCAGCTTTCCATGTGGGTCCTACTAAGCACTTGTCGAGATACTCTTCTTTCTCCTTTCCTCTCCTCTCTTCTTCTCTATATATACCCTTCCTCACAACACCACCTGCCATAGCCAGCCATCACATAAAACCTCCCCAAGACCATATACTAGCTTCCCCCACGTGCTCTCTCTCTCTCTCTCTCTCTCTCTCTCTCTCTCTTTCTCATACACACAAACCAAAAATATTCACCAGCTAAAGCACATAAGACATACGCCAAGAGCTGTAGCTTAGCTTAGTGCGACAAAATTGAAATGGGACATGGTGCAGACTATCCTTGTCCACATCCAGTGGCAATCCCACCTCCCAAACCATTTTTCAAGTCACTAGGAACATCTCTGAAGGAGACCTTCTTCCCTGATGACCCTTTTAGACAATTCAAGAATCAACCACCATCCAAAAGATTCATACTGGGTTTGCAGTACTTTGTTCCAATCCTTGAATGGGCTCCAAGATATACCTTTGAGTTCTTCAAAGCCGATGTGATTGCCGGAATCACCATTGCTAGTCTGGCAGTCCCTCAAGGAATAAGCTATGCTAATTTGGCTTGCTTGCCTCCGATTATTGGTCTTTGTAAGTTTCACTATACTTTATACCAAAGGAATTTTATATTTTTGTTTAATTTGCAATATTATATATGAAAATATGTATGTAAGCATGAAAAATAAAAAAATGCAGATTCAAGCTTTGTCCCTCCTCTAATATATGCAATGCTGGGAAGTTCAAGAGATTTGGCCGTCGGTACAGTTGCGGTGGCTTCCCTTCTTATAGCATCTATGCTGGGGAAGGAAGTGAACCCTTATGAAAATCCTAAGCTTTATCTTCAATTAGCTTTCACTTCAACCTTCTTCTCTGGAGTTTTTCAATGTGCTCTTGGCTTTTTAAGGTAACTAAAAATTTTCTGAAGTTTAACCCAACATCATTAAAAAGCTTACAAATTTTGGCTTTTTCCTTAACTAAGTGCTTTTTTGTGTAATTTCAGACTAGGTTTTATAGTGGATTTTCTATCGCATGCAACAATAGTAGGTTTCATGGGAGGAGCAGCCACTGTTGTTTGCCTTCAACAGCTAAAAGGGATACTTGGACTTGTTCATTTCACTCATGGCACTGACCTTGTATCGGTCATGCGATCCATCATCAGCCAAACGCACCAGGTTTGCTTTCAGCCATAGCTACATAAATAATGTATGCATGTATTTATATACGTATAAATTTGTTAGATAAAAACATGTACATTTTGGCCCAAAAAGAGAGAATGATTTCAAGTTTTAAATTGAGTACTTTTGGGAAAAGAGAATATTTTTTCAATGATTCATCACCTTAAATTTTTTATTAATCCTTTTTGGTTTTTTTTTTTTCCACAAAATTTTGCAGTGGAGATGGGAAAGTGGGGTCTTAGGCTGCTGTTTCCTTTTCTTCCTCCTACTCACAAGATACTTTGTAAGTTGATCCAATTCCCTCTCTCTCTCTCTCTCTCTCTCTCTCTCTCTCTCTCTCTCATGAAATGGGGATAACAAAAATCAAAGAAATAATCATTATGAATGTGTAAACCTTTCATGTCATCAACCCATGTTGGAACATTGCATCCCCACAAAGAGCACAACAAAATTGTTAATGATTTTGCTTCCTAAAGGATTTCTGATTAAGGAGGAAAAAAAAATCTATGCCATCAACTACCTGGAAAGAGGAAACATATTAAAGTATAATGGAAACCTGAATTCCCTTCAGGGGCCTTTTTCCAACAAAAACATAAAAATTGGTGAGACTAGTGCGAAGCATCTTTCCTTCTTACATGTTACATACGCATGCAACTAATATAAACTAATCAAAGTTACTCCAAATTAATTCTCGGACTACCCCAGAATCTTCACTTAGCTCAAACGCGGATGTGGTGACACTTCACTCATTTGTCATCCTTGTAAGTAGCAATTGAGATGGGCATTAATAAGAAAAATGGAGAAAGATTAGGGTTTTGATTTTGTTCCTGAATTGATGGGTGTGATGAATTATGAAATGATGATGCGTCACATCAATTATGAAATGAAATTAAGATCATTCAACTCTGATTAGGCTTTTGGATGGTTAACTTGCGCTCTTGTTGAGAGGCAAGAGGCATGAGAGTCCTTGTATACTTGGCCTTGAGTAAATGAAGCATTTCTTTTTTTATTTTTTCTATTTTTTTTATTTTTTGGTGATTATATTGTGGTGTGTGTGGATTTGTTTACATCAAGCAGAGTAAGAGAAAAGGAGCTTTCTTTTGGATAAATGCCATGGCGCCTCTCACATCAGTGATTTTGGGAAGCCTTCTTGTTTATTTCACTCATGCCGAAAAACATGGTGTCCAAGTGGTAAGCCCTCTCTCTTAAGTATCAATACTCATGAAATCAGTAGACATTAGATGAGCCATAATCAGATTCTGATCACTTAAAAATTATTTTTTAAATGACTAAAATTTGATCTAATCATAGCCATCAATCCTATCGGCATCGATATACATAAATTCATTAAAAAAAAAACCCATAAATCCAAGATAAACTTTTGTGACTCTTCAAAAGCTAATCTCTCTCTCTCTTACCAGGACACACACACACACAGAACAGCTTGTCATAATTGTTTTACTATGAACTGAATTTTTCTTCGCACATACAAATCCAAATTCAAGACAACTTTTTTGACCCACCCTCCAAAAGCTACAACCTTTCTCCCCCACCCCGCCTCCCCCATCCCCACAAACAACCAACTTGCATAAAGGGAACTGCTGACAAAAAAATGAAAGTGATCATTAATGCTCACCGTTTTGATTGGTGGGAGCCATGAGAAGGGTTATGATTACGTTTATAAATTCGATTAACACGAATCCAAAATTTCGTAGGCTTGTGTGTGTTCTAGTGGACAACATTAAATGGGATATGTATGTGTTTGTTGTTTTTGTTGCAGATTGGTCACTTGAAGAAAGGGTTGAATCCACCATCACTGACTGATTTGTCATTTGGGTCCACACATCTGATGCTAGCAATTAAAACTGGAATCGTCACTGGTGTCATTGCTCTAGCTGTGAGTACTAGTTAACACTGTATTGCCACCTCACCCTCCCACCATATGGATTTATGGGCCAGACCCTCCTTTCCTTCCATTTGACTGAATTGTGGGTATATTTCCGAGATGGAACTAGGTCTAACTCGGAGTAACCTTTTATGAATGTACAGGAAGGAATTGCAGTAGGTAGAAGCTTTGCCATGTTCAAGAACTACCATATTGACGGAAACAAAGAGATGATTGCCTTTGGGATGATGAACATAGCAGGTTCTTGCACTTCTTGCTACTTAACAACCGGGCCGTTCTCGCGCACTGCTGTAAATTTCAATGCAGGCTGCAAAACAGCGGTCTCTAACATTGTAATGGCAACTGCGGTGATGATAACCCTATTGTTCCTCACCCCACTGTTCCACTACACTCCACTTGTAGTACTATCTTCCATCATAATTGCAGCGATGCTCGGCCTAATAGACTATGAAGCTGCCATCCACCTCTGGCAAGTTGACAAGTTTGACTTTGTCATCTGCATCAGCTCCTATATCGGTGTGGTCTTTGGCAGTGTAGAGATAGGCTTAGTGATTGCGGTATGCTCCAACTATGACAGCAGACTGCCTCTTTCAGCTCATCAGTATGTCAAACTTTAGTGACAGTGTTTGCCTATGCTAATGCAGGTGACCATATCACTGCTAAGAGTACTCCTATTTGTAGCAAGACCAAGGACATATGTTCTAGGAAACATACCTAGCTCTGTCGCCTTCAGAAGCATTGATCAATACCCAGTTGCTAACAACATTCCTGGAGTTCTCATTCTCCGGGTGGATGCACCCATCTACTTTGCCAACGCAAACTACCTAAGAGAAAGGTGAGTCAAGAGTTCAAAGTCTAGACATGTCAAATGTCAAGCAAGTTAGATGGCAAACCATACCAACAACTGTGTTTTTGTTTCTACTAGGATCTCAAGATGGATCGATGAGGAGGAAGACAGAATAAAAGCTTCAGGTGAAAACAGCTTGCATTACTTAATTCTAGACATGAGTGGTAAGTCATAAAGCACAACAAAAGCTGACAAATCTTGTGCACTCTTTTTAAGCATGCTATGTTAATATTCCTCACTAATCAAGAAACAAAATGCCTAAACTGCAGCTGTTGGCAGCATTGATACAAGTGGAATCAGCATGCTTGAAGAAGTCAAGAAAAAAATGGACAGAAGGGGTCTCAAGGTACAGAAATGGCTCACATGTCATGATCAATAATACACCAACCTCCTTATAAATGTTCAACTGCTAAGAGAAGGCTAACGCTGTTCTCTTCTGTGTTAAATGCAGCTTGTAATGGCAAACCCTGGAAGTGAAGTGATGAAGAAGCTAGACAAATCGAAGCTAATCGAAACAATTGGTCAGGAATGGATTTATCTGACAGTGGGGGAAGCTGTAACAGCATGCAACTTCATGTTACATACATGCAAGCCTAATCCAGCTGCAGGAGAATATGATGCAAGAGATAACAATGTGTGACACTCATCGAATCATAGGGCTCAAAAATAATTGGTGCTATGCGGGGTCTGCATCTACTCAACCACAGTATCCACAGACAAGGATGCTGCATTTTGAAATCATCAAAACCATGGTGGAGAGGCATTTTCTTTTTCTAACTAATGAATTATATGTCACTTGTAAACAAAATTCCCTTTTTGAGAAATGCAACTCATCAGACGTGATGTTTTACCACAAGGAAATAAAGCCATTTTATTATAAGTCTACATATTGAGCAGATTCAAGAATTTCTAGTAAACAAGAAAAAACAAAGTTGACCCTCCTCCTACCTGTTGTCCAGTCCCATTGTTGATGCGAATGCTTTCCCTAGAAGCGAGTGTCAAGCATCTCATACAGTTGAGGTGGTGCTGAAAGCCTTTCAACCTCCTAGTTCTCCGCTGAATGGGGAAAATCCTGGAAGGAAAAGAGTAGAGGAAAAGCAAAACTAATATATACTTCCTCTAGGGATGGGGATGGGTAATATTACACGTAGAGTCCTCAATTACATCCACAAACTCCAACATTCATAATGAAGACCCCATTCATGTACTACTAGCTACAGCAATCTTCTGAGAATCTAACAACAGCTCTTCTCCAGTAAACAACAAAAACGAAGGTAACTCTCCTCCTATCTGTTATCAACTCTCCTCCTACCTGTTGTCCAGTCCCATTGTTGATGCAAGTGCTTTCCCTAGAAGCGAGTATCAAGCATCTCATACAGTTTGAGGTGGTGCTGAAAGCCTTTCAACCTCCTAGTTCTCCGCCGAACAGGGAAAATCCTGGAAGGTAAAGAGTAGAGGAAAAACAAAACAAATATACACTTCCTCCAGGGATGGTGATGGGTAATATTACACGTAGAGTCCTCAATTACATCCACAAACTCCAACATTCATAATGAAGACCTCATTCATGTATGACTAGCTACAGCAATCTTCTGAGAATTTAAAAACAGCTCTTCTCCAGGGCTACCAATTTACATCTGCAAACACCAAGAATACTCCTCTCTGTACTTAAGCTACTAAATGAGAGGAGGATAGAGATTCGAACTCATAAGCATCAAACACATATATATTTTGGTTACATGAGATTTTGATGACCCATGATCACATCAAAAGAGTTCCCAAAGTGGGGACTCCCCTTCAACCCCAACAAAGAAGGTATGGCTGAGTCATGGAGACAGTTCTCCTTCATATTCAAGGAGAGAATCAGAGATGTGTTTTCATAAGCAGGCAGCTGTGTCAGCACAATGATAAGGGAAATGGACTTGAATGAGTTAAATCAGAACTGGAGTGGGAAGAATTCCCTTCTTCTAAACATTACAAAAGCATACCAAGACTAGCAAGTTTCAATAATTGTTATCATTGAACATTACGGAGTCAAAAGTGATCATTACAAATATTCCCAAATTGAATATGTCTAGACTGACCTGCACTCTGCACCCTTTACATGAAATATAAGAGTTGTTTTCAAAAATCAGACAGAACAAAATTGTGTAAACCAACTTAAAGGGGAGAGCAGCTCATACATCAAGGGCCATATTACCAGCTCAATGCCCAGATACAAGAAAGCATAACAATCACCAATCTGAACAGGCATTAAAGCAACTTCGCAATGCAAAATCACTCAAATAAGTTTCAGAAACATTTGGAAATGTAGGCAGGTGAGCATATACATAAGAAACCTGAAAAATCATTCTTTTGGATGTGATTACCTGTCCAAGCAGGACATTTTTTTGCTAGATAGCAAAATACTGGAACACCAGTAAACCACAAACCCTCTATACAACAACAACAATCTGAACCTTAATCCCAATAATTGGTGTCGGTCATTTGAGAGACAAATATGAGAAATTAAAAAAAAAAAAAAAAGAAGTAGATTGATTTAGTTTATATGAATTCTTCTACGCCATTCAATTCTATCAAATACTATCACCTCATCTAAAACCTTAATTATCATGTCTTTACGAATAACTTGTATCCAAGTTTTCAACAGTCTACCTCTGCATTTTACTAAATCTCCTATATTTAAATTTTCAGTCCCTCTAACCGGTGCGTCTTTGGGTTTTCTTTGCAATCCAATCTCATTTCCTCCAATTAGGAATACTAGGAATTGTGCAGTATTTCTTTAAAGAGACGAGGAAGAACTTCATGCAACCCAATGTCCAAAGCCTCAGGATCCCTGCATAAGATTGACATATGCAGGCTCAATTTCATTAACAAAATAATACATTTAGAAATAGATAGCACATTAGTGTGACAAATGTTAAAGTGTTTTTGCAAAATATACAACAGACACATGAAGAAATAGGTTAAATACAGAAAAAAACAATATTCTAATTAGAGTATATCAACATTTCAAACAATCTAAACAATTTAACTTAGTGTCTTGTAGTACTTTGAGCAAATTGATAGAATTTTCTTTTGTAATCAAGACTTCAGTGTCAAAATGCAATTTAAGAAAGCAAGTTTGATACAAGGCAGGCTACTATTATTATGTCATTTACTAAAAAGCAGTCAACATCTTACACTAAAGTGGTTTCACTGACTTTTCTTGCTAAATAGCACAAGATTTGCACCAAGGGGAAGAGAGAGAGAGACCTGCACAACATCTGACCTTTTTCCACTGAACTTGAAATGAACCACGGTCTCCGCAGGAATGGTGTCTCAAATTGAATAAAGAAGCCACCATTTTGCCCATGCTTCCACTTCCTTGAACCTTGATGTTTCCACACCTGCAGAGCCGGAAGAGAATGAAATACCCATTGGCGGCCATTCCCCCAATAAGGAGGGGAAAAAAAAAAAGATTCATCCTTATGAAAATGCAACAAACTGCTTTGGATATAGTCGAGAAGGTTATGGATAAAACAAAGAAAGCGTTATTAAGTTAAAGATGCCAAACAATGATTAGAGTGTTTTTATTCATGCAATGGGTGGGAAATTGACTTCAGATTAGTCTCTCTAACATGGCTGATCTGCATCAACGAGCAATATCTTTCGTTCATTGATAATTAAGAATAGTTGGTTTACATATGTGCAACTTGTCTTTCATTTTCCTATCCGTAATACATGTTTGTTTGTTTGTTTGTTTATGTTAAATAACCAAACGTCTGCATCCAGATCCAAGTTTAATAGGGATTTGCACCTCTCTCTAGGCAAAATCCAAAATTCAATCTTTGATAATTGCATTAGGAAAGTTTTGAGCCTACTATTAGGCTTGCCTAGGGTGCTTGCTTAGTTCGCATGGTTTGTAAGTTATTGCGATGCGTGAAGGATAGTGGCTGAGGTATCCACACTTATCACAAAGAAAATAAAACTAGCAATTTTTAAATTGTTTTCATAAAAGATTTTTTAATAGAACTAATAAAAAAGGCTCACCCGGTATACAAAGTGCTCCCCGTTTTAGTGCGGGGGTAGGAGAAGGGTGGGTATATATGTACGCAATCTTCCCCTTGCATTTTTGCAAAGATACTGTTTCTACGTCTCGAATCCGTAATCTCGAGGTCACCAAAGGAGCAACTCCACCGTCATGCCAAGATTCACTCTCCCTTTAATAGAACTAATCTTGTTGCAAAATCCTTTTAGTTTCCTTTTCCTTTTTATTAACTTTAATTGATGTTCATGTTTGTGTGGCAATATTATGTGCTAACTGCCAACCTAAAACTACCTTCTCCAAAACAATATCAACACAGATGCAACATAAAATGGCCCAAAAAAAAGGCACTTAACTGCAGATACGAAGATTGGCAACTAGAGTTTTCTCAAGCATGAAGTTGGATGGCATCTGGATAAAATTCATGCCACCAAGTATAAAATTGAAAGTATATATCCCATTAAGTGCAACGAAAAGGGGAAAAATTCATCCATCAAATTATCTCAAACAAGTTTGAGACATAAGGCATATTTGAATTAATTTTCCATTGCAATTTTTCCCCTTGTTAACAGTACAAAAGAATAGTGAAAAACTAATAAGGATTCTGAATTTTACATTCCTTAATTAGTAAGGCAGGCCAAGTCATTGCATAAATATTCAATGCACAAGGAAGCAAAAATGTGCCTAGGAGAACTTGAAACTGAATACAAAATCACTTACTGGCAAAAAAAATTGACTTTTGGAAATTGATTGTTCACGTACTACTACAACATGATGAACACAAATTTTTTATGCTTGACCTAAATGCATGTAGTTGACGAGTATAAAAATCACAATTTATGTTTTGATAGGAAGAAGATAGACGCTACCTGTGGGTAAGAGAAAATACTTTTGGGTGCCACCAAGCAAGCTGCCCTAGAGAAAGAATCTTGTGCATATTGCCTGAGAAGTACAAAACAGCTGCTATGTGTATGGGGCGATTCAAATGCCTAACATGGGAAGTGGAAACATTCAGCACTGTGAGAATCAAGAAAAAAGGCCAAGACTGATCACTCAAAAAGAATGCATGTAAATGTTAGAAAGCATAAACTCAAAGTAGATGTGAACTTGGCTGAAATTGGGTAAACAATGACTCGAGAAAAGCATTTTGCACGTGAGAGACCAAGATGGATAGTAGACACTCACAATTCAAGTAGAATTTGCAAATTAGAGAAGGTTCAATACCTTATCTATGTTAACAACAGGAGCATATTTATCAGTATCAGTCTTTTCCTTGTCAAGGAGGAAGTAAACCCTAGGATTCACCTTAGAAGTTTCATGCCACGATTTTACAGCTGACTCCATAGCTTCAATGAGGAAAGAGAAAATTTCTTTCGAACAATCTTCAGCACCATATTTTTCAGACTGACAAAGAAAGAGAGAGAAGATTTCCAATGATCATTTTTTCAAGTCTCAGATAAAGAACTCATGCCAGCAAACCATGTGGGGGAGTAAAATACACCCATGCCTGCACTGAAGAATTATTTTTTTCCCTATAATTTTATTCAGGAGGGGGATAGACTGGAGGGGGAGTGTAAAGAGAATTTTTTTTGGCAAAAACAGACTATACCCACCATTTCAGATTTCAATGAGCCCAAATGTTTAGCCATGTCAACATTGGATCTCATGTTCTCCGATTCTTTTACTCGCTTTTTATCGTGTGCCAACTGTGAAAGCCTCTTAATTTTTTTGGATACCTCTGTACTTTGTGGATTGCATTGCGATGCCATTTTGGAAGGCATCTATGGCCTACAAAATAACAACCAAACAAGGTTTAGCTACAATGGAGAGAGAGAGAGAGAGGAAAAAAAAATCCGAACATGATAATAGAAGTACTATTTGGGATTTACTTCATCATATCGCTCCAACGCTTCCAATATGTACCCTTTCCTGAAGTAACCCTGAAAGTTTCAAGTTTCAAGAGGCTTGATTTCAATAAATCAGAACAGAATCATGAACAATACCAGAAAATTGCATGTACCTTTTCCCACTGGGGTTCCAAGGAGATTGTTGTCTCAGCATCAGCAAGTGCTTTGTTGAGCTTGATTAAATTTAGGAATGCTGCAGCATGATTGCTGGAATATGACATGCTACTAAGTCAGGACAAAAATATTTTAACCATTTCATACAATGGGAGAAAAAATCATGATGAGCTTGGTTATTTGTTCTAGATGATCCACAGATGAGGGTTTTGTACTGCTCAGTTATGCACATTAAGGTTGTAGGTTCCGGAGACATTAGTTATTATACTGCTCAAAGGAAATTAATATCCGGTCCCTCTATCTACTTTTTGCTTTGCGTAGAGAGGAAAGATATTGACCAACATATTGAGGATCTAGTGGCAAGGCACTAGACTCCCTTAACCAAGGTCTTGAGTTTTAGTATTGGGAATGGGAAAACGGACACCGGAAGACACCACAAGAGTCAGCCCTAAATTGGGCTCCACAATGTTCAAACCAGATTAGTCGGGTAACCCAGATACCGATTGGTCAAGACCAAAAAAAATGAGAGGAAAGATATTGGTCTTTGAGAAGGATACAAATTAGACGGTTCCTCTCATGGTCCACATATTCTTTTGCTAAAGCCCCTCCGCGATGTTCACAAGAAGGGATCAAACAGATCTTTCTATGAGCAAATAGGCAAGGTTGCCCAACTCAACCAGCTATAGCTCTAAGCCTTAGAAATAGTATTTTGTTTATAAAAAAAGGCCATTGCAATTTAAGTTGGCACAATCTAAAGTTCAATTAGAGAGACAGAATTTTTCTTCCAGTGCCCTTGAATGAAGTGGTTCACTCTATTTTCCAGGGATTACAATTTATAACAAGTAATGAAGTTACTTTCTTGACCTTTGACATACATGGACAAGACAAAGCATAAGTCTCTTTCAATTTCAGATGAAGGGAACAATATATTAGAAGTAGCAAAATTACAAGATGTGATTAAAAACTTATTTAACTATCTATTAGATATTATAGAAGCATAATTTGCATTCTGAGGTTTACGTATTGGCTAACTAGTCCATTGTTGAGGGTGCTAATTTTGAACGCAACCATTAAGAAGAAAACACCAAAGATAGAGTACTCCCAATTTTTAACACTTCAAATGGTTGTTATACACATAAGATGCATTTCAACTTCTCTTTCTTTTTATTATTATTTTTTCTTTTGGGGGGGGGGGAGAAATATGGACTAAAAGAATATGTTTTCATGCATGTGAACTTCAAGTAGAAGAAATGGATACTTGTACAAACAGTTATAACAAAAGTACAGTATTGTTCATTGCATAAAAATCGTTGCAATCAAAATAAACAAACGACAACCTGTACATGAAACTTCGATTTATAAGATTCAAAGAATCAAAAGATTTGGGCTTAACACCACCAATGAAGCCCTTGTCTCCGGTATTTATATGACTGATGAAACTCTTGCTTGGTTTATCAGGAAAGGAACAGTTTAAGGCCATCATGTAGCACTCTAGGTGCCTCAGATAAGCCTTTAGAACCTCAGCACAAAGGGACTACAACAGCAATCAGAAAGAAGCAGGGGGGAAAATACGGAATTTTTCTTTTCCCAACCAATAACAATAACAACTGATTTGTTGGACAGCAAATAACGAATCCACTCAACACCTCTCTTTATATTCACATAAACCCAAAATTGATAAAAATCTTACCTAGATTTCAAAGGTAAGATCATAGGATCAGGCTAAGCTCCCATCAACTAAGCATCCAACATTAAGAACAACTCTGTCTATCATTTCAAATACAGTAGACACCATAAGGAAGACAGCTTAGCTAGTTATTAAAAAAAATAATAATAAATACAAACTTCAACCAAATTTTGAATTTAAATACGATGCCTAGTGTAGACAAGCCCACTCGAAGCGACCTCTGGAGGGGACTACTAAGGCAAAGCCCAGAACTCTTCACCATGTAAAAACCCCCCAGAAGAAAGCATGTAAATCACATAATAAAGGATCATTAAGCATTACAATGCCCTCTACCAACTTAAAAATATGCAACAACTGTCACTAATAATCATTTCATCAAATTAAATCCAATGCCGTCAATTCCTAATCCCATGATCCTTCAACTTCATATAGAACATTATCAATATAGACCCTAATAAGAAAACCCACAAACTCTAATTTCCAAGAATTCCAAATTCAAGTCCGTCTCGGGGGATAAAACAAAGACAGACCCAGAAAGCAATAAAGGGATTTTGGGAGGCTACCTGTAAAGGGTAGGATTAGAAGTCTTTTTTGATGGCTTGAGTGTACAGAGCAGCGGATTTTAGTTAGTTGCCTCCTTTGAAGAATTCATTTCCCTGATCCTTCAGTGTTGCAACTTCTGCTTCTGCCATTGCTTCTCTCAATTTCTAGGGTTTTTGCTCACATAAAAATGGATCCTTTTTTCTGGGTTTAACGAGTGAGTGAGAGTGGAGGACGCTGCAGACCTATTTGTGCTTTAGAATCCCAGAATTGTCTCATTGCTTGACACAAAACACGATGGGTAGGCCTGGTATTAGTAACGCTCCCGTCAACTTACATTACATTTAACTATTTATTTATTAGGGATGGTCACAGTTTACGCACGCACGCACGCACGCAACACAACTTTGCTTTAAGGCATTAATAAAATCTATCACTGAATTCCGAACCTAGTTCAGCTTTTTGTTATTGTCAAATCAAAGGTGCTTGCATTGATTCTTCAGCTTCCCTATTGAAGAAAGAAAAAATAGCTTCAAGCCTTGGCTAATGCAGCTTTTGATTTGATCAATTTCACCTTTGACGGTCAAAGAAGAGAGGTGAGGTGAGGGATGGAGAGACAGAGAAAATCAAAGGAGAAAAAGTTGGGAGAAATCAAATGAGAGACTATGATGAGAGATGGAAAAACAAAGAGAAAGCAAATGAGAAATTGCATTTGAGATTAGGCTAGGCTGAGGTTTTGATTCGGAGGTGAGAGACAGATGAAAGGGGTTTCCTGCAACCAGGGATAGAGAGAGAGGAGGGATCGAACTACGAGAAAATAAAAAAGGTATTATGATTTCGGTTTTAGTCTATTACATAATTAACGATGATAGTTTAATCGTAGGATATTAAATTTTTTTAATTAAAATTTTAAAGGATCATAAAAATAATAAAAATAAAATAATAGATGATAAGAGAGTATATTTCTAGATGAAATATTAAATTAATTAAATTTTTAAATAATAATATTTCAAAAAAAAATAATAATTGAATCATGTATCTCATCATTATGATTTAAACATCATGGTTCAAAAAGGACCGTGGCGAGGGCTATTTTTCTTCCATTTTCAATGTTGCCATAAGCCCATAGGAGAAGTCAAATTGAACTTATTTATTTTATTTTTAAATAGAGTTTAGTTTTATTTTTTAAAATAAGTTTTAAATTTATATTTAAATTTAACTTTTAGTTAATTGATCGAGTCAAGGTGGAATTATAAAGTTTATATCGAAAAACAAGTTTACTAATTATATTCGCATTAAAATTATTCACAGGCCATCATTTAAAACAAAAATCAAAATATGAACTGCTTAGAAATAGTTTATTCCATTTATAACCATATATTTTAATTTCTCGATAAATAAAATTATTGAAAATATACAATAGTTTATTAGTACCATTAAGCCTTTTGTAACATAATCTTAGGCTCCTCACCAAAAAAAAAAAATGTTGGGCCACCAAGAGACAGCCAATTCAGTAAGATTAGGGTATTACATCCGTTAACCAAATCTCAAACTCAAACGTTTGGAAATAAAAAAACTATACTAAAAGAGTTTTTCCCAAATTTAGACCCGATAATATTTGGATCAAATTAGTCAGAAATAATTCGGATAATAGTTGTTTTAAAAAAAAAAATCTTGGGCCTTGTCTATACATTTTCACAATCGTTTTAGGCTCGAGATTAGCTTCTCCTTAAGGGTAAGTTTGATTCGCGGAGAGAGAGGGTGAGATTCACTTCATCTGATGGAAATAAATATATTTTTTTCATTTTTGTATGGAAGAGAAAGAAATTGATAGTACTTTTTGTGTTTGTTGGAGTGAAAAGTAGAAGAAAATAATACCTAATTTACTATTCTATCCTTATAAAATAATATTTATAATATTTATTACTATATGTTTTTTTTATTTTTTTAATTTAAAATATTTTTCTAAAAATAGTTATTTAATATATTTTTCTTATTTTTATAAATTATTTTTATTTTTATTTTATATTAAATAAAATTAAAATATTAATGTGAAAAAAAAAAGAGTAAAAAATTTAAAAAAAATAATTTGTCTAATAAAATTGATGAAAGAAATTAAATTTTATTATTTTATATTAAATAAAATTATAATAGTAAAAAATAATAGACAATTTCGTAAATATTAAAAAAGAACAATGACAAAATCGTTCAAAAATTTCATTTCTACACTTTAGAACGGAAATGATTTTTTAATAGGAAATAAAAAAATTTAAACTTCACTTTTACTTCCCTTCCACTTTTACCTCTTTATCAAACAAGTAAAATTTCTCATTTTCTTTTACTTTTTATCTATTTTTCCTTTCACTTTTCATTCCAACCAAACTATCCTAAAATTGGAGAGAGAGAGAGAGAGAGAGAGAGAGAGGGTAATTTGCCGTCCAAATCCAAATATGGGTATACTGGGCTAGGCCCAGAAATGAGCCCGACCATTTTACATAAGGCCCGACCTTAGGTAAAACATAGAACTGCAAAATTATGGACCTGGCATAAACTCCGGTCAACACACTTTTTTTTTTCCCCCTCACCGGGAATGACTAATATCCGATAACTAGTTTATTAATTTGATCAATTTAGTTCGAGTTAAGTATTGAATCTATTAAGATATGAGCTCTTATAATGTATTTTTTCTATTCTTAAAATTTAAAAATTGACTTTCTTAGTGTCTATTTTTTTATTTTTAATACTCGAATTCGAGATTAAAATTTAGTGTTTTGTCATTAAACCTACAAATCTTGTCAAATTACAAAAAAATGAAATCTCTTCGGGTGTACCAAAACCTCATAGTAAGCATGCCTTTGAGTTTAAGGTTGTTCAACAATTCATAGATACGAGCCATCCCCACAAAAACTTAACTAGCAAAAAGGAAAAATAGAATTTGTGATGAAATGGAGAAGCTGGTTAGTGTTTCGGAGTCATTATTAGTATTTGGTGTGTCTGAGTGCACATCTTGCTCTATATTTAGGTGAAGCATAGGACTTTTGTTAGATATTTCTTTTGTTTTGTCATAAACTCGCATCTAGTTTTGAAAATAATAATCAACCATGAAATGAATTTTTCAAATTTATGGTCCAAAAATATTAACAATAGTTTGCATATTTAATGTCATTCATGGTTCAATAACCCTAGTCTTTTGGTTTTGGTACAGTTAATGGTTCAATAACAATAGTTAAATGGTATTTTCTAAAAAACTTTTTCTAAGAAAATAAAACCGTATTCAAATACTCCAATTTTTAATTTTTAAAAAATAAAAATTGAAAAATATGGTTTTTTAATTTATGAAAAGAAATAGAAAACAGTCTTAAAGGTGTTTTTTACTGTTTTTCTTTATAAATAACTCCGTATTTTTTAAAATTTTTTAATTTTATTAGAGAAAATTAGAGACAAGAAAATATATATTTTTGAATATATTTTTTAAATTTTTTTTTTTAAAATAAAAAATATTTTAAAAATTGATATGACAAAATGTTTAAAAATACACTATCATCTCCCTCTTGTAGTTTTATTATTTATTTTGATTATATTAGAATTTAAATCCAAAATCATCGAGTTAAAAGAAAAGATTATAACTACTGAATTATTTTCTTGGCAACGTAATTTATATATATACATATATAAAGGATAAGACTTGATTTTTTAGTTTTAAAAACTCACAGACGAGAGTTCTGAACAAGAGCTCGTGGTCCACTTTATTTTGCATATGACCCAATAATGTTCAAAATATCATGCACCACACATTTGAAAAATAAATGTATAAATTAATAAATTATGCAGCACAATAAATGAGCACATTGAGTTGCACAATACTTGTGCGTGGATCTATTGCATTTAGCTAGCCCATGGACTTGGTAACAAAAAAATTAATTGTTTAGGGGGGCATGGTGGGGTTTTTTTTTTTTTAAAAAAAAAAGATGTGTTAATAGGAATAGTGGAGCCAAAAGCCTAGAACTCAATATTATGATGTCTTAAGCAGTATAATTGTTCTATACCATGTCAAAAACAAGTGTCATACATAGCAAACAATTTGCAAATTTGTTAATGAATAAAGTCAATGTCAAACCAATGAACCAAATCCTTGCTTACATTAAAGTTCCATAAGCAAAATTGAAAATTTCAACAAATGTATAGGGAAGCCAAAAGTAAAAGAACAAATCAATGCCTATGTTTACATACCCTACAAACTGTTCCTTCTGGGTCAGATGACAGATGACAGACTTCCTAAAACAAACAAAGAACTAATCTTTCGCTATAAAAAAAAAATCACCATTTTATAACGAATTTTATGATAATTTTTTAAAAAAAAATTCGTTACAAAAATTATTTACGACAAATTTAGTAACAAATAATTTTTTATCGCTATCAGTTCGTCCCAATTTTTAACGACGAAAAATTAAAATTCGTCACAAATTAACGACGAATCCTGCGACGAAGCCTGGTTCGTCGCTAATCTGCGACGAATTCTTTTCATCCCAAGTTTGTAGCTAATCTGCAACGAACCAAAATTGGTTACAGTTTTCATTTTGGTCGCAAATTTCATTGCAAACATATTTAGTAACAAATTTTATAACGAATGTGGATATTTTGTATCGAAAATTTAGTAATAAATTTTGTCACAAATTTGAAAATTTTGCAACAAAAATCAAATTGAATTCTATAATTTGACCATTCATCTTGTATTCACTATTCCTGTATCTCATTTAACATCATAATTAATTAACAATCAATCAACCAGCTATTTAACAACATCAACCAACCATCAAACAATACCACTATCAACCAACCATCAAACAATACCACCATCAACCAACCATCCAACAACAATATTATTAACAAAGCACATGATCAACATCATCAACATTGTCAATATAATCATTTACTAACTATGAAATAATAATAAATAATGTCAACAACAAATACAATATAAAGTCAAAATATTCAAAAATAATAGTATACAAAAACCACATTTAAATGTAACCATCAAATAACAAATAGAAATGTCAAGAAACACCATCATCACCATCACCATCACCATCATTATCACCATCGTCACCAGTATCACCATTAGGAGGATTATGAGAAGAAAACAGAAATAGAGTCGTCTGACTTAAATCGGGGGCTAACAGAAAATGTCACATTATGAAATCCTGGTTTGTGCATAACTCGCTGATTACATTTTCATTTTGCCTTTGTTGTGTGCGTAATTCTTCAATTTGATTGTCTTTTTGTACTAATTTGTACATCTAGCTCATCCGGTTGTTAATTTGTATCATTTCTTTCCTTACAACTACTGGAGAGGAAGAGGATTGGCCGCTGATTCTATAAGTCCGGCTCAAAGAGCCCATTCTAAGTTCTCTTCCTCCTTTTTTTGCACCACCACTTGTCTTGACCCATAAAGTTATACTTTTAACAGATGGCTCAGATGAGTCAGCATCATTATTACAGATCGAATTTCGCTGTAACTCATCATATCTTTCATACATTGTAATTACATAATTTCAAATAAAATTTGAGTAACAACATATATAATATCGAAAAAAAAAAACAAAGTGTTCATTTATAGTTTAACAATGTAATCATATAATATAATGACAGATTCAATAAAATAAATTCAAATCAATAATGAAAGTGTTTATAAAATAAATAAAAGTTTTCAAATTAAATACCACAACTGCTTTAACTCTCTTCCCACTCCAGCTCTTGTCTTTTTTTTGAAAGGTTCACTTGAAAGTCTCTATAAATGATGGCTGCAATCTCATTTCCTTGGTCTAAAAAAATATTATTAAACATAATGAAATAGTTATAAAATAAAAAAAATGATATTTAAAAAAAATTATGTTTTAATAATATTACCGATCTATTTTTAAACTCATCATTATTGATTGAGTCTCCCGCATAAATAACAGATATTTCCCCAGAATTGAAAGCTCGATTCTTCTTATTCTGCTCACTCCTCCGTCGGCTCTTATCGGATTCCCAAAAATCCAAAATCATGCGTCAATTTTCATCGGTTATGTAATTTGACTTCCTTCTACTAGTCTTGGCATGACTTAATACCTCTCGAATGTGATGACTATATTTCTTATTAAAAATTCTTCTTATTTCAAACTCCTCCACCTCATCCCAAGTGAACTGTCGCTGTAATAAAAAAAACAATTAGTTATATTAAAATTATAAGTTTAGTTTTATATTTGAACTGAAAGACGTAATTTACCTTGAATTCTTTCCATCATAACTCTTTTGTTTTTTTCTAGTATGCTTGTGAAAGATAGTCACTTCCCTCCCCAATGGTTGTTCACAATTTGATTAAACTTTTGAATAACATATATAGGATTTGTGAATCTGTTATAATATTACGAATAAAAAATGATAAGTAAATAAGATAATTAAAAAAATCATATACTACATAAATAAAAGAATCAATAGTGATAAAAGAACCAAATTTAATACTTACAAATCTCCACTAGGGGCAATCACCTCTTGCGTGTCTTCTCCCTCGACATATGAATGTTGCACCGAATGTGCAACCGAAGGGGATGACGACGGTGTAGCTGTAGTAGGTAAAGGAGTATGGGAGGGTCCAGCTAAAGCGAACTGTGACCTTAAAGACTCCGGTCTTGAATTAATACTTCGTCTATGCCCCCACGTCGATACTGTCAATTATAAATGTTAACTTCACAAAGAAAATAAAAATTGTCAACTTTAAAAAAATATAATGGAGTACATAAAAATACTTACCATATTTAATTTAACGCAATATTAGCTTCTCGCAAACCACCAAAATAAAAAAATTCGTTTCAAATTATCTATAAAAAAGAAAACAATATATTAACGAACTAAATGCAAAAAAAAAAAAAACAAAAAAACTTGAGCCATTAAATATGAAACAAATTGAGAATTGAAATTAAACAATTAAAAAAATCGATATTAGAGTTTTATTTAAAATAAGTAAAGTCAACGGAAAAATTCAAATAAAATAAAAATTATGATGTTTACCAAAAAAAGTCAGAGAAGGCGTACGAGAGTCAGCAATCAGTCGAAAAGCACGAGCACAACCACCTCTGTCAGTTTGTCCTCTACCACCATGTTTTTTAAAAGCAAAAAAAAAAAAAAAAAAAAACAATTTCATGTCACATCATTTAGACCTTAATGTATTTTCATTGTCAAACGACTAAAGAAAAAAACCATATTTTAAAATAAAAACATATATGAAGATATCAAATATTGCCACATATGAAGATAAAATTCAATGTTTTAAGAAAAGAATACTTACCGGCCGTCAAAAATCAAAATCCTCATTGTCAATCCCTTCCTCATCATCATCCTCATCATCAATCTCAAAAATAGATTCAACATCCTCATCATCCTCTTGCTCATTCTCATCATCTATCTCAAAATTTGAATCTTCATTGTCGTCATCATGAATTTCACTTGAATCCATATCTACCACAACTCCACACAGATCTCGTAATGTTGGAATATTATATTTCTCGGTCTGAAAGGTGTTAGCAACTTCCTTTTACTGATATGCTATATCTTCCCAGCATTTCTCGATTTTTTTTCATGCTTTCGTTTTATAAACAGCCCACCAATCAATTTTATCACGTTTCAAACTAAGATATGATGCATAATACACTTGAATCACTTGTTGTGCCAACACAAATGGCTCATATCTCCTATACAATTTCTTATGGTTTATTTCAACCAAATTAAACGTTGGATGCACATTCATCCCTTTGATGAGATCAAACCATTGGCACATAAATAAAACAACACGTAATTCTGTTCCAGGCTACTCTAACTCTAATATTTCATCCAACAAACCATAAAAATCATTTTTTGCACCTCCATCGTTGGATGACTGAACACAGACCCCACTATTCATTGTAGACTTACCCATTCCCTATGCTTGAGTATGAAAATTATATCTGTTTATAAAATATGCAGGCCAAACTCGTACCCTTGAGTTTGGACCCCAAGACAAATGGTGTAGGAATTCTTGCTCGACTTGAGCTTCATTACTATGAACCTGAAATTAAGTAAATGTGTTAAAATATTTGTTAAGTAATATATTAATTTGTTATATAATCAACTTACATATGTTTTGAACCATGATGCAAATTCTTCATCGCATAAATGATCGAACTTATCTGTCGATAGTTCAGACTATGAATTTTGAAAAATCCTACCATAAAAGATGACGATTTATGTCACAAGATATTTGTGATCCACAAAAAATACATCTATTGACAAATAGTATACTAACTCGAAATATGACTTCACTTCTGGACAATTCAGTAAGATATATGTGTAAGCTGTCTGCGATTCTTTATCAGTTAAATATCTAAATTTACATACTCCACTTGGTTGACCAAGATAGTTAAAGATGGAGAATGAATTCAGATTAGGATCAACAGGACACTCATCATTTCTTTCCACTCTCCGCCTCTTGCACTGTATGTGAGGCTCGAAATAAAATGAGGCAAATGTTGTGACTTCCTCCACAATGTAAGTATTAACAATAGATGTTTCAACACATGCCTTATTTTTAACTTTTTTCTTCAAATTGTATAGGAATCTAATTGTAACGAAATAATGTGTTAGTAAATTCAAAACCGTGAAATTTGAAGTTTTAAGTGCATTGAAAATGGAGTGTAAAATATATTAAATTCACATTTCAAACGGATACATCTACCGAAATTATACAGGACCTGTAACTTTGGCCTCGTAAGGCAGGTAACTAAAAGGTGCTCCATAGAATCAAAAAATTAAGGAGGAAAGATCCTTTCTAAATTACACAAAATAATAGGAATATCTGTCTCTAATTTCTCCATATGTGATGGTCTCAACACTGTTAAGAAAATATCATGAAAAAAATTGCTCAACTCTGTAAGGGCGCTCCATACAAAATTTGGTAAAAGTTTTTTAAATGCAATAGGAATTAATATTTCTATAAAAATATGACAATCATGACTTTTCAAACCAATCAATTTGCATTCTTTCAAATCGACACATCTCCCAAGATTAGGCGCATAACCATCAGGAAACCTCAGTGATTTCAACCATTCACAAACAGTACGTCTCTGTTCCTTGTTCAACGTATAAACTACCTTTGGTTTTGGTCCCCTACTATTTCCATCGACATCAATTGTGGGTCTTTTGCAAATAAGGCGCATATCTTTCCTTGCATTCAAATTGTCTTTCGTTTTTCCAGAGACATTCATCATTGTATTTATGACATTATCAAAAATATTCTTCTCAATATGTATCACATCGAGATTATGATGAATCAGATGGGTCTTCTAATATGATAGATCCCCAAATATGCTCCGTTTAATCCATTTATGCGAACTACCATAACCGTGAGTTGTATCATGTGGATCTTCAATAACAGAAGGGAAGTGAATCACTCTATATCAAATTTGTTCACCGGTTAATCTCAACGGAGGAGGTGTTTTTTCAACTCTATTCTTAGTGAACTCATCTTTATCCTTCTGAATTTATGATCTAACGGTAAAAATTGTCTATGGCAGTCAAAATAACTCGCCTTCTTGCCATATTTCAATCTAAATGACTTTGATCTCTCCATGCATATCGGACATCCTAAAATCTCAGCAGTACTCCATCCCGATAACATATCATAAGCTGGAAAAGTCATTTATAGTCCAAAAAAGAGTAGCATTCATTATAAACATCTGATCAGCATGAACATCATATGTAAGAACACCTTCATCCCATAATTGTTTTAATTTCATAATCAGTGGTTGCATGTAAATATCTATTAATTTTTTCGGATTTTGCGGACCAGACACTACCAATGTCAAAAACATATAGCGGGTTTTCATGCACATACCCGATGGAAGATTGTATAGAGTTAAAATAATTGGTCTACATGAATAGGTTCTTCCCGATTTACCAAATGGAGCAAGCTCATCAGCACAGAGACCTAACCTGATGTTTCGAGTCTCTTTTGCAAACTGAGGATATATTCTATCAAAATGTTGTCATGCCTCTGCATCCGAAAGATGACACATTAACCCCTCTTCTGTTTCATGCTTTGTGTGCCACGTCATGTACTCAGTAGTGGTCTTAGATGCATAGAGTCTTTGCAATCTAGAGGTTAAAGGCAAATAAAACATTTGCTTGTATGGTTTACATCCTTGATTACAACCTGACCTTCTGCTAGTCTTGTACCGAAATTGGTTACAGAATTTATAAACTTCTGCATTTTTATCATCCCCCAATATAACATACAACCATCTCTGCATACATTAATTCTTTCCACTGGAAGATCTAACTTTTTCACTAGCTTTTTCATACTGTAGAAATCATTGGGCATTAAGTGATCACGAGGCAAAACTTCTCTAATAACTTGAACAAAATCATTAAAACAATTCTCAGACACATTATGCTCCGTCTTGACATTTCATAATCTTGCAGTTAGAAATAACATCATATGGCTATCACAACCATCCCATAAAGGTTGATCTGCAGCTCGCAACACATCCTGAAATTGATGACTTGCGTAAGTTTCATTCGCATTGCCATCAACACCCGTATTTCAGCCTATTCTAATGGTGATGCATTAGCAATATATACTTCTTCAAATGTTAGAGCAAAACTAGTAGTTGCATGACTCGATTTGGAAATATAATTATGACCCGCTGCATCAATTACCATTCTTTGATATGGATTGAATTCATCATAATAACTCTGATCCCCTCTAACTAAAAATTACATATTTTGTTGATATTCTTCATCAGATATAAACAGTTCACAATGACAAGTTCAATTATAATAATTCGGGGTAAAACCAAATCTATAAAGATGTTCCCTCACTTTATCACACACAAAAAATTACTATTATTACACTTTCTACAGGGACACCTTAATTTTTTTCCATCCATAAACTCAGCTTTACTACAAGCAAATCCAAAAATTGTTCCAACCCAAAAATGAACTCATCAGTTAAACCTCGACGATCTGATAAGTTCTTTTTATACATCCAACTTCTTTTGTCCTACATTTTCTCTGTTTACAATTTCAAGAATTATAAAACATTCAATGAAATGCACTAGTAAGACAATGTATTTGATTGAGAAAAATAATCATGTCATAAAATTTACGTTAATAAGTGCATACATACATATACTCACATTACCAACCATAAATTTAACCTCTCAAACAGTATTGGACATGAAAATTTAAAAATGAAGGCAAAATAATAACTGCATGCAAAGAAAAGCCGTATTTGGAAGGCGAAATCGATCACTAGGAGAACTAAATTGGTAGCCGAATTCAATTCTATTCTTTCAAGCGTTCTCCTATATTATTTATTTGACAGTGCATTAATGAGTTTAGGAAAGACGGTCGTGTGTGTTTATGAAGCTCGTGAGATAGATCCAATACAAACGTTAAGGGTATTAATTTGGAGCAGTGGCAAAACTCTATCTCAACCTATGAGTGTATATATTTCCACAAATAGTTATATGATTAGTATATATACGTATTTAAACAATAATATGAATTTCACTTGTTATTTTCTGAATCTAAATATATAAATTAAAAAAAAAAACACACAATAATATATAAATTACTTGCAATAAATCAATTTGATCTATGAAGACCGAGTAAAGAGGTTTCTGAGATGAACATTATATTAAATTATATTCTTTGCAACAAAATAATTATACTCAGCCAAAAATCAGCTAACAGATAAGCACACAATGCAAAAAATTGCAATTTGTGACAAACATAAAATATGCATATCAAATAAGGCATAATCAAGAAAAGCATTTCAAAAGATTGATTTAGAGCATGAACCTGAGTGCACCGAAACAACTTTAGGATTCTTAATAATGAACAGTTATCCTTAATATAACCCAAAAGATGATCTGTCAAATAACAACATTAAGATAAATCCAAACTTTGCAAACTTATAGAATGTCTGTCAAGTGATAGGGCAATATTGTAGCCAACCTGTAAGAGACGAGGAAATAGGTCAATGTCGGCCATTTTTTATCCAGATTATCATTGCATCAAAATAAGACCTTATAACTAGATCAAATTTGCTTAAAAACTTCTCCCACAAGGCATACTCAAGTATAGATTTCACAGAAAAACGAAATTAATAAAATTCTAATTAGGATTTCAGTTTCCAATTTACTCACCTATATGATCTTCATTTTCATATGTTCATATTAGGCACAAGTCAAATAAATAAAGATCACTCCGGACCATGAATTTGGGAAGATCCAGTAGCTGCAAACAATGAATTTGCAAGTTGGGAAGATCAAACATGCAAATCCACAAAGACATATGGTTAATAAATTTGAGAAAAAAAATACAAAACATTAATTAGTTTAATTATGTAATTATTAGAAAATTTGTAAAAAAAAATAAAATAAAAAAAAAACCACAGGGAGGGAGGGCACCCCCTCCTGTGGCGGCAGCGCCCAGAGGAAGGGTGCGGCCAGGCACCAGGGGCGCTGCCCTCGCGGCCGCGCCTGGGCGCAAGGGCCACTGCCCTCGCGGCAGCGCCTAGCCACGAGGGCCGCGACCCTCCCAAATTAGAGCCAGATCCGACGGCTCTCCCGCCAGATCTGCACGAGAGAAAGAAGAGAGAGAGAGAGAGGGGGGGGAGAGAAGAGAGAGAGAGCTTACCTTGGTTCAACAGCAATGGGCATTCGAAGAAAGAAAGGAAACATACCAAATGATGGAAGCAAGCAAATTTTTCTAAGTATGAAAAAATTTGCGACGAATACTAAATTCGTTGCAAATTTTGCGACGAACGCTAGGTTCGTTGCAAATTTTGTGAGCGTTCGTCACAAAATTTGTGATGAACTCAAGGGTTCGTTGCAAATTTGCGACGAACACTGGATTCGTTGCAAATTTTGTGAAGAACTCAAGGGTTCGTGACAAATTTGTAACGAATTCAAGGGTTCGTGGCAAATTTTATGACGAACTCAAGTGTTTGTTGCAAATTTTGTGACGAACACTTGGTTCGTTGCAATTTTTCGACGAACTTAAGGGTTCGTTATAAATTTTGCGACGAACTCAAGGGTTCGTTGTAAATTTGTAATGAACTCTGGGTTCGTTATAAATTTTGCGACGAACTCAAGGGTTGGTCGTAAATTTATGACAAACTCAATTTTTATTGAAAAAATTGTTGCTAATTAGCAATAAACTTTGGTTTATCGCAAAATTTTTCATTAAAAGTATGTTTTTTTTTAGTGTTTTCCTTTTGGCTCCTTATAAAAGAACCAAATTTGGGATCAGGGGTAAAATATGAGAGAGAGAGAGAGAGGGAGAGACCAAGTCAAATACATAGGAAGTGGATTGGAGCATAAAACTGGAAAAGAGTACCTTTCATTGACCTAAGCATTTGTTGCACCTTTTAAATGATTGAAGATTTTGAGGCAATCCATTAAATATGCACCTTCCATACAATTGCAGAAATATCAATTATGTTTGGGACACAAAATTGATACACCAACAACACTGTTTCTTCAACCAAGCTTCATCTCAACCACTCTCTAACACAATCACACACAACTAATGTTAATCCAACAAGAGCAAGACAAAGATTATAAGAGATATCCCAAAACTAGACTTGAAAATAAAATAAAATTTAAACTGTACCACTAGAAAAAATTTTACCCACAAATTGACTCATTTCAAATATCAAAACTGATTAAAATTAAAATTTTCTCAAATAGATATATGACTGATTCAATCTAAAAGAGTTGAAATTCAAACACAGACTTTTAGCATTAACCAAATAAATTTTGCGAGCATTGAATAATATAGTTAAGTTTTCCAAAACTAACATGGGGAATTTTTATTTTTAATTTCCCAATTATTAGTGTTAAGTTATAAGTTTCCTCATAAAATTCTAGATTAGACTTTCATGGGTTTCTTGCTAAACATCATTGTCACAATTTCTATGTTCGCACAAAATTTTCCCTCCCCCCAAACTACTCCCAAGCTTGCTTTAATTGACTAATACCTTTGCAGAATAAGTCTCGCCAATGCCAGCTATTGTAGCTTTATCTGATAGCCCCATAACATTAGGTCATATTTCTTGAATGTCAGGTCCTTTTCCCCGCTAGCCAATTCATATACCAAGTCTTCCATATTTAACAAATTAAATAAATACAATTTTTTTTTTTAATGTCCATTTCTGATATTGTGGTAGTACAGTGGTTCATTTTAAATAATTATGGAATCAATCAAGAATTGCTATTAATGCAAGTTTAATTAATTGCGGAATCAATTGATGTTTAACTTCGTATCAATACTTAGCTGGTTTAGTGGCTATTCTTGAATCAAATCTCATATTTGAATTTTTTGTTTATGGAAAATAGGCTTGGGTAGTGCTTTGCTCCTTAAGGATTCAACTCTGTTCGAAATTTAATTGAATTCAATATGATTATTAAAAACTAGTGGTTTGTCAAAATATATATATATATATAACTTTGAATCATTCTTATATATGAATCATATTCGAGGAGAACCACCTTTTATCAGGAGGCACCAAATTTTAAATAAAAGTAAATAAATTAAAATTCTTGATCTCATGAGAGTGTTCATGAGTAATTTATTTCTAAATCAACATACAATGGAAAGATGAAAAGAAATTTAATATGATTATGTCACTCTCTACGATCTATAACTATTGAAGGTTTGATAAAGAATATCAAGTGCTATAGACATAATCTTACTTCACCATTATAAAATTTGCAACCCCAATTTGCATTCGAAATATTAAAGTCAATATCCCTCATAAATTTGGGCAAAATTTTCTACTTCTGACCAAAACCTATTTCTATTTCTCCATGAACACAAAAAAAAAAGAGAGAACCAGTTTTTGACCATATCACAAAGAGGAGAGACAATCAATTTAGCGGGTAAGATTGTTACATACTTTAACCAAGTCTCGGATTTGAAATTTAAAAATGAAAAAAAATACATCACGAAAGATCTTCCTAAATTGGACCCAACAATAATCAAATCAGATTAATCAGAATATGATTTCGGTTAAAAAAAAAATACACATATCACATAGAGGTGGTTCATTTTGGTTATTGATGGCAGCTCATGTCATTGTTCATGCCGTTTAATAGATTAAAGAAATGATAAAAGATGTGCAAAGAACCGCGTTTTTGGTGGGCTCATAAGCTAATTTCCATCCAGTTCTGGAACATTAGAAGAGTACATAATACATAAGTCCTCTCTCTACCATGCCAGTGCATAGCCATCATAGTCCAAGAAGGAAGAAGATTAAAAAAACCATGGACTTGATGTCATCCTATTTTCTATGATATATGTTTAAAGTCGAGTTTAAATGCAAAAAATTAAATGGGATATCACTTTTTTTTTTTTAATCTCAAAGTCTTACTTTGTAAAATATTCGCAGAATATACAGCGGAGATATTTTTTTTTTTTTTGACTAATTCAGGAAAAGGACGTTGGTATAAAACTAAAACCTAGAAATCATATTGCACAATAAAAAAGAAAGGAAGAAAAGGTTCCATTGTTCCAACAACCAATTCTGCTTAAATTTCTTGATAAGGAAATTTAAAAACAAAGAGAAAAATCAAGTGGGGATATAGTCAATATTTTCTGCAATAAATTAAAGAATACAATATGCTAATAAGTCAGTGGCAGCAACATCATCTTCTTCAAGATTTCTCTAATCCCATGTATATAATCAAAGCTCACAACTCCTGTTCTCCAAACATCACAAAGAAAAGAAGAAATTAACCAGAACAAATCAATGACATCTCCATCAGGGAGATGAAAAACCCTTTTCAAAGTATAGCCCTTCTGGGCATCTTTTCTCTTCTATTCTTCTCTAAACCTTCACACCAAGCTTATCAACCACCTCCTCCTCCTCCAATTATCTTAAATCCAAGGCTTATTAACGCATACACTGCGCTACAAGCATGGAAAATTGCAATGGTGTCAGACCCAACAAACTTTACATCAAATTGGTATGGCCTAGATGTTTGTAGCTACAATGGAGTGTATTGTGCGCCAGCCCCAGATGATCCTCAATGCCTAACAGTGGCTGGAATTGACCTAAACCATGAGGACATTGCGGGTCGTTTGCCAGAAGAGCTAGGACTCCTTACGGACCTCTCTCTCCTCCACATAAACTCCAATAGATTCTGTGGCACAATCCCCCTAAGTTTTTGCAATCTTCACCTTCTTTACGAGCTTGATCTTAGTAACAACCGCTTCGCTGGTTACTTCCCTTCTGTGGTCCTTGACCTTCCTTCGCTTAGATACTTGGATATCCGATTTAATGAGTTTGAAGGAGACATACCCACAAGCCTTTTTGACAAGAATCTTGATGCTTTATTCATCAACAACAATAGATTTCGATCTTCCTTCCCCAAAAATATTGGGAATCTGCCTGTTTCTGTGCTTGTCCTGGCGAATAACCAGCTGGAAGGTTGTCTTCCTTCGAGTTTGTCCCAAATGGCAGGAACATTGAATGAACTTGTACTTCTGAATGTTGGGTTGAATTCATGTTTGCCACTGGAAATAGGAAGTCTACAAAGTTTGACAGTGTTTGATGTTAGCTACAACAAGTTGGTGGGAACATTGCCTGAAAGTATAGGTGAGATGAAGAGCTTGGAAGTCCTCGATGTTGCACATAACATGCTCTCTGGCGAGATTCCTCAAAGCATATGCTTGTTGCCAAATTTGAAGAATTTCACCTACTCAGACAACTACTTTTGTACTGAGCCGGAGATGTGCCTTAAATTGGAAGATATAGATGACACCGAGAATTGTATACCTAATAGGCCATTCCAAAGGTCCCCTAATGAATGTGCCTCATTCTATGCGCACCCTGTGGATTGTGATGCCTTAAGTTGTCCTCCACATCCACAGCCTCCTCCTCCTCCCCACTCACCGCCACCGCCACCGCCACCGCCTCCGCCTCCGCCTCCGCCTCCGCCACCACCTCCACCTCCCCCACCACCCCCGCCTCCGCCTCCACCTCCCTCTCCTTGTCCTCCACCATCGCCACCACCACCTCCACCACCGCCGCCTTCACCTAATAAGTACTATCCATGATGACTACATGATTGAAAAACATTATTTTCCTTCTATTTCTTTTCCCTTTTTTTACCAGATCATTGCCAATAGTCTATTGAAATGGTAGAGTGTATAAATATTAGATATTCACATACTGCTCATTCGTTGTTTCAATTATTGGGCCATGTTTTAGTAAGGATTCCAAAAAATCATTGTCATAGTCTTACTCTCTGCCTGCCAAGTTCTACGTTTCCAATATGAAAAAAAGAAGAAGAAGCAGCAGCAGCATGGCTGTATGTAGAAATTGTGCAGGCCTTTGTTTCAGTTTTATTTGATTTCATTTTTTTTTTACCATGTCTTGAGCATCACCCCGTATCCGGTGTTTCGTTCTGACTAATTCGAATCGATTTATTGTCGGACTTATTATTGAGGGAGGTCTACCAATTGTGTTTTTTTCATACCCAAATTCGAATTTGAGCGCTTGATTGGACGAAATACATTTCTCACCGTGCCAACAAACCAATGGTGTTTTATTTGATTTCTAAGTGATTGAAAAATGACTCGGGCTTCTCTTGTCATGACAAAATCATTTAATTTTCTATCATTTCCGTTAGTTTATTAAGTTCTATCGAAATTAAATTATTTTGGATTCTGGTCGATGCACTGAGAAAATTTTAGGAAGAAATATAAAAATTGACGAAGAAAGTTTTTGAGCCAAAACGTTCACCCGGGACAAGGTCCAGCCTGCTATTTGGTCATGTTTAGGCCCGAGTTTTAAAATTAGTCAGCATAGGAGGTGACTTCAAATCCCACCTCCCTCTATACCAATGTTTAATTGGATCAGTAGTCAACACTAATATCACGAGTAAAATCTCAAATTTAAATTTTATGTACGATAAAAGTATATATGGAGACATTTATCTCTGGGTCGAACCGAAACCCTCTAAAGGCCCATTTGGCAAGAAATGCAGCGTAAAAAGGTAGGAACTGCCGGATGTTAGAGCTAGACTTGGACAAATTACCTCGGCCCAAACTATGGGCTACACTGCATTGGGCCGGGCTCGGGAAGGATGTTATTCGATAACTCCCACGGCCCGACCCAAGGCCCATGAGCAAAAAGTATTTTTGAAGTATTATTTTTGAAATGAAAAGGTCTTGCGTACTTATTGCGCAAGTGATGGACAATCGCGTTCCAATTCATACCATACATTTACTTTGGGAAAGTTGATGATGATGGAGGATGATTTACTTCGGATTTTTCTTCCAGTGATTAAATTTTCTGATTTGAATTCCGTTTTTACCCTTGAAAATTTAAAAGCTCAAAATATTTATAACGATCATTTTTTTAAAAAAAAAAAAGTTTAAATTATTAGAGAAAAATGTTATTAATTTTTTTATATTTTAATACTTCTCTCATATATTAGGTAATACACGTCTAATAATTTAATTTTTTTAGGTAACATTGCCTGATTTGTATTTAAAATCTGTTGCTCATGTACCATATTATATTTTGTGTAGCTATCATTTTTTTTTTAATTTAAATTAGTGAAGAGAGATATTATTATTATTATTATTATTATTATTATTATTATTATTATTATTATTTTAATTTAGACGATATAACTAGATGGAGAACATTGGGTGCACAAGAAGTGCAATTTTACTGACGCCTAATTAGTCCGATGGTCGGGTATTGATACCCTTTTAAGTAAAATTTTCATTTCGAATCTCGTGTATAGAAAAATAGATATTAAGAGAGTTTTGTCACCTAAAAATCCAACCTGACTTGAATTTAATTTAGTCGAGTTCAATATAGTTATCGGAGAACATTGATTTATTTATTTATTTAAAAAAAAAAAAGAGTGCAATATTAGAAACCAACTATAAGGAAAAACAATTCTAATCAAATGAAGGCTTGCCACAAGCATACTGACGAGATCCAAATAAAATTTTTATTGTCTAAAATTCTTAACATAATAATAATTCTAATTTTTTTGGAATTTTCATATATATATTTACAAAATTTTATATTTTTTTTCTTAAGGAATTTATTTTAATCAATATATATTGCAATTAAAAAAATTATATAAAATAGAAATAAAATAAATCAAATAATATGTTTAACCCAAAAGATAACCAGAAACTTAGAATTCTAGATATGAAATTTAATTAATGATATTATAAAATTAGGGAAAAAAAAGGAATTAAGGAGAAATTTTCCACCTCATGTTCATGTTTTCCTACTCTAGTTCCAGCTCCCCTTCTTCCTCTTTCTTGCTTTCTTCCAACGCAGGTTTTCCTGTTCATTTTTCTTCTCCTTCTCCCTCTTCCTTCTTCCCCTTCTCTTCTTTCTCATTCCCACAACACCCCACAGTTCTACAAAACCTTCAACTCTTCCCCCCCCCCCCACCAATCTACAAACACCTTTGTTCCGGTTCCACAAAACTTTCTAATTGCTCAGGATACTGCTTGCATTACATCACAGCAGTTTCACTCACTAGAACATTGTATCAGCTGAAGATGAAAGCTTCTGATGATAGGCATTAAAAATTTTAAAATACAATTTTGAATCCTAGGATAGAAATTTATTCAATGAGGCTACGCCGAATCTTACAGATTTTTCTAAACAAAAGAGTTTCTGCTAAACAAATTCAAGAAATGACACAACCAACTACATAGACAACATCTGCAGGAGTCAAATCTAGAAACCAACAGGAGGAAAAATTTCAATTAAGGAGGTTACATCTCCTGCTTCTGGGAGGCCTGAAGCACCCACACTGACAAGATTTCTTCCGCTTTTCAGTACTTTTCCTGCCATATCCAATGAAGTCCCCCAAGACAATACCTGTTTTGCCACCGAAAATTCTGCCTTTCCTTATGCTTTTCTTGTCATCCTCCAGTTTGAGCAAGGCATACTGGATATTCTGCACCTCCAACTGCAAACGCCCGATCTTTTCAGAACCTCTTTGAGCTTGTTGTACAAATCTCTTAATGTTGATATCCCCAGTCTCTAGGTGCTCTTCTACAATAATCTGCTCTGAAGTTGAGGGCCTGTTTTCGATATTCTTCATCAATTGATGGTTGATATCCAGTAACTGCATCACTGTTTCTTCGGCTTCGTGCAACTGTTCTGCTACAGTTTCATATTCAATCTTTTTAGCTGCCCTTTTGCATTTCATGTTTGTCTCTGTTCTTTGCTTCAAATCTTGCACCGTTGTTTGCAGGCCTGTCAATTTCTGGGCATCAGAGAAAAGCCTTTCCAAGAGAACTCTCTTATTCTTCTCTTTTTTTGGTTTTAGATTGCTGGTGGATATCTCAAGCTTGTCAATGGCCAACTCCCTCTCAACGTCTAGTTCTGAAGATGGATTTTCACTCTTGTCATTGAGATCATTGAAAACATCAAGAACAATGCCATCCTCCAAGGGTGCAATTGCACACTTTTGAGTTCCGTTAATTTTTGAATTGGCAGTAAACTCCTGATCAGCACTTTCCCATAATTTGAGCATCTGGTCCACAGATCCACCTGATCTCCTCCTGGTTTTGTTGGATGAACCATCTGAGACTTGATCGAGGGGAATGTCTTTCATCAAAGTTCCATTTCGCAAGCCAGAAACTTCAGATTTGGCTTTCTGCAACTTGTGATTGTTAAGCTTAAGCACTTGCTTCCTTGACACCTTTTGAACAACTTTTACCTCAGGATGGATGTTTTTTGATTTTAAATCTTCAAGCTCCTTAAATGCAGCTTCTAGTTCAAAAATGGAGTCTACTCTTCCTGGTGATATGTATCTTTCCCTTTCTTCCACAATTTTCTTTTCAACTCTCTTAATCTGAGTCTGCAACCTCTGCAGATCTGCAATTCCGCCTTGAACGACAGCATGTGGATCTTCTCCCTCTTCCAGGGTCCTTGTTTTATGCATGCAAGCATCGGCTCCACCCTGAATATGCACAGTAATACATGTACAGTGTAATATAACATCTGCAACATTCTAGATCTCAGGCTGCTTTCACCATATTAAACGATTAGGACAGGGCTCAAGATTGCACCGGATAATTTTGAATATATAGGACCCAGAAACCATATTGTATTTCAGAAACATTTAGTCGAGCATTTATGAAGCAACTAGACTGAAGAAGATAATCTAGTTCAACAAGTTCTCATACTATATGATGTACAAGTTTGTTCCTAAAATTGGGTTTTAAGGTAAATGGTGAAAAATGATATCATTCATATCAGTCTCCGAAGGAACACCATACTAAATATTGGAAAAACCATTTGTGATTGATATGATCATGAAAATGAAAGTTTATTGTTTTTTACTTTCTAGTTCCTGCATAGCTACCTAAGTGAAAACAAGCAATGTCTCCCATTTTACATATAATGAAACTAAATGAGCTTACCGAGCTAAAAACCTTGCACAGAGTTTATACATGGACAAATGAATTGCTTGGCAAAATTTTGGTGTTCATTTTGAACATCTCAATAAAGAAAACGATAAACATAGATTTCAAGAGGAGAAATAATCTACCTCGGCTCCCAGAATTTTGGCTGTATGATCATTTTGATGGAAACAGACATTGTGCACGAGGGATGTTACATCTTCTGCCAGAGAACTTATGGCAGGCTGATATGCAGATAATTGTGCTTTAAGTGCCCCGTTTTCACCTTCCAAGAGGGTTACTCTTTTCTTTCTCTCTTCAATTTCCACCCACTTAGAAGCACTCTCACCTTCCAGACTCTCGCAAACTGCTCTTAACTCATAGACCTTGTCCTCAAGCAGTGCTTCATGAATGTTTGACACCTGAAGATCAAAATAAAATGTTGTTGCCTCAGCCTCCCAGAGTTCAAACTCGGTGCCTTTTTCCTGCAATTCAAAAGTCAAGTTCTCCTCTCTGGTTCTGTGGCCTTCAAGTTCTTTTTGTAAACCATCCACTTCAGAATCCAATTTCAAATTTACTTCTTGAAGACACTCAATTATCTTGCTTTGACTTCTGTTCATCTCAAGAAGCTCATCTTTTTCACTTTGCAGAGTGGCAAGTTGGTTTGAAAAGACCTTCCATTGCTGATCAACATTTTGCTTCTCTGAATTGAGTTCTATGCCATCTGATCTGAGCTTCTCAAGAAAAGTCAAAAGAACAGAATTCTTGACCAGCAACTCCTGATTTTCATCCTCTCTTTGTAAAATTGATTTCTTCATATCCTCAATACTTTCCAAGATATGCTGAAAGTGAACCCGGCTTTCATCAATCTCTTCATCATACTCTTTTGGTTTTTCAATTTCAAGAGCCTGGAGCACTTGATGTATCCCTACCCGCAGCTTCTTGATCTCATCGAGAAATAGCTTTGCTTCCATCTGCTGCTCAAAATTTTCATCCTCCAGCTCTGAGATTAGTTCTTCAGAAAATTTTGCTTCTTCAACACGTTTGTGGCATTCGATCATCAGCATGAAGTTCTTTTCTTCCAGATCCTGTACAAATTTCTGCAAAACAAAGATCTCCAACTGTGCATTGATGGCTCTATCCAGTTCTTCTTCAAATTGTTTCCTGCTCCACCTACTTTCTTCTTGGAGAAGATGAACATGGTTTTCCAAGCTTGCCAACCGGGCCTCACTGGACACCATAAATCTTCCTTCCTCTAGTTTCTTAGCACTAAGGGAACCGCGCAATTCTTCTACTTGGTACCTTGTGGTTTCTTTCTCGTTCTCCAGAGCAACATACTTTGCTTCTGCTTCCGAAAAGTTTGTTTCCAGGTTTTTAAGTCTCTGTTCAACTATTTCTAATTGAGAGATCAAAGTGCCTTTTTCATGAAGCAGCGTGGATTTCTCATTATTCACCACCTGGCAGGATTCTTCCAAGCTCTTTGATTTTGCTCTTAACCCTTCAAGTTCAACATTTGCAGCATAAAGCGAGTTCTCAAGCAAAGCATTTTTTGCAAGAAGCGCCTTCATGTTCTTACTAATGGGTTCTAAGTGATATAAGAGGGAAGCTCTCTCACCAAAAACTGTATATTTTTCTCCTTGGAGCTGCTGACATGACTTCTGCATTTCCTCCCTTTCCATTTTTGACCCTTCAAAATCACCATTGGCATCCTTCAGGAGACTCTCTGAACTAACATTTACCTCAAAAAGCTCTTCCATGGTTTTCAACTCCTGCAGAAAAATTTCTTCCTGATCTTTGTTATTCTGGCAGATCTCTCTGAGCATTAAATTCTCATCCTGCAAACCCTTCAGAGTCATCCCAAGACTTTCTGGATTCAAACCTACTGCTTCCACTTCGTCAATCAAACCTTGGTATCTCCTGTTCAAGCTCTCAATTTCATCCTTTAGACGGAAAGTCTCCAGTTCAAGGGCATTGCTTCTATTCGTCCGAAGCTCGATCTCCTCTTCAAGTTTCTGTTTCATGTCCTTCAGGTTAAAGATTTCATTTTCAAGGTTCTTGATTGAATTGGTGGATACTATGTTTTGCTCATTCAGGCCTTTGTTGTCTTCCTTGACCAGCCGGAGTTCATCTTCCAAACTCAACTTGCATGCTTCCAACTCTTTCAACAATTGGAGCCCATTTCTAACCTCCAAGGCCAATGCTTTTTGTTCATCTTGAGACTGGGAGTGCAGATCTTGTAGAGTCTGAAGAGTGGCTTCAACTTTCACAAATCGTGAATGCCAATCCTGGACATGGACCTGAATTTTCTCCAACGCTGCCTGCTTCTCAGAAAGTTCCTGATTCCTCGTAGAAATCCTCTTCAGCATTTTCTCAGCTTCTGTCCGCAAGGACTCATTTAGTCTCTCTAATAGGATGCATTTTTGTTCAGTGCTTTCCAACTTTGCGGCCCCAATGACAATTTCATTGCTAAATCTTTTGGCTTCTTCCTGAGCATGGGAGATCTCCCTTTCCAGCTTAGCAATTGTCCCCAAGTACTGCTGATACTGTAGTGCTGTAGATTCTTTCTCATCCTTCATCTTTGCAAGAGCTTGTTTCAGGGTTTCAACTTCAGCTTCAGCTTTAATAGCACGCTCCTTAAGGATTTTGCAATTCTCCTCATTAGCTGAAAGCTTTCTCTCCAAATCGGATATCTTCTCCAAAAACTGGTTGTACTGAAGAAGAGCAGCCTCCTTTTCAGCTTGCACTTCAGAGAGTTCTTGCATGAGACTTTGAGCTTTATTTTCTGCAATTCCTGCTTTTTCCTTAAGTCCATTTGCATCCTCGTCGGCCAAAGAAATCATTGTCTCCAGATTGGGTATTCTAGCTTCGTGCTGCTTGTATTGAAGAAAATAAGCATCCCTGTCAGCTTCCAATTTCACAAGGGCAACATTCAATGCATGAACATCCATTTCAGCTTTGCTTGCTCGAGCTTCAAGTCCTTTGGCATCCTCTTGTGCAGAACAAAGTTCCTTCTCCAAATTGGATAAATTTTCCAGACTCTGCTGATACTGAAGAAGAACTGCATCCTTCTCAGCTTGCACTTCAGCAAGGAGTGTTTCTAGGGTTTGAAGTTCAGACTGAGCTCTACTCGCACACTCAGATTCAGAAAGAACCTGAGATTTGAGATCCTGATTCTCAATCGACAACTGAGAGAGCCTCTCATTTAAACTTTGATCTTTCACTTCAGCAGCCTGATCATTTGGGCCTTTTTCGCCAAACATCTCACTCGGCTGCTTCCCTTTTCTGCTTATTTCCTGATCAGACAAAGAAAGCCTCAAGGCTTCCTTATGCAAGTCATCTAGGTCCAGCAGGGACATTTCAGGTGCATCAGGGTCGCCCTCAGGGGTTGAAGAACCCAAGGACATGACATCAGCAAAGGAGATTGGTGCTTCTTTGGATAAAGCTTGTGCAATGGTCCTATGTGCTTGACGCAGCTCCCCAGTTGCATGATCATACCTTTCAGCTAATGCACGATAAGCTCGGTAGAATTCCTCTACGAGTTTCATGAGCTCTGGGCGTTTCTTATAGTACATCTCCGCCCTCCTTGCAAAGGTTTCTGCGTCTTCTTCAATAAGTTTGATCATTGCTTTGACTTTGGCATCCATATCTGCATTGTAGCACCCAAAAAAAAAAAAAAAGCTTTAACTTATATAGTTGCTGAATTTATGACAGATGCAAACATACAGAGTCATACATGGCTTATTCTTAGGTATCCTACATATTAAGCATTGTGTATTTGACGGTCTATTTACAGATTTCTCAGTGTCACCAGGTTTTAGAATTCCAATTACTATCAGTATCAGTGTGATATATTATGTGAAGAACTACTAACCACACCAAATAGACACAAAGAATAGGAGTTGAAATTAAAACCACAGATTGTTAGATTTCAACCAAACAAGAAAACTCAGATCAACTATTCAGTTGTGCGACTTCAAATATTGACAGAATTACACTAGTTTCATCTTGCAATTAGCTAAAGTTGAACCTTTCGATTTTTGACTTCTCAAGGCTTTTACCTATACAAGACAACATGATAGCAATCATAAGGCAACCTAAACATTCAGAAACAACAATAACAACAATATCCAAATCTCTCAGAGTGAATATGTGATCGGACTCATTGCCACTGTTAATACTAATTTCAACACCCAGGACATGAAAATGTGAAATGTGGAGATGAACCTCAGGAATTGTCAGCCATATGTTTATAAAATTCTATTAAGTGCTAATTCTGGGGCAACTCATTCAAATAGAGTTCCAAGGTAACACATTGTAACAGTTCACATTATAAAATGGGGAAACCAGCAGCATTTACAGCAAATCAATACCTGATAAATTCTCCTGAAGCCATTTTGAATTCTTGGGGCTAATGTGACTGTCCCACCACCAAGAATACAACCTCCTGGAGTCCGATTTCGCTACAGTAGCCATGACTCCAGCCAAGAACAACCAAATGATAGTTTCAAGGTCGCAAAAGCCAGGTCCTTATACAATAGATCCGGACCAGTATCAGACTTCAACAACCCCAAGTCCCCACTATTGTGGCTTTGCAGAACTGAAACTCAATCCTTGCACCTAATAATTATGATACAATAGGGACAAGAAAAGAAATCATAAGAATGGATCATCTTATAAGCTTGACAATTATAAATTAGAAGAATGGAAATATCAGAAAATCCATCACATATCCTTGGTTCAAAATATTCAAAAAATAGAATAAAATTATAATTGAATTAGACATGCCATATCCAACAACGTTGGGAAGAAAATCAAATTCATTAACGAACCTTCTAAACAAATATTTGAATTAAGTAAAATTTTGTTGACATTTTGCAAAAATACAAAATTTGGGATGCGGATACCTCATTCGTAACTCATCAAATTTTTGACATGTAAAACCCCTCACATAAGAAAAAGAGTTCCCGATCAACAAAAATCACATTACAATCATATTCAAATTGAAACGAACAAAACCCTCCAAAAATTAACAACAAAAATTCCAATCAGAAGAAGAAAATGTACATCCAACCAGGAAATGAAAATTCATGATTTTTCCACAAATGGGTATCTAAGAAACTCACAAAAATCGATTCTTTACGAACAATGAGATCAAAAACTTACTGCGAAAAGAAAAGGAAGAAAATAATAAAAAACTGGTGCTGGGTATTCTCTGATCAGCAGCTATTGACAGTAAAATTTCAACTGCAGCTGATCTTCTTCTTCTTCACCCCATTTCTCTCTCTCTCTCTCTCTCTCTCTCTCTCTTTCTCTAAAATTTTCTCTCTTTCGCCTCTTACTGCATTTATTCGCAGGGGTGGGAGTGGGTTTGGTACTGCGTAACTCACCATTGAAAGCAGAAGTTTCGCAGCGGTAGACAGAATATTTTCTTTCTAGAAAAGAAAAAATGAATATACATTATTTTTAAAATGTAAGTAATAAATAACGTCTACGCTTTATTAATTGTATATTTGACTACATACCTTAATTGCCATTACTATCATTAATTCAAATCCACACCCATAAAAATCTGGATTAATCTTTATTGATATCTTCAACGTACGATAGCAGATTCTTCTAGATTTTTAAGATAACGGTATTATACTAGGTTTATGGGTCGGATGGATTAAGGAAAGTTAAAAATTAAATGAATTTAATATTATATGATAATTTATTTTAATAAAAAATAAAATTTTTAAATTTAAATAATTTTAAAATAATTAAAATACATTTTAAGTGAAGTAAAAACCATTTTAAAACATTGATACAGAGTTTAGTGATGTCATTTTTGATTTATCTAATTTTTTTATATTATTCTATTTTAATTACTTTGTTAATTTCTGGTAAACAAACACAATTTATTTCGTATGTATAATGTATTAAATTATTTATTTATTTATTAGAGGAGTATATATGTAAATTATTTGGTATGTATTTCTCGTGTGCACTTTATTTAATTCTAAAAATAATAATTAAAATTATTATTTTTAAAATAAAAATTATATTATTTTTTAATTAGTGAAGAGATCCAAGAAATAAGCATCCTAACTTTCTTGCTGGTCTGACTTGTTGAAATGACTAATTTGCCCTGCTCAAGATATCCACTCTCTGTTAGTATGTTCTTTCTTGTGTTTCCCACTATTGTCCTTTTTTTTTTCTTTTTTTTTTTACTTGTAATAAAGAGAATGGAGAATGTCTTGCATCACAAGTAATAGGAGTAAATTTCTTCCCACTAATGTCTTATTTTAGAAAGAAAAAAACATAATTTGATTTTTATAGAAAGAGATAACTTAAAATCAATAATTTTGAAGAGAAAAAATATAAGTTAATTTAATTTTTTTAAAGAGAAAAAATTAAAATCAATATATTTGAAAAGAGAAAAATATAAATTAAATTAACTTATTTAGAGAGATGTGTACTTGATTTTAAAGGAAAAAAAACTAATTTTATTTTTAAGTTAGGGAAATTTAATCAATGATTTTACAGAGAAAATATAAAATAAATTAATTTTACAATTTCACAATTCTTCCTATAAAGTTTTAGCCCATATACCATACTGTAATTGTTCGACCGAACAAATAGAAAATTTTATGAGACTAATATTTACTCTTTTAAATATTATACTTATAATTTTTTACTTTAAAATTTTTCTCGCCTACTAAACATATCCGCAACGATAATTTTTCACCAAACATAACTTTTTCATTTGAAATTTTACACAAAATTTCTATATTTAGTCTCCAAATAAATACTTTCCTTATTCTCTCTCCTATTTCCTCTCTCTTTAATGAATAATTTTTAGTTGAAGAGAGGGGGAAGACAAAAGACACATGATACTTAATTAAAATGCCTCCCAATCCTTTTTCATTTATTGATTCGATTGATTATTTTAAAATTTTTGGGAGTTAATTATAGTGATATTTCAGTAAGTTATTTAGAAATAGGTTTAAAGTTCATGAGATTATTTGTAATTTGATCAATTTAGGAATAGTGCCACTCTTTTGTATTTTATGAGATTATTTGTAATTTGATCAATTTAGGAATAGTGCCACTCTTTTGTATTTTTATGAATATGTTTCACAAAGAGAAAAAATAAAATAAAATAAAATAAAATAAAAGATCATACATGCACATGTTGTATAGCCAAGACGGGGACGAGTTCTCTATCCCTACATAATGAAGATTGAGAATTTAAGAGAAGATTACGATGAGATGAACCGTTTATCATTTCGATAAATGTCAAATGGAAGTATTGTGATATATGTAGCTAAGGCATGCTAACGGATCGATAGACTTGAACCCTATTCCCACATAACCTAATCAATTCGATCGGTCTGTCATCTATTTTTATTGTTCAACTTATTCACAACATGAAAAAACTAGAGGCTTATTATTAACTTTGACCTATCAAGTTATTTATTTTTAAGGTCAATAATTTACCTAATAATTCATAAAATGAGCCCACATATTAAAAAACAAAATGGATGCCAATTAGAGAGAAAATGGAAAATTTGAATAAAGCCAATGTTAATTTTTTTATGTTATATATATATAATATAAACTAGCATTTGCAACTTTGTTTTAGTCATTTTTCCATAATTGGTTCATCCAATGGTAATGCAAAATCTAATCAATATTAACCGGTGCAATTAATTAATTTTTTTTTTTAAAGAAAAAAGGTCAAGAATCGAATCAACGCCGAAAATTTATCAATAAAGGACGGTCACCCTTCATCATATGACTCAATCTAGATTAAAAGAAAAAAAAATTATAAGTTTCATTTCAAGTGATACTTTTTCTTCTCACTTATAATAGAATTGGGTTCGAGCCCAAGCATGCACAAAAAAAGAAAAAAAAAAGTCAATTATATTGCATCCTTATGGAATAAATAAATAAATAAATAAAAGACAAGAAAAGCAAATTTTGCTAAAGTTGGTCTTGCTGGTCTTGTTTATGTAGGTTAGTTGAAGTACTAGATGACTAAGAAGAATTTTATAAACCACGAGAAAATGTTAAAAAATTGAGCTTCGAATAATTAATTGTACCCTCAAAAGCTTTTCTCTATTCACTTAAAAAAAAAAAGAAATAAAAGTATAGATTTTTTTTTTATATAAATGATTGATATTTGATAACTATATTAATTTTGATTAAATTCAATTCAAATCGAATTAGATTTTTAAAAAATAAAACTCTCTCGATACTTATTTTTTTTATATAAAACATTTGAATTTAAAATTTTTATTAAGAAATATCAGTATCTAACTATTAGATCAATTAGACATCGATAAAAAGCATATATATATATATATATATTATATGGTAAATTTCCAATTTCTAGCTTGGAAATTTCCAACCACAGATTCTTTGATTTGTACAATCCTCGGAGGAAATTTCCCTGAGCTTGGATTATTATTTTATAAAGTCATGAAAGTAATGAAAATAGATTTCTTAGGATTTCAAAGTTTCAATTCAACTACTAATTTTCACTAGAAAGAACCGTGTTGTACTGCATTTTCAAAATTTCTTGGTAAAAATCCAATGACTTAGACCATACATACTTTATTCTATTTAATTGGCACCATTTTCACTGGAAAGACTATACATACTTTATTTTTGTATAAAAAAAAAAAAAAAAATCTTTATTAATGGGAGGTGATGGAGGAGAGAGAGAGAGAGATGGGAGGTGAGGGGGGAGAGAGAGAATACAGAGAGACGATAGGTGATGGGGGAGGGGGAGAGAGAGAGAAGAGATGGGTTTGAAAGCGAGAAGAGAGAGAAGAGGGTGGAATGGACTGAAAAGAGTGGAGAGATTTTTCTTTGGGTTTGAGAGGTGATTTTAAATGAAATCTCTCGTTTTATTTGGGTTTTATAAAACATATATTTTGAAAGTTTTATTCTCATTTCATTAATCTAATATAAGTTTCGTTCTTATTTCCGAAATTTATACCCTTAAAAAAAAAAAACAAAAAAAATTTTTTTAAAAAAATGATTTTTGATTTTTTTTTTTTTTAATATTGTTTTCACCCACTTATACTTTTGAGGAAGAAAAAGGGTTAGCTAGGATCTCCATTTATGTGCACAAGCAGGTATAATTTGAAAAATTATGTTCGAGTTTTATTAATTTTAGTTTATTCTAATTATATAGAGAGAGTTATGTTTTATTATAGAACTATAAATCCGCATAGCTTTTAATAATAATTAAAAAAAAAAAAACATTTACATGAAATTCTCTCGTTGAGAAGTTGATGTTTGGATAAATAGATAGTTAATCTAATAGAATAAGATACTAAATCTGTAAATTAAACTTTGGATTTGAAATTTAGAAATGAAAAAGAATGCAGTGAAAGAGTTGCTTGTAAATAGATTCCTTATAGACACTCGAACTAATTTAGTTGGGATATGATTTCGGATATCGATGTTAAAAAAAAAAAAAAAAAAAAAAAACTAAATTTGGGTGCTTGCATTAAAACCCTAAAACATCATTTATGTTTTCCATTTTCACCTAACTAAATGTACTCACAAGCGGTAACAAAAAATGCTCACAAGGTCAGTTTCATCCTCTCACAGTTCTCAGAAAGCATACGCTCCTCACAACAAAAAAAAGGTCAAGTAGGGCGGTGGACAACACCAGTGCTAGCACATGTTCACTCACATACAAACAAATTTGGCCGGGAAAGAGTTCATGTAACGTAGCCTTCATTTGATTTTGGAAAACTTTACATTCATATGATTAAACATCAATAAGAAACAATTTATATTGTTTGAAAGAAATTTATCGATTCATTTTTTAATTTAACTTTGCTTTTTTTTTTTTAATTATAATCATGATAATTATGATTGTATATAGTTGTTGGAGGTGGAGTTAGCTCCACAGACGGGAGCTCTGCTAACTCAAACGATGAAGCTTAACCTTCTGCTGATGTTGATGGATGAGATTGCAAAAAACTGTCAGAGAGTGCTCCAGCGGGGCCTCCAACGGCGAAAGCTCTGACGCTTAAGTTAGAAAGCGATTTTTGAAAAAAAAGAACAGACTGAAAGAAGATTGTCTTTGCACTGTGTGCAAATTCAGAGAGTATGAACTCGTACCTAGTTGATCGTCCTCATAATTTATATATAGTTACCTGGTGCAAGAGACGTGTGTCGACGAGACGCTAAAACCCTAGTTTCCTTACGGAAGTGTCCCGAGATTACAAGAAAAAGATTCCAAAAGATCTCAATGACCTTCAATTTGCAAAATCCAGGTAGTTATGTTGATTCTCTTTCATGCATTAGAGGTTTTCCTTCCATTTACGGGAGGTTCTTTCCGCGTTCATAGGAGAAATGAATATTTTCCTTAGCGTGTTAGGAATTGATTACTGATCACCGGGTAAGCGTTGTGGCCAGCTAGCTGTTTACAGATCAGGACGCGATTGGCGCACACCAAGAGAAAGAGTGGGCCATGTCAACCTGTCAAGGAGATAGATCTCGTATTGATGACAAGTTTCGATCGATGTACCCCTCGAGCTGGGGGTTCGAGGGTTTGAAGCCTCATGATAGTGACGAGGTAGAGGGCTAGCCAATCAGGCGAATACCAACTAGTTGAACGATTGGGTTACTGAGAGTTATTCATTGCATTGTGGACTACTCTTAAGCCCAATATGGCTTGGGCCATTTTAACCATGTATCATCATTTGCCTCCACTCCTATTGTTGCTTCGGAGAAGGAACGTTAGGAGTATAGTTTAAAGGATACCCATTGGATTTTGTTAATCAAGGCATTAAATGCGGCACATGCCATTTCAATTACCGCGAACCGTCTTCAACATGCTTTTTATTCTGCACATCTGTCTATTGGTTTCCCATTACCTCCTTCACCTCTTTGACAGTTAAGCCTTTCAACAATTCAGTTTTCTGTGAAGATCTTTAGAGAGAAATAGCTAAGGGTTCATCGTTTGGTTCTTTTCCGAGTATCAGAGATATCAGGAGCACTATGATGTAGAAAGAACTATGTGAGGTCAGAATTGTCATGCTGTAAGGCATTATTTTTGAAATCATTTTGGCGACTAATGTTGATAAAGCCAACATAGTCCTAGGGAATCGTACAAACAATCAATGAGATATGGTTTGAAGGTGCCATACACTAGCCCCTATTGCTAGGGTTCTATTACGTTGGAACATTTTTCTCACTTTACTTATTTCCAATGCTTGGCGTTTGGTGGTAGTGTTTATTTTTTTGATGAACTTTTGCCAGTTATGCTTCGATTTTGAAATCTTGTCATCCATGTTTTCATTGAAGAAGTGTGGGAAGAAGAAATCTACTAGGAGTTGGTTTTGTCTACAAACTCAAACAAAGTCAAATTGGAAATTTGTCTATAGTGAGACCATCGACAAAAGTTGGATATACAAATACTTTTTTGTTGAATTTTTGGAGGAAGGCTTAATGCCGAAGCTTTTGGTTCCCAATACAGACCCATTCACTGGGTCAAAGCCCTGCAAAGATTCTTGCAATTCGGGTTTTGTTCAATCTATAGGTGAATATTGTGAGGCCTCGTGGAGAAGTGTCTAAGTCGACTATCTCCTAGATGACGAGATGCTATTGTTGGCGGGTATGTTGCTTGGTGAAAAAGGGGAATCGAGATATCTCAGTTGCTTGAGAAGGCGAAGAAGAAGCTCGTGGATTCCTTACGTTTCCCCACAGAGGAGGATTTGAAAGAGGTTACTATTGATTGACAGATGAGGGAGAGATCAGTGGGGAGTCCTAGAAGAGACCAAAAGCACAAGGGCCCACTCACTTGTTTCGACCACACTTGCATCATTGAGGGCCAAGAGGAGACGAGTGCAACTGCAAGTGTCCCCTGAGGGGGAATCTGGCGAGAGTTCAAAAAAGAGAGATCTCTAGACGTTCATGAGTTCGTTCGACCAACTACCGATGAACTAGCAAAGGTTGGTATAGATGAGTGTTCTCGCAGTGGGATCGGTGAGGGTTCCTAAGTGAGAGAAGAAGGTTATGTTCCCGATACTTAGGCAAAAGCAAGGGGGCTTTCTCCAGATTATCTTGAAGATGTTGGTCCCGACTTGGGAGAGGGGCCCGGGATGGGGCTGTCTACCACTGTTCCATTGTTGCCCTCAGACAAGGGTAAATAGAGGGTGTTCGAGGAGGAGGTGTTCCCCTGTCCCATCCCCATTCCGTCTTTTGATAATCACAGGGGCTCAAAGGAGCACAGGATGGTGATGATCAGTGCTAGGGACCACAGCCATTGCTATGTAAACGTTATCAAATGGAAGTGGATAATCAATCGGTTGGACTTTGTCGTTCGGATCTAGAGTTGAGCAAGCTCTCACTCGAGTAGGGTGATGAGGCATTGTTTTCTATAGCTATGACGGTATATTTTTTTGTGCTCATTGGTTTTTCCTTTTTTAGCTTGCTGATTAGTGCTCAATTGTTCAGACCATAGCTCTGATGGAGTTCCAAAAGCGACAGAGGGAGAAGATTCTGAGTCATATGAGGCGTTGGTCTGAGCAAACGGTAAATGACATCTCTCCGTTAGAGAAAGCCCTCTCGTAGAAGGAAAGGGAGCTTGAGGAGGCGAGGTCCTCTGTGGCTGCCATGAGCGCTCATGCTGAGGAAGTGGAACAACTCAAGGCCGAATGGGACACGGCTTTCTGATGATGTGAAGAACTAGAGGCGGAGGCAAAGGTGTGCGAAGCATCCCTTTAGGCTGCGAGGAAGTTGGTCGACATGTGTGGCCGATCCCTCTAGGCTATTGAGCGGGAACTAGTTGAACTGATGGGTTACTGTTGTGAAAGATACACCCACCTAGCGCGATTTATATGAGAGGCTCCAGTATGCTATGGAGATTATTTGGCAAGCGGGGTTGGCAGACGCTATGCCCCCGGACATTGAAGACACTACTGTTGGGCTCAATCCTGCTACTGTTCTCGTGGAGTCTAATGATCATCCTGTCCCCTGATCCGCTTTTTTTTTTTATGGCTTCTTTTTGTATTTCTTTCCAAGTGTGTAAATGAAATGCTCCTGTATTTTTATTTTGCTTTGTACCCTATGTCGGTTGGATCATTCTTTAACGGACAGAGTGTTATTGGGGATTGATGCCCTAATGAGACTTCCTTTCTTGAGTTAGTCAATGGGAGCAGTCATGAGTGTTCGATAGGTTCAGTTCAACAGGTCTTATGCATCAAATAGATTAAGCAATGCATATTCGTTCAGAGAGACAAGTCCCCACCCATTAGTTTCATTCAGGATTAGGTTATACTCGTCCGTTTAGTAAGATTGATCTCTACTGACAGGCTCCACTCGAGAGGGTGATGGTGGCCTATCCGGGGAGATAGATCTCTAGCGATAGGACAGAGTACTTTTAGCCTATTTGGGGAGATAGATCTTTAATGATAGGACGGGACAATGTTGGCCCACTCACGGAGATAGGTCCCTAGTAATAGGACAGGACGACGTTGGCCCGCTCAAGGAGATAGATCTCTAACGATGGAACAGGGCGATGTTCGCCTACTTGAGGGGATAGATCCCTAACAATAGGACAGGGCGATGTTGGCCTGCTTGATAAGACAGGTCCTTGACGATAGGATGGGGTGATATTGGCCCAATTCGGGGAGACAGGTCTCTAATGACAGAACAGGGTGATGTCGGCTCACTCCATCACTTGCTTGAGAAGATAAATCCCTAATGATAGGATAGGGTGACGTTGGTCCGGTTAGAAAGATAGATCCCTAACGATAGGACAGGGCGACATGGCCCATTTGGGGGGATAGTTTACCGTAATCAACTCATGAAAAGGAACAAAATGCGTCGTTAAGAACAAATCGATAATGAGTAGAGCAAGTGCCAAGACTAAAAATCCAAGGTCGCTCGCCAAGGGGTGCTACAGAGATGATTGTAAGAAGAGAAGGGTTTATAATTTACTTGGGAGGATGCACCGGGGGGTTTTGAATTTGACCTTCATATGTTTCGTACTCGGCAATGCTTCCATAGCGTTTAGGCCAAGACACCCTAAGATTGCATTATAAAGAGAGGGGAGCTTAACCGTGTTGAATGTGGTCGAGGCTATCGTGTGGTCGGCGGAGTTCCAAGAGTCATGGGTAAAGAAATAAATCTTTCAGGGTATATCCATTAGCCTGAGAGCCCTTTAATGGGTCCGGTGTAAGGCTAAAGTGTCCTGACATAAAACCCATTGATTGGAAAGTGCTCCAGTATAGGAGGTTACATCCGGCTCCTTGGTTGATAAAGATTCTCTTAACTTCATATTATCCAATCTTGACAGTAATGATAATGGAGTTATATCGATCTACGTCAACCCCTATTAAATCGTCGTAACTGAAAGATTTTAGGCATATCGATCTACTAAATCTATGCCAATCATGGGCTTTTTCTTTAGGCGGCTTCCTGGCACGGGTGGCCTCGGTCTTCTGAAAGATTAAGGCTACTAGATGCCCCTTTTCTTTTGCTCGAGTGCCTACTCGGTTGCACTAGTACAACGCTTGCAGAATATAAGCCGGGAGGTAGGGTCACGATGGGTTATATCCGCCCTATACCTGGAGGATCACCTCATTAGGCCGTCGGAACCAGCTGGTCGACTCGATCATTTTCTTATTTTGGGTTATGTGGACCCTGAGGGGGGATACCCTCTCTCTTCACATTGATGAATCTTTGGAGTTGATTGTTTTAGATGAGGAACTCAAGTTCGTCCTTTAGTTTCATGCATTTGTTGGTGAGATTCCATAGTCCTGATAAAAGTGGTAATACCGAGTCTTTTCTTTTTTGGGATCATCCTTCGTGAGAAGAGAGGGTCACCTAACATAAGACTTGTTTCAAATCTAAAAGAGGACTTGGCTAGGAGTCTCGATTAGAGAGGTGTAACTAGTGAACTTTCATTGTTGCAGGGGCACCTGGCGGGCCGTTTTAGGTGGGGACCATCGAGCTGACTGGCTGCGCTCTTTTTGAGCGATTGGTTGGATTGCCTGTCGAAGGTCTCGACGTCTTCCACCGCGATATACTTCTCTGCACGAGTATAAAACTCTGGAATAAAGGATAGGAGATTCTTAGTAATGGATGTCTTCATCCCAGACAGTTATAGTCCCATGAGTAGCGCGGCTAATATGATCGAATGGTCCAGAACAGAGACCTTCATCATTTCAGCCTTGAACTTCTCAAGGAATTCCCTCAGTAGTTTGTAGTTTCTCTGTCGCAACGAGAGGAGAGATATAAATTTTTTCTTGGCCCCCTATCAATAACAAAATGCACTTCGAACTACTGCCCCAATTAGAAAACTTTTGATACTGAATGGGGGGATCAAGTTGAACCATATTAGTACATTGCCCTTCAAGGTTGTTGGGAAGTACTTGTATATGACAGTATCTGTTATGTCTCTCGAGACCATCACAGTGGTGAAACGGGCGACATGGTCCCTGGGGTCATTGATGCCGTCCAAGGGAGGGACAAGCACATCTCGAAGCATTGGTTTTGAAGAGATCTTAAGGTCAAAAGGCGAGAGACCAATGGGATGTTGGATAGGTTCGTCTCTTCTCACGTTTGCTCGCTTTAGCTTGTTAGCTATGAGCTCCTCAATCTATTTTCTTAGGTCATGTCGTGATGTCACTGTCCACGGTGTTCTTTGGGCTCGAGCCTCCTTGTGCACGCGTGGCCTAATTCGTGGGTAGGGATGACAATATCCGATCCGATCCGACAGATCGGGTTTTTTCCCTTAAAAATTAGGTTAGAGTCGGATTAGGGTCGGGTTTTAATATTAAAGTAGTCGGGTCGGTTTGGATTCGGATTTAAACTATAAATAATCCGATCCGATCCGATCCATTAATAATTTATAATCAAATAAAATTTTATTTTAATATAATATTATTAAATAAAATAAATAGATTTTTAGAGTTTGTTATAATTTATAAATTTTATTTTCATTGTTGAACAAATATTATGAAATTAAAAAAGAAGGTATTAAGCTATGGTTTAGGTCAGGTATGTGCCGGGTACAAGTCGATTTAAAATTGGATCGGATTGATTTTTTAAAGATATGTAGTATATCGAGTCAGATCGAATCAGATTTTTAAAAAAATCCATAGAGTCGGATATAATTTTTTATTTTTTAATTCTAATTTTCTCCTTTTAATATGACCCGCACTATAACCGATCAATTGTCATCCCTATTCGTGGGAGGAAGATTGGGCTCTCGATCGAAGAGTGTGACTGAGTTCCTCTAACTATTTGTTCATACTCTGTATTCTTGAATCCAACCTTTCTACCTTGGGCCGGGTGACATTTTCTAAAGAAACGGGAACGCCGAGTGGTGCAGGGTGGCTATGGTAGCTGACCGGGGGTTGTAGCTCGGGTGGATTAGCAGCAATAGGATGTTGCGCGATGTTTGTTGGGGAGGCGATGAGCCCTTCCATCGAGGATGGTGCTCTGAAAGCAGCCCTAGTGACTCTTCGGGGAGACATTCTCATTTGATGAAGTGGGACGGTAGCAAGATAGATTTTTTTCTAATTTATTTCCATGAACGGCACCAATCTATTGGAAGAATGTTAAATTTCATCGTTCGAGTTAGCAGAGCGCTCGTCTTTGGAGTTAAACCCAACTTTAACAATAGTATATATGTTTTTCTTTCTTTTTTTTTTTATTATAAATCGTTATATCCGGTAATTATATTGAATTTAATTAAATCTGATTCAAATCGAGTTAAATTTTTAAGAGTCAAAACTCTCGTGCCTCTATTTTCTCGAATTTGAAATATTTTTTTTTTAAGGGGAAAGTGTTGATATATATATTCTTTTTCTTATTGTTTATGAACGTGTTATAATTTAGATTTTGGCCGGTCAACCTTGTTCCCATCAATATTTTTGTACAAAAATTGATTTCCTTAATAGGAATTGAAATAATTTAATTTGTCTCTCAATATGTACCACTAAATTTATGATTCTCCCCATAGGGTGATTCCCTTATGAATTAGGGCACAATTATTTTGAATTTGGGCCGTCAAGTCAAGTCAAGCCAAGCCAAATAGTTTCCCTTAATTTCTTTTTCTACATATCCTTGTAATAAATTGTCTTTCAAAAACAAATAAAAAATCTTTTTTTGGATTAAGATAACAAAATTAACTAGGATTTCAAAGTGAGAAAAACCATGTCCGTTTCTGATTCAGAGTCATATTTATATAAAAATAGAATCTCAACTATTATCGTCTAGATCCGTATACTCTTCGATATATCGAGTAAAAGGGACGTATTCAATATTGAAATTTTTATAATATTATGAGGTGTTGAGAAAGAAATATCTAAATAGTTTTTTTTCATTTTTTATTATTTTTTTATAAGAAAACTGATTTGAATTTTGAATCTCCAAAACACAATGGAAATACTCTATCATTGCATCAGCTCCACTCTTTTTTCGATATATCGACTATTTATAATAAATTGTCCATAATTTTATAAGGAAAGATCAACAAATTTTTAGTCTACGTGGCTTTTTCAATAAATGAGCCTAACTCTTTTAAAAATATTATCTGAATGGTATTTTTTCTATATTTTAAATATTCCATACAGTGTCAAATAAATTATAAACCTTTTGCCTTGTCTTCAATATCCCAACAATAAAAATGAGTCTGATTGGGGACATACTAACTATTCTTTAATCTATTGTTATCCCCTCCAGCGAGATTTATAGAGTTTTATTGATTGATATTCGAGACTTTAACTTCCTTTAGTACTAAGGTCCTCGCTTCCCATATACCAAAAAATATATATATATTAATTATTTTCTTTTTTTTCATCAATCGGTATTCAGAATTCGTCTGATTATTCCAGTTTGAACACTATAAAAATCATTAAGAGGTTGACTTTCTCTATTTCCAACGTTTGAACTTGAGACTTATAATCAAGGAGTAGACTGTCTAACCACTTAAATAAAAAAAAATTGATACTCAACCCAAAGGAGTCTGATAATACTAACCATTCCATAATCTATATAATGGGACATCTATATTAAAACCTCTGGTTCTTAAATTTTTGTAGATAAATGCTTCAATATTCCTCCATTAATGTGCCTTTCAAATGATCCCTTGGGAGGTTCCAACCTTCCCACATATTAATAATGGTCTTAAAAGACATGGAAACCATGCACATACAACAGCAATAATTCTACAAATGATGAGTTTGGATTCTAAAATTCATATGACCTTTGATTGGCTTGGGTCCATATGCAATCATGTGATAAATCAAAGGGAGAAAAAGTTGGAACACTTTAAAATCTGAAATTCTTCATTGTAATTTCCTTTTTTCTTTCATTCCCATAATAAATAAATATATATATATATCATAAAAATCATAAAAACCAATAAAATTACTTTATTTTAACTGAATTATAGCGATAGATTCATTTCGAAATTAAATGTTATTCAAAAGATGTAAACCATCATCATGGTAACATTTAGAAGAGCAGTGTTAAAGCCAACAAAATTTTTTAAATCAATTTAGTACCAGATAATTTTTTTTTTTCACATTTATTTTTACATTATCTTATATATGCTACTAATAATATAAAAGTCAAATAAATTAAAAGAGAGATACCTCTGCATCATAAGTTGGGATGTCTAATACCTGGGTTCAGTTTACGTGGTAAGTGAGAGAGAGAGAGAGAGAGAGAGAGAGAGAGAGACTTATTTTTCTTAACTTGAATTGGTAAAGTTTAGCAAGAAAAATAAGTTGGAATTGACAATGGAGTATTGGAAAAAAGAAATAAAATTTACCATGTTTTTTATATTTGAATAGAAAAGTAATTATTTAATGAGTTAAGAGAAGGTTCAAAATAAAGATAAAACGTAATGATAGAATCTTTATACTTGAAAAACTTTATTTTCCTTTTACTTTACATTCATCACTTTTTTTAAGGGGCAGTAATGGCAAGATTTTTAAGAACTCAACTTTTGGGGGGGGGGGGGGAATTGTGCCAAAGGTGGATACCCTTCGTGGAGCCACCACCCCCCGCACCCCTACGAGCCCCCACCCCCCCCCCTAGCAATTTTGATTGTTCCTACTAACTTTTTATTTGAAAAATTAAAATTATTACATCCTTGCATCCTTATGAATAATTAAGGAAACATATTCGAAACTAATGGAATCACACTTGCATATTTCTTAGTGGCGAAATCATATTCGAAAGATTAACATACAGTTAATCTAATAGGAAAGATATTAAGTTTCTGAATTAAGACTCAGATTCGAATTTTGAAAATAAAAAAAAAAAATTATATTGAGAGAGCTCTAAAAGGAAGGAAAAAAATAAAAAAAAAAAAAAATAATAATAAAAAAAAACAAAAAATAAAAAAAAAAAAAAACACAAAAAAAAAAAATTAATAAAAAAAAAAAGAAAAAAGGAAAATTAATTATTTTTTTTTTATTTTTTATTACTCCTCAGATGAGTGCTTTACCATGCTTCCATGCGCTTGATTCCAAAATTGAATCCAATCTTGCTTATACATGCGCAAAACAAACAAAAAGAAACCTAACACTCTTTTTCCTTTCTCCCATGGTTTGTCAAACAATATCCATCTTGATCATTTGGGTTGTGATCTATGTGGGGGCGATGTCAGGGTCTTGGATTTTGTTTTACTAGACCCATTTTTATTTGCCAAAAAGATGTATAATTTTGCAACTTTAAAGGGAAGGGTTCTAAAGAAATTGACATGATTTTCATATAAAGGCTTGAGAGTGTGGGTCAGCTTATAAAAAGGTTAGAATTTTTCTTTGGCATGAATGTAGCTAAATAAGACTAATTTGATCATATTGGGGACAAGAGAAAAGAGGTAAGATTGTAAGGTGTCATAACAAAATTAAAAATTAAAGATCCAAGATATTCGATTTTTTTCTATAAAAATTTTTATCTCACTCTGTTATTAAATTTTTCATATAAAATTTGTCTCGTATGGATCTGTAAATATTCAAACAAATATGTGAGTTGTGATACTTTTTTTTGGACTTTCTGATAAACTACAAAAAAAAAAAAAAATAGATTAGAGTAGAAATAAATTTTCTTAGTGAAAAGGATCAAATAGAACGTTTTTGACATTATAAAGACAAACATATTTGAATGAAAGTCCCCATTTTGGTTATAGGTAGCCTTCTAATTCATTATTTCCCAATTTATTATAATTGCTCGATGTTACTCACTACCAAAGTCGCTATATCCTTTAAGTCAACTCAAGCTTTCCATCACCGACATGCTGCTTGATGCGAATACTCTCCTCTTTGATGTGAACACACTTTTACACAAAATTGCCCTTTCTATATTATTTTCCAAAGGTGTCCACCAGATATAAATTCTTATTTTATAAATATTAGATCTGGGGTTCGAATAATTTTCCCTTCTGAAAAGAATTTTACCCTTTCTGTAAGACCAAATCATATAGAACACAAAGACATACACATAAAAGAAACTCAACAGAGACACAAAGACTACAGAGGAAATTACAGCCGATTATACAACTCAATTAAGATACTTGTGGTATTTAAAGGAAGCATCTAAACGTGGACCCTTGGCATTACTGAACGGGTGAGGAATTGCTCTTCAAACTTTCCACATTTTTCTTTTCTTCCAAGAGGGTGGAATGGTGGTTGGTTGGTGGGTGTTGCCTGTTTGTCTTCTAATATGAAATTTACATGGAAATGGGTAGATGGGGGTTCTTAAGTTTCTCACAAGCTCCAAATTGACATAGGGCCCTCATCTACTTTTTCTTGTTTTTTAATTATTGAGAGAGAGAGAGAGAGAGTGATAGAGAGGGAAGATGCAAATGGGGACCCAAAATGCATATCCAATCCAAATCATATTTTCGTTTTTTAGTGGAGTAGCCAGCTATAATGCAAAAACATCCCCATGCTTCCCACTCCAAAGATTCTGAAAAGTTGTTGAAGATGAAGACTTTATAGGGATTCATAGTTTTTGCAGGATTATGTTGTAGCAGGTGCATAAGTCCTATGCATAGCTCTCTATGTTGTCTCTTTGATGCTCCTATTTCCCCACTTTTTATGTTTTCTTAAAAGACTAGAAATTTCAGATGTTATAGAGAAGTTGGTGTCCCCATGGTCTAGATTCAAGAAGGCTTTAACTTTATAAGGTCTATGTCTGTCATCATTATGTTGTCATTTTTTCATGTCCTTGTGCTTCACACCATCAATGACATTTTTCACCATTTTTTGGGGGGGAAAAAATTCAATAAATAAGATTGACCTAACCCTACTTATATGATCATTTGTTCTCTCTTCAATTAGAATAATATTCTTTTTTTAAAAACAATTTAAAACAATATTCTTCATTACTCAAAATCCATTTTTTCCCATAATTTCTTTGAGAAGTACATCCTTTCATAATTGAGGTGGCTACAAAGAGTTTTAAAAATCTCTATAAATAAATAAGAAAATTATTCTAATAAGAGTTCTACTAATAATATCTCTAATGTCACTACTCTTCTTCCTATGATATCTTCCCTCCTCTCATGTAATTTGTCTTTAGCACAAGATTATATCAGTTATATCTCTCTCTATTTTTTTTTCTTTTTTGTAAGAATGAGCATTTTAATTTAAAGAAGTTCTTATACAAGCTGAGCTCAATTCATAAAATTACAACTAAAGACAATTGACACTCTAGCAGAAGGCATGAAAAAAGACAGGACTACATGAGACTAACGAACAATTGATCTAGTGGAATGAGATACTAAATCCTTTAATCACGTCTCGAATTTAAAACTTGAGAATGGAAAAAATTATGTTAAGAGAGCTTTTCCTAAATATGGCTCCCACAAACGTTTGAACTAGATTAATAGAAATATGACCCTGGATATAGGGCTACATGAGACTTAACTTGGGAAGAGCATTGCAGAGCTATTTGTTTTACTCTCTACCCTCCAGAACTCTTGCCCTGATTTTGTAGCTGCTCCGGCTAAAATACACTTGATAAAACAAAGACGTCAACATCGTGGCCCATTAGGAGGCCTAGCCCACACCTTAATCAACCTTCAAGCAAGATGAGCTAACCCCTCTTTTCTTGAACCTCATCTCAAGTCCAGTGACCAGCCCGGAACATGGTGTTGGCTTTAGGTCCATCTGTCCTCATTGGGCCATAGTGGAAAGAGAAGGAGAAATCTAACGACTCGCCTCCCATCTTTCATGCCTTACTATGGAAACAAATATTCATTTTCTTGGATAAATTCACAACTGCTCCCTGTCTCTTACCCTCTCTCTATATGCTATGTCCATGCATAAGAAATCAGAAAGAAAATCAAACCAAGCAACAGAGGAAAAGAAACAAAGCATAACATTGATCAGATCAACAAAGGTGATTGAACTTTATGAGAGATAACATACAACATTATTATACAATGACAGGGCAACAAACTAAACATTCATACAACTACTGAACAGACTACCTCGTAACTGAAAGGACAATAAACTGTCATGCAACATTGGCAGACAAATGACTTAATGTTGGGGTGTGAGAGAAGGAAACGATGGAATCGATTGCAGAATCAGCTTCCTGCCACTTCTCCGAGTGGGAGAAACCCCAAGGTCACAATGTGGGGGAGAGACTCTCTTGCTGTTGGGGGAAGCTGTCTTGATGCCACTGGCAGGGGAGCAGCTGCTTTGGAGAATCTCAGGCATTTCATCTTCCTGAACAGTTTGAAAATGCTTTTCGAATTTAAATTGTGACCCTAGAAAATTAGGTTTTCCGAGCCCTTGAGTAGTGAGCAACCCAGAAGAGGACCCAATGGTAAGAATAGCCGAGCGTGGTGGCTTGCCCTTGGAGGAAAATGGCAACTGAATTGACGGTCTAAAATGCCAAAAAAAGAAAAATTTAAGAACCTTGTCACTCGTTGTCCAATAATGGTAGCAGAAGAAATTGATAAGATGTCAAACCTGTTTGATGCTAGGGGTGTGATAGGAACAGCAGATTCCAGATTCTGCTCTTCATCATTCTGGACTAAAGTTCTCTGTAAAGCCAGGGGATTCCTTTCACACATATCTGTTTCCTCTTCAGGTTCAGCATCTGTTTCCGGAGTTGATCCTGAAATGAAGTAGGAATTAGGATGAATAGTCCTCAAGCAAGAGCACACGTCATTTCTTTAAAATGGGGATGAAATGTGAGTCATTTTTTTGTGTCTTCTGCTTACCATCCTTTCTGCCAAATGCATTCCTACATCCCTCGCATCTACAGTTGATTGAGCATCCAACACCACCCTTCAAAAGACGATCACCATTTTATGTCAGAGAAAATAAGCACCAAACTCAGATACTATGCCAAGAGAAAGACCTGAAAGCATTCACAGTATTTCTTCAAGCAACTAGACTTCTTGCAGTTGCATCCTCTTTTATGCCGTGCTGAAGCTGGGGTTTTGTTGGAATCATCCTGCAAGAACTTGCATGTTATATAATTGAGAGAGAAAGCTGGAAAATGGCAATATGAGAAGCTCTCTCTAAGAGTTTTCAACTCACCCCAGTTTCAGGTATTGAATCTGAGGTTCTGATCACTTTAGGAGCAAATGCAAGTGGATTGCGAGATTCAATCTGCTTGCGAGTTGCAAGAACTGTATCTTCGTGAATGGGCTTATTAAAGCAGTCTTGACAGGAACAAGGTTCCACACAGTAGACACCAGCAGCAAAACACTCGCAGTAACTGCAAAATGCTCAAACAATAAAACCATTAGCATATAAAAAGATATAATACAAGTTTTTCATTGCTTCCTCTAACCAACTCAAATCTGAAAATGCTACACGATACGGGGAAACTTAACAAAGGTATACAGTGAAAGTGGCACCAGAGGCTGATAATATAACACAAAAAAGTACAGACATCGAGGATGAATGGGTAGTTGTTTACACAGCAGAGGCAAAGCAACTGACTGAATGGTAAGTAACAAGAACTGCTCCGAGAGGTTTGCATTGACAGAGAGAGACAACCATTCACCAGGCAGCTTAATATTTCTTTTACAATTTTTTATCAACAGCATTATATTTACCTGGACTCCACTCCCTAGCATAATAGTTGAATGCATGGACATTATGCCATTTTCTTTCAATTAAGAGAACAAGCAAAACCCCAACCACACAGGCTATGAAGAAACTCATGGGCGTGGGATCAATGTTTGGCTCAACTGAACAGGCTATTCTTGGTTTCTAAAAACCTGTACCTATCTTCTTTCAAAGATATGGTCTTTGGGACCAAATTATGGAAATATCTATTAGATTTTTCGAATAATTCTCTCTCTTTGTTTTCTTAAATACTTTTGGAAATCTAGTTGGATTTGTCATCAGAAAAACCACCTAAAAACCGTTGCTTGGTATGGTTACAACAGATTATGACCATTGAAAATTGCTTGAACATCCCATCCTAGAACCTGCATATTAGCCATTCTGACACAATCATCATGATGTTTCTTTAATTACTTAAAAGGACAAGCATCAATCTTGTAAGTTTGTTTGGTCTTAAAGGAGGCTAATGGTCCTTACACAAGGAAGAGAAAGACTTGACGCCTTAACCTTCAGGTGTCTGGAGAAACTTAGTGCAACTAGACTACAAAGGCCGATCATGAATCCATCTTCTCATGTTTTCTTAAGTTTTCCTACAATAAACAAGTAATTTTTTTATAATCAAAATGTATATTTCTCATGGCATCAAGAACATGACCTCCATGGAGATTGATGTCTTTTCTCGAGAAATAAGTTATAAAATTAAATATATAAATAACCAACTAGGATGCAAAGGCAGATCATGAAACCATCTTCTCATGCTTAGTTTTCCTACACCATTAAACAATTAAATTGTTGATAATCAAAATGTATAGTTTCTCATGACATCAAGAACTTGATCTCCATGGGAATTAGATGTCTTTTCTCAAGATATTAGTGATAAAAATTAAATAAATAAAAAAATAAACAACTAGGACTGGATCTTGAACTCTAGGAGCTTACAGCTTCAGGCATTTAGACTTCTTACAGTTACAGCGTTTGCAACCTTCAGGTTCTCCACCATTTTCTAATTTACGCCTGCATGTAAAATTCACTACCATCATACAAATCACATATAGGCCTCACTTTTTTCACCTTGAAAAATAATTATTATAAGCAAATTTTCAGAATATGCAACATGCCTTTTCTTTTTGGGGCTACTTTGATTGAACTCTTCATTAACTAGATATGCATCAGGTGCTTGAGAAGCATCCTCCATGGTATGAACTCCATGTTCATCTGGACAAATGTCTTTCTCCACAGTAGAATTCAGAGGCTTAATGACATGTTCTTGACCCACTCTCACTAAGTGAACAGAGGTGGTAGAGCTAGAAATACTTATTTGGTTCCCCATAGAAGTCACAGTTTCACACTTGACAACCTTGTAATCCATGGAAGTGGTTGCAAGAGCATTTAGATGCAAACCAATCCCAGGTAGAATATGACGGGAAGAGTCATTGTTGCGCTTGATGGGTACCAATTGATTATCACAGGAAGCAACTCTTCCACCTTCTTGCGAAGTGGAAGAACTAGAATCTAAATCATATTTTAACTTCTTTCTGTGAGCTCCAGCCATCTCAAAAACCAGACAGCGCCTTCGTATGCCACTGTGCAAGTTGGAAGCAAGCTATAAATGTATAGAAAAACAGAATGTAAGTTTCATTGAAACACATAATGCAGAATACATTACCTAATATTTTTGTTAAAGCTCTAGGATCTCAATGTCACAACGAGCAACAACTGCAGCATCCATTCAAATGAAATGAAAATATGCTAGACTTTTTGAGTTTTAACTAACGGCATGCACCATTTTTAGAAGTGAATCCTTTCCAATCAATCCTAAATGTTCCAGTCATCCATCATAATCAGAGACAACCATGGTGTCAAGCTCTGGTACATAATTGCTTTGAGGAATAAATCAACTTGGATCATTATTTGAAAATCAGGGAAACATTCATCAGGCTGGACAAAAAAATAGTCCATTAAATGTGATACATAAAACTCCATATGAGATGGCAGTCTAGATTCCCATTATGATGCGAGTGCAAATGTAATGGCTCACACACTTGAAGCAGCACTGATGCCCTAAGATCTAATTTTGGCAAAGTAAGTTCTTAGCAAAACAACAATTATGTCTAAGGGCCTAACAGAATAACTGGAACAAGTTAAACATCTGTAGGTCTCCAAATAGCTCACTCAAATACTTGGAATAATTTGTTTGCAGTTGATGACTCTTGGTGCAAATGTGAACTAGAACTAGGTTTAACGTGTACTCAATGACCAACTCTTTGAACCAGGAAAAAGGAAGGATCTTTATTATCAGGATGTTCTTTGCAGTTATACATATCCAGGTGCAAACAGGCCATGACAGATTGATATTAGTGACACAACATGCAACAAAATGAGACAGGGATTTTATATCCTTGCAAGTCATGGTTGAAAAATAGAATCCTTCTCACCTCATTCCCTTTCTTCTCCTCAGAATCAGGCGCTATGGAATTCAGAGAAGTCTTAGCAATATCATCCTGCAACTGATTTGTTTCCTTGGAAAACCCAGCTTCTTCAGGTTGTGTGGAAGGATCTTCCTTTGTGTGATCTGCACCAACAACTTGCATATTCTGTAGATCACTGCTATCATTCTGTAGAAATTGTGAAATAAGCAGTGTACAAGGACTAATCCCAGGATCTGTTGATTTCTTAAATGGCTTGAAAGACTCTGAGCCATGGGGTGAATCAAAACTTAATAGATCAGCAGCATCATCGATCAGACTTTCCCAGTCAGATCCTGCACCTTCTCTGCGATGCTCTATCTGGCAGGTGTCCTTTTCATGCAGTTGGATCCCAAATGAAGCCTTTTCAGAGACCCTTGGAAAGCTTGGCGATGATGTCCCAGCTAATTCTGAGACAGGGTTTGTTTCAAACCCAGTGCAAGGCATCGGATCAGAATCCGGGCTACCACAATCATATTTTAAGGTGCAGGCCAACTCAATTGGAAATTCTGAATGCTCATTGGGTGGCTCAACTGAAGGTTTCCCAACAGAATCCTCAGGATCAGCATTTTCCCGAGCAGGCAACTTAACAGTGCTGGTACTCGCTTCGTTTGAATTGATATTATTTGGATTGTTGGACGAAAATTCAGGTTTGAATGGATCAAAGAAACTATTCCTGCAAGGTAAACAAAGGCTATAAATAAACAAATTTGAATAATGGTATTGGAACTGAATTTTGTGCGACTAAATCAACAGGTATTAAATACCTTCTCAAGAATCTGGAATCCTTTTGAGAGCTGACATGTGGAGAAGTGAAAACAGACGGAAGGGAGGCGAAACTAAGCGAGTTCAATGACTGAGCAATATGTAGTGGCTTAACTGGCTTGAGAGGAGAAAGCTCGTTGATAAAGTTGAAGACAGGAGAATCCTGCACATAGAAATATAATGAAAAGCCATCAAACAACATAAACATATGATAGATCATAAACAAGCAAAGTGATAGTAAACTCAAGAATCATAAAAGCCAAGACCTTCATAAAACATTCATCCTACCACACTCCAGATCCAATAGAAAAGATCCTCAGAATCACATTAGGATTTTTGTATATTTCAAGATGAGGCACGGATTATGTATCTCACCCGCCCCCCCCCCCCCAAAAAAAAAAAAAACCCAAAAGTTTAATAAAAGAGATAACCCGGACCCTAGAGAGCAAAATCACTTTAAACCTTAGAAAATCTCTGTGTCCCAACTTCCAACCCCTTGTGAGACGATGAATTATAAAATGGAAGATCCCTTATTATTACTCATAAACGGGGAGAGAGAGAGAGAGAGAGAAAGAGAGACTAAGAATTGAAACCCTGCAATTTAAAAGGCTAAACAGGAAGTTTTCCAACTTTGCAACACATGGAGGACCCTAGAGAAAAAGCCCTAAACGAGAAAAGATGATGATATATAAGAAACACTAAAAACCTAGAAATGTCAATTAATTTGGAAAACCCCTGAAATATGTTAAGTAGACAGAGCCAAATCTGAGACAAGAAAGGTCAAATATGCAAAACAATGTGTGCAATCAACTTCAAAATCAGCAATCAATTTAAGATCTATTGAGGGGGGAAAAAAACAATAAACACAAGAAGAACACAAATTGCCAACAACACTCATCACTTATCTTACAAACCTCTCCTCAATCGGGACAAAAATGGAAAAACTTCCACTAAAAACACGATTTTCCCAACAACAAAAAGAAAACCCTAATTTGAAGATCATCACAACCCCAGAGACATTTCGCAAACTCCAAAACCCCGACTTGGGATCAGCTAATTAACAACAGAACTTACTCAGATCCCATTAAATTTCATAAATTAAACATCACAAAGAAACCCCAAATACAATTCAACAAACACATTGTCGAAAACTGCAGAGAGAAAGAGAGAGAGACCTCAAACTTAGAAATTGGAGTAGAGATCCGGTTCCTATCTGGTGTAGCATCCATGGATAGAATAGAAACAGTGAGAGCTCTTCAACATCTCTCTCTCTCTCTCTCTCTCTCCCTCCCTCTCTCCCTGTGACTTTTACTTTTTTGTTTCTCTCTCTTCAAGTGGCTTCGTGATGAGAGAGAAAGAGGGATTTCAAGAAGCGGGAAGGCGGGAGAAGATTTTCTTAATCTCGTATAATAAAAACACGGGATTCTGGCCCACACATTTTCATTTTGATAACGCTATCTAACAAATGGAGTAAAAAACCGCAAAAAAAAAAAAAAGGATTTTAGGTGAGAATTTAGGAGCGTAATAATGACGTAATCCATAACCGTAATTTTCTTTATCATCAACAATTTATTATTACAGTTTCAGAGATAAATTTCTGCAGTCAACTTCCGATTTTACTCTAAAAAATTAAAAAAAATATATATTCTTAAAGTTAAAACAACTCCCACAATAAAATAAATCTGAAAAATAACTTAAATTGGCCAGGCTGAGCAAGTATTCAATATTATATTAATATTATTTAAAAATGGTCGAATATTAAACACTCAGTCAATATTATTTTTTAATTTTCAAAGTTTGAACCATCCTTTAATGTAAACGATTTTGATCGAGTGTTAAACATTCGATCAACTTTTTTATAGATTGATCGAATGTTCAATACTTGATCAATACTATTCACAAATTGATCGAATATTAAACTCAATAAACTAACCTCCAATGTAAACGTTATTGATTGAGTGTTAACACTCAATCAACCTAACTTAGATCATTTCTTGAATTTTTATGCTGTGGGATTGTTTTAAGAAAATTTCTTTTTTTTTTTTTTTAAATTCAAATCCAAACTTGTTTCAAAATTTTCTTCTAATTTCTCTTTTTCTTTTGCATTTGGTAATAGAAGGCAAAAATTCTAGACTTGGGTCAAGATTTTTAAGTGCTTCTCTAGAGCCATTTTGCATAATAATAACTCTTAAAAATCAAATTAGTCAAATATAAGATGGATTTAAATATTGTAATTCACCTCTTTATATATATGTTTTTATTTTATTTAGAATTACTATAAACCAATATACAAAATTTGATCAATTTTATATTTATTTTATTTTATTAGGGGCGAGCATAAGTGGGACGGGACGGTAATGAAAATGTATATTCAAAAAATCAGTTTCTTTTTTTTTTAGATGGGTACGATTTCATTCTTATGGGAAACCGGTAATTCATGTCCCCTTCAATCCCGTAAATAGGGATAATTTAAGAAATATATAAAAATTATTTTGATGGTCAAATTCATAAAAGATGTCATCACAAAATATGTCAAAAAAATATATATATATCTAAATTCAGGTTGGACCCATTGAATGGATAAATGAATAAGATCAGATGTAGCAGCATATACTTCTCGCTTGGCGCCCTTGATTTAGAATTGGTACAGTGAATTAGTTAGACAAGGTGATTTACCCATACGGATAGAATCCTCCTCTCAATGTTATGAGGGGTCCCATTTTGTCAAGGACTACCATGATCCAATCTGCACATACGTTACCCTAAATTTCATACCAGCAATATGGTACAAATTAATCGAGCTGCTTTGGCGCCCAAGAATTTTGAAAAATGTTGGGCTCCTACATTTGTCCATGTCACATGCAGTGGACACTATCATTGAATGCCCCCCCTCTCTCTCAAATTTATAATATTTTTTTTATACAATTAATTATATATAGTTATACTCTAATTAATTCGATTCGAACGTTATTAGATTCAATTTAGATGAAACTCTTCTAATATAATATTTTACATTATCAAGTTTCAAATGCAAAAGTTAATTAAATGATCTAACACCATTATTCACTATTTTGAGTTAAAATTTATAATAATAAAGAATGACTTGGCCTCCTCTTTTGCCTTTGGCCTAATAGCCCTTTTGAGAAAATTAAAGTAAGCTATAATTAAAATTAAGTAAAGTGTTAAATATAAAATTAATTAATATTTGAAAGATTTTTATATTTACATTTAAATACAAAATATTAAAAAAAATAAAAATATATTAATTCAAATTGAAATAAATTGAGATTTTTCAAGCCTTGGTCTATTTTTTTTGGAAGTATGGACATCCATGTCTATTAATATGTGTCTTCATTCAGAGCAAATGATATTCCATTCCCCCTCAAGAAGGAACATCGGACAAAAGACACTGCATAGGTTTGTTGGTCATTCAACATCAAAGTTTTCGAGTCTAGATCTCACAATTCTTTTTACTAATTGATGATTCTATATTTCAATCTTAATATAATAAAAAATAAAAAAATTATACTCTTAGATAAAGCCTTAGACAGGGAAAAATGAAAAGCTAGGACTTTCGTGCATGACTTGATGTAATCTTTTCAGACCCATAAATCTAAGGTTTAAGATATGATATATAATTATGGAAATTTTTTATCTTAAGAGTTAATTTTTAAAATAGAAATAAAATCTTTAGGGGTGACCATGACCCGTCCTATACCCACAAAACCGTCTTCTCCCATTCGAGCGGGATGGGCTATCGACCGATTTTTTTGGATGCGGGACGGGAACGAGAAAACATTTTCAAAAAACCGCTTTAGGATATATATATATAAATTATATAAAAATTAAAAATAATTTAATTTAAAAACTTTTTTGAATATTTGACTATTTATATTTTAATTGTTTGTATAAATAATCATTTTTACATTTTGAGTGTTTGTTTTAGAATTTTGATTTTACGTGATTTTAATATGAACTATGATATGAGACCTGCAAAAGTTAGAAATTTTACTTTGTGATTAAATTGAATTATGATGTGAGAATTATAGTAATTAATAATATTTTAATTTTTGAATGTCATGAATAAATATTTTATAAATGCAAGAAAAACCCATACCGTCTTTTACCTTTTTTTAAGGACGGTTTTATGGGTGGGATTTTTTTTTTTTTTTTTCTTTGATGAAATGGGAATGAGAAGAGGAAATCAAAAGGGACGGGACGGTGCGAGGCAAACCGTCCCATAGTCCCCCTTTTAATATCTAGATTTTTAAGATATGAGTCGAATTATCTTTTAACGGTAATCATTAATAAAATTTTAAGATAATTTAAAAAAAAATTAAAATTAAATTTTATTAGTATGACCATTAGAGAGATGCATAGCTAAAGTAAGCTATCATGTAAAATATAAATTTTATATTTTTGGTGGGTTAATATTTTAAGCAGTAATTATAAATCAAATTGATTTTTTTTTTCAAAACTAGATGCTTTGTTAACATAAGATCATAAAGTGAATCAATGCCTAGATGATCTGATAATTAAATATTTATATTTTTTAAATAAAATTTCAGATTTAAATTTTATACGTAAAATAATAGACAAAATTTTATCAATTAAGAATTAATTCGAGTTAAGATAGATTTAATTAAATTTAACGTGATCATCAGATATAGTAGATTTATATTAAAAAATAATAACATAAAATGGAACTATGATTAACCAATTGTTTGACATTCGAGGCCATAAGATTGGCATCAAGCATTTATTTGGTTCAATCACTCTCTCTCTATAGTCTTCCACTTTATCAAAGTCAAGATAAATGGTTGAGACGATATTGATATGGGCTAGTGGTCCCTTTATTTTAGTACAAAAGGGTCATTATCAAGTGACTTCCCCACAGCCCCCTCCCAAATCAGACCCCAAATCCTATCTTCTTGTGCTGTGCTAATGATGCAATTGCTCTTTACCAACACTGAACGCTCTGCAGAGGAAAATTCATGCATGCGGAATCATAGTGTCCCTTGCCATGCGTAACTTTGTGTATATTATAATGTGTTAAAAAGTGCAATACCTTATTATTGTGGAACATACTATTTAGTAAAGTTTCATTTGATGCTTTCTAAGGTTTTATTAAATTACCCACCGTAATGAATATCAAAAAATATCTTTTTTTTTTCAAAAAAATTTAATTTTGAGTTATTTTCTTCTGAACAAAAATATAAGATGTAGGTGGGTGTGTGTGTGAGTTTCTTTGAGGACCGTTGGTGAAAGTTAGAATCTAGTTCTGGAGAAAAAGGTCCACACAACATCAGACTGACCATACAAACACACACAAGTACTTTATGCAGGCTTTGGTTTTCCAACTATAAACATTGTCATTGAATTGATAAAATCAATTAATATAAAATGATGGGGTTGGCATACCTGACCTTGGGTGTCTACAAATGTGTCTTACCAAAGCAAAGAACAAAAAAAAGGCACTATAGAAACATTTTGCCTGTGGATTCTAGTGAAGCTTATGACTTTGCGCTCCTCAACAACAATTTAAAGTCAGTCTCAATTGCCTTTGTTTTCTACCCTTTAAAAGCTAGTTTATTGCATCTATCTTTCTTAGTTTCATGTGGGTTGTACTTTAAGATTTTGACTTGGAAATCCAACGTCTCACCAAGAGATAATCACCCCTCTCTCTCTCTCTCTCGATTCTCACCATTGGAGGGATCATTATCCGACAAACTCTATTTAGGAACGACTTTTTTAATATATTTTTTATCTTTAAATTTTAAATTTAAAACTTAATTAAGAAATTAAGTATTCCATCCCACTAAATCAATAATCTCTCTCTCCCCCCTCTCTCTCTCTCTGACATATTTTACCCACTAACTTTAGAAGGGTTGGTCAGGGACAGAATTTGGTCTTGAAAAACTGAATGAATGGATCCATCCATTACGTGCCCTGACAAAAACAAAAGCTTTTATGCATTATTTTCTGCTAATCATAGGATAGATGCATGTCTCGAAGCTGTTCTAAGGCAATTATGCACGTGATTTGGAACAAAAGATTAAAATGTCTAAACCATACGATTCTAACTAAAACGCGTAGTCTTGATATGTCTGCTCATTTTAAAGCTTTTCGAGTTCTGTTTACAAATAGGACAGAGTGAATTGCGCTTCAAAATTAAAAATCTTTGGCTTGTTCAAAGACCTCATACGATGTGTCCTCATCCAGCAGAGCCTAAACTGAGATTCTGTTCCCTGATATTCATTTCAAATCTCATCTCAATTCGTAAGTGATGTGTCCCATTCTTATGCACAGAATGCCTAAGATTCGAATTTAAAATTTTGATTACACTTTGGTCCTTCCTTACAAAGAAAAGCATAATGAGTAATTCGATTCATAACTTGTGGAAACATGAATAAATAAAATCAAAATACAGGACGTCGTGATTGTATCACTGAGCAAAACTCAGTCTCGAGAGCAATCACAATGATAAAACATTCCCAATTTTCAGAACACAAAAACCCCCCTCTCTAACCCCTCTCTCTTTTGAAAATTAGTGACGAACTCATGTTAGATTTATTCTACATTATAGAAGTATGAAAAATAAAAATATATTTCATAAAAATAAACAGATCGAAATTTTGGGACAGCACTTTAATGCGTAGTTCTACAAAAATTTTTGAATTGCGAAATCCCTCAAACAGATCGTACGGTCAGGATGATCATCATGAGATCAAACCATCACTATAATTCCATGATACCTCAATCCACAATCTAATGAACTACAAATGATCGAAAAAAAATTTTCTACTCAAAATTTTCTCAATACTCTCAATATTTTCACTCTAGCAATATGTATATTCTGAATGTCTCAATCTCTCTATATACACAATTCTCAATTGCCTCAAATCTTTTGATCACTCACGTTGGAAAAGTTAACCCCCAAAATTAAGTGTAATTCATGAGAGAGATTATCGAGGAGTTATGGGAAGTTGAGGGATAATGAGAGTTATTCTATTATTCCATATTCAAAATAATTTGAATTACTTGTGGTAAAAAACCCCTCGTGAACATATTTTACCAACAACTCCAAAGATATTGTTGGAGTCAATCCGACTCGAGCAGGGAGGCTATGCTGAGAGTGTTTGTCGTATTGGATAAAAAACTTGCAAAAACCTCACCAGGGCTGACCTGACAGGGGGACTCCGATACTCATATCAGAAAGAGTAATGACAAAGGAAAAACTGAAAATAGCCATAGATGTGGCCCTAGTGGCCTCTGTGCATGTAATGCATCATTCGAGTGAATATAGAAACCTCTATGTGTGCGTATAGCATGCATGAGTATTGTACGGTAAGAGCTATGTATGAAAATATATCCTATATTGCATGTGTAATATCATGTGATGTATATTATACCTATGATCATGCATGGAATAGAGTATGTAACCATATCTCTGACTGTATAAGATTGGGTTTGAAACTCTACCTTTGTTGGTGTATATAAATGGGTATGAAACCTCTCTCTGAATAACACATAAAGTTGCTTCTCTCTTGTGTGTGAAACTCTGTCCTCCCTTGAGGGTTATCTATACTCTGTATTTATAGTCTTCTCAGAGGGTGTGGAAAAACCTAATTTACTTTTTATCTTAGATATTTTGAAATAGCAGATTTTTATGGTAAAAGATTTACACTTCCTTGAAATTAAGGAAGGTTTAGAATTTTAAGAAAATTTCCTTCCTAATCAAGAGTAAAAGAGAATTAGAATTCCATAGAGATACGAAAAGTTTCCAATGTTGTGGATATTTCATTCCATGAATGATTTTAGGAACCCATTAAATGTGGTACTATCATTTGCCTCTACTCCTAATGACATTTTGAAAAAATTGTATTAGAGTATAGTGAATTGGAGAGTCAAAAGCGGCACGAAAGTGGAGCGTTGAATGTGGAAAGTATCAGTGACAAACTATCAGAATTGCTTGAGAAAAATTTTGATTTGTGTCCAAGAGGTCGAATAACTGAGAGGTTGAGAGGCCAAAAGTTCAAGCGATCGAAGAGGACAAAAGTTCAAGCGATCGAGAAGTCAGGAGACCGATAGGTCAAGAGACCAAAAAGTTAGGTTACCGAGAGATTGAGAGTTCAATAGATCATGTAACCGAGTGATTGAGGGATCGAGTGACTAAGAGGTCAGATGATTGACAGATAGAATAGCCGAGAGATCGAGTGATCGAGTGACTAAAGGAACAAGTGATTGGTGACTGAAAGATCGAGTGACTAAGAGATCAACAAGTCGACAAGTCAAGTGACCAAAAGGTCGAGAGACCGACAGATCGAACTATTCAAATGATTGAGAGGTCGAGAGATCGACAAATCGAATGATCAAGGGATAGAGAGGTCGAACAATAAAGATACCAATAAGTCGAACGATAGAGATACCTACAGGTCGAACGATTTGAATAATCGAGAGATCAATAGGTTGAATGATGGAGAGACCGATAGGTTAAACGATTCGAATGATCAGGAGAATAAAAGAATGGTGAGGGATTGAGAAACTGACAGGTCAGACGATTCGAATGATCAGAATGTTGAGAGACTTAAGTGAAAGTGTGTGATTGAGCAGTAGTTGAGTTATCCGCGGATCGGGTAATTAGGAGGTTGATAGTTCAACAGGTCAAGTGATCCAGAGATCAAGCGATCGAGGGAAGACATAGAAGCAAGAGATAGAGTCACTGAGAGACTCCACAGTAGGTTGTGGGCGTAGTGAACTCTGAACCTAGTGGTGATAAATTTTTTAAGCCGTTCGGGCCGTGAACCATCAAAATCTTAGACAATATTAAGAATCGAGCAAGTGACTAACAAACAGTAGCAACAATCAGGAGACACAAGACTGAGAAAGGATTTTAATTATTTTGCCGAGAGCAAATTGAGTGATATGTTAGAGGTCAGTTGATAGACAAGAGGTTAAATGTCTAAGAAATTGGGAGACTCGAAGGTCATCAAAGGATTTGAATTTCTGAATGATTCTCAGGCGAATATTGCCTTCGTTTGTTAAATATGGAAATCATATATCTAGTGAATCATATCAAACCAAGAGGTTAGGAGACCAAGAAGCTGGGAGACTGAAAGGTCGAGAGGCCAGGGGGTCGTGTGATCAGGAGTTTAGGCGAGCAGTGGCTGGGAGTGCAGAATGTTTATGTTAAGAAAAGCAAAAGTAGAATATCCAAAAACTGACCTGAGTCCGTGTTCCAACAAAATGACGTAACTCTCGGTGAGTGCGAGAGGCTAGAAACCGATATGAAAGAGAATAGGGTCAACCTTTGCATTCGTGAGTGTTGGCTTATTGTTGAAAGTCTTGTAGCCAAGTGGGTATTAGGCATCAGAGCCAAGAGATTATATTGGGACAATGTTATAGTTGGTGTGATGTGATTTCGAGAGAAGGGGAGCTGAATTCCATCCGGTCTAGAAATAGTCATTTAAACAAAAAACCAAGAGAAAGGGAGTTGAATCTCATCCAGGGGCTAGAGCTCATAAATAGAAATCTGAGAAAGGGAGTTTGATTCCATTCGAGCATCAGGACCTCATGTAATACAGAAGATCAAGAGAGAGAGAGTTGAATCCCGTCTGGGACACCGGGGCCTTAAATAGAAAATTGAGAGAAAGTAGATACGGAACCCTTGTGAGGCGTATGATTACAAGCATAAATCATATGTATTCAGCTGGGAGTTGTATCCAATATAGTACCATTAAGAGATTTCAATCGAAAGAATGGGTTAGGATTATTAATCAGGAAGATACATCCCTAATGATAAGATCTGCTCATAAGGACTTATACAAAAGATTTCATTCGAAAAGATGGGCCATATTTGCCCGTTTAGGGAGATACATCCCTAATGATAAGCTCTGTTCGGGAGGACTTGTTTGATCAATAGACTGGGTGATGTCTACCCATTCGGAGAGATGAATTCCTAACGATAGACTCCATTTGAGAGGAATTATTTATTTGATAAACTGAGCGATGTTTGTCCATTTAGAGAGATAAATCTCTAGCTATAGACTCCGTTTAGGAGGACTCATTTGTTCGATAGATTAGGCGATATTTGTCTATTTGGGGAGATAAATCCCTAACTACAGACTTTGGTCGGGAGGATTGGACGACGCTGACCCGTTTGGGAGATAGATCCCTAACGATGGATTTCGTTTAGAAGGATCAGGCGACGTTGTCCCGTTCGGAGAGATAGATTTTTAACGATGAATTTCGTTTGAGAGGACTAGGTGACGCTGGCCTACTCAGGAGGACTGGGTGATGCTGACCAGTTCGTGTAGACTGAGCGACACTGGACCGTTCGGGGAGATAGATCTCTAGTGATGGACTCCATTCAAAAGGACTGGGCAATGCTAGCCTGCTCGGGAGGACTAGGGGGCGTTGGGCCTTTCGAGAGGACTAGGCGACACTGACCCGTTCAGGAGGATTGGGCGATGTTGGCCCATTTGGGAGGACTGAGCAACGCTGACCCGTTCGGGGAGATAAATCCCTTATTGAAAATACACTATGTATGGAACAACATTCGGTCGGTAAGTAAAGCAATGAAATAAAGTTGAAAACCATAAAGGTCTTACCTGATCATTATGTCGAGAAAGTTATCCAATGAAGAGGTACCCCCAACTGCGTCATCACCGGTTGTTCCCACGGATAGCGTCAATCTGTTGGAGTCAATTTTGGCTTTCACAAATACCTGCTCTTCCAATTCGAACGGGGAGGCTATACCGACAGTGTTTGTCATATTGGATGGAAAACCTACAAAAACCCCACCAATTTTGGCCTTCACAGATACCTGCTCTTCCAACTCGAACGGGGAGGCTGTGCTGACAGTGTTTACCATATCGGATGGAAAATCTACAAAAACCCCACAGGAACTGATTCGATGGGGGGGACTCCGACGTTCAAATCAGAAAAAATAATGACAAAGAAAAAATTGAAAATAGCCGTAGATATGGTCATGGTGGTCTCTGTGCGTGTAATGCATCGTTCGAGTGGATATCGAAACCCTCATGCGTGCGTGTAGCATACATGAATATTGTACGGTGAGAGCTATGTATGAAGACATATCATATATTGCATATGTAACATCATGTGATATAATTTGTGTGATGTATATCATACTTCCGATCGTGTATAGAATAGAGTATGAAATCGTATATCTGATCGTATAAAATCGGTTATAGAGCCATACTTCTAACTATATAAGATTAGGCCTAAAACTCTATCTTCATCGGTATATATAAATATGTGTGAAATCCTTCTCTGAATGACACATAGAGTTGCTTCTCTCTCGTGTGTAAAACTTCATCATTCCTTGAGAATTGTCTATACTCTATATTTATAGTTTTTTCAAAAGTATAGAAAACCCTAATTTCCTTTTTATCTTAGATCATTTGAAATGATAGGCTTTTGTAACGAAAGATTTCTAAAAGATTTAGATTTTCTTGAAATTAAGGAAGATTTAGAATTTTAGAAAAATTTTCCTCCCAATCAAAAGTCTAAGAGAATTAGAATTTCACAGAGATACGAAAAATTTTTAGTATCATAGATATTTTCTTCCATGAATAATTTTAGGAACCTATTAAATATGATACCATTGGATATATATTTTCACTAATCCATGTATGTCCATTTATAATATTGGAATGAGAGGAAAAGGATCTTGTGATATAAAACGTTCTTACATTTGTAAGGCGAAAGTTTTAACCTTTACTCATCTAAGTAGTAGTTTATATAACCACATGCTCTTAATTTTAGAGCGGGTCGTGTAATTTGACATAGGCGCCATATTTGGATCAAATACTCTCCGTATATTTCCTAATTTGAAAGTTAACTATTAAGATAAAAAAATAATTTATATACCGTGATAAAAAAGATAATTATATAAAAATAGTTAATACGATCAATTACATTAGAATATAAAATTTAAAAAGCATCTAAAATCCTGATTTAGATGTTTGTACTTGCTCATAAATTAGTTTTTATCAATAAATTCTACAAATAGATGCAGAGAAAGATTAAGGTGATTTAGTTAACATTATAATAAAAGAGTGAATTTTAATATAATGGTAAAATTATTTTTTTAATAATCTTGAGATCATGAATTTAAAGTATAAAAATATTTTTTTTACGGGATATAAAAAAAAAAAACTGTATACATATACGTTTATCTTTTTTTAACTTTCACATTATGTTTAGGTTGGGGTGAAATTTTTTTTTTTTTTTTATTTATTTATTTTTTTAAGTTAAGATCATAATAAAATAAAAGGTCAGTGTACCTTTTTTTTTTTTAAATATATATATTCCCCCGGACCGTGCTTCCATAAATTGCATACAATTCTAAACATAAAAAGGCAACATAAAAATTCTGACACTTGTTTAACTTAACCTCAAATCCAAAGCCCAAAACAATGCTGCCAGTTAAGGGTCCACCTTAGTTACCACCCACACCTGTCAGCAAAATTGGGACTTGCCGTAATCCAGCGGGGTGGAGTGGAGCCACCATGATAAGGTTCAGGATTAAAGGTGGCCCACCCCCCGGAACATAGGGATGAAGTTTCCAGGGATTTCACGGCACCGGCAATTAAGAAGAGGTTCTCTCGGACAGGATCTATCAAAAAAGCCTGGAAGATACAGGACTTGTCCTCGTTAATCTTGACAATAGGACATGTTGCGTTTATAGCCTTGGTATTTCTTCTAGTTCATAACATATCCTTGGCTTCCAATGAAGCAAAGAGAAATTGAATCAAACTGAAGTTCAAATCATCGAACGAAAGGCTTGAGACATAATTAACCAAGCATATACTTTGGTTACTAGTTTTCCTTGCTCCAACAGGATCAGAATCTCCATGACAGGAGCTGGGTGTATTCACACTTATGTAGTCCAATCAACCTTGTTTGTTTTCTTGGATTTCTAAAAGTACAAGGTGTGCATTCTCTGTTCTGTCAAATCCTTTCTCCTCTGTAACCAAGCTTATGGCCCTTTTACTGTTTTAGACGTTTTAAGTCCAAAGCATCCTTGTGGTTGCCCCTTTCTTTTCTGGGCAAGGCCCAAGAAACAACAGACAAAACAAATAGGAAGCCTGGCCCTAGTGCAACCAGGGAAGAAATTCCCGCCGGGCCTGGAAAATACATAAAAAGTTTGGGCAAATAGACCTATGAAAGGCGCCGTCCACTTCCCAGACCACAAGAGAGCAAACTAACTTGAGAATAGGCAAACACCGTTACGGTAGGGATCCTCACCACTTGACTAAACATATGATCAAATTAGGGAAAATTCTTCGATCCTCGTGGGTATTAGAATGACCCATCACTCCATAAGTTTCTAAATGCCAAAGTGGGCTACAATACTAACCTAAGAAATGTCTGTTTTAAAGAATTGAATATGAAAAGTTTAGCAAAGATGTGAATTATTTTGCCATTAGGCAAATTTGTTCTGGTGGTATGATATTAGACAATCTCAGTGATCATGAAATTGTTTCAATTAACCATGACTGCTTCAACTAACTTGCAAAGGTTCCAATCCCTTTTAGGATTAAGTAGGTTTTGCAACAAGGGGACTAAGAAGAAGAACCAAATAACAACAATTATATGTACTTGTTATTCTCAACAGGATGTATGTGTGACAGAAACCTCAATTCACCTGAAAAGTAGAAACACCCAGAGAGAGAGGGGGGGAATAGAAGATGATTTGTCCCACATCGGAAACGAATATGTGGAGACGAGGTCTGGGTTTCTATTTATTGGATCAGAGAAAACTTTGACAGATTTAACCCGTCCTGTCGGGGGTGAGAGGTGACTCGTTAATGATCGAATAGAGATGGCGAGTCATGCCGACACCCACCACAAGCGAACACACTTTACCAAGGCGAGCGGGTTTGCCCTACTTTAGGCGGGCCCGCCCGTCAATTTTTGGAAGCCCCTCAAATCTCGCTTTGGGGGCTCTAACCAATCAAATGGCTACTTAAACATTTGACTTGCAATGGACCACAAAAAGAAAAGGTTTCTTTCAGGCGGGCCTGGAAATTTCAAAGTTGGGTCATGTGATTGTTGGAAGGACCTTGTTTCTCAGGCCCACTCCAATTCAGGGTGCTAAGCTTTTTCATTTTGAGTTTTGACCTTTGCAGGAAGGACGGACACATGTAAGCCTATTGGCGGGGGAGTGTTTTTTATTTTTATTTTTATTTTATTTTTTATTTTTTATATTTTATATAGAAAGGTTTGAACTTTGTCGGGTTATTTCTTCTATAATGTTAAAGTTTGTCATTTTGAGGGTTGATGATTATCAAAGAATCAATAAATATAAAATCTTTATTTGGCAAAGACAATAACAACTGATTTGATACCATTGTATCCCCAAACAATTGTTGTGATCTTTGCAGCCATATGTGATAGAGTCATGATTGATACTATTGTTAATAAAATATCACAAAATTCTTATTTGGAGTAACTCTTATAAACTCTTTAATACCATTTCTTTATTTATGACATGCGTGGTAGGAAGAAAGTCGGGAGAATTATTAAGCTCCTTTTTACTTGTTTAGAGTGGGGTAAGTGTGATACAGTTGGGGGCAGCAAAAAGGGTGAAAAAAAGCCTCCTCCTGCTGCTGCTGCTGCTGCTGATGATGATGAATAAACATAAATTTTTATAGAAATAAATTTTATTTTTAAATTATTACTCTCTTATTATACATATCCTTATTGTTTTATTTTTTCTCCTTCAACTATGTTCACTCCACCGCTCGTTAAGTGTTCATATCAAACGGCATGGCAAGAGGATGAGCGTAGTATTGGACATTTATTTTTGGGTTAATTATAATTTTCCCCATGGTTTTGTCGAAATCCACTTATCTCTCATATGGTGAAAATATATACAGTTATGCTTTTATAGCTTAAAAAAAATGACAAGTGATCGAAATTGTCAAAAATTATCATAGATCTAATGAAAATATATAAAATGTCTATTGTAACCATCACTCACTCTCTCTATTACTGTTCATCTTCAACCTCTAATACATTAAAAAAAAAAATCTTAGTCACGCTCTCTCCATAAATCTTCAAAATTCAGAAAAACTCAATTCGTTTGTACAAAATACAAAAAACCTCTCATAATTAAAATATTGTTACAGAATCCAAAACTCAAAATTAGATCTCACCTCTTCCCAAAACCCAAAATTAAAACATTGTTTGAATCATCAGTCACGATTACTTCCAAATAATCAAGCATGACACCATGAAGTTGAAATTGAAGAAGGGTTTGTACTTTTCAACTTTTGATTTCTTAGCCGATGCTCGATTCACTTTCGACAAATGCTTTGCTCTATATGTCCATTGGTGAAAAAATCAACTACAGCCGATGTTTGATTCACTTTCGATCAACGACCTCTGATTTCCCCATCCAGATCGAACCCATCGTTCAATGAAGAAGATGATTGATCGATATACAGAAAGATGGGAAGAAGAAAGACCTCTGATTTCTGATGCTGTGCGAAGGGCAAAAGAAAGACTTGTGATGAACAATGGGTTCATCATAGGTTGTGAGATAGATCCATATACATAATGATGGTATGACTGATTAAACGATGAAGGATGGGTTCGATCGATCATTTGATTAAACTTTTTTCCTTTGATCGTTCGATTAAGAAAATGATCGATCGATCGTTCGATTAGAAAATATTGGGTGTATGACTGATCGAACTATTAAGCTTCTTCATAAGATCATTCTTTGTAGTGAAAGATCGATTGTTCGATTAGAAAAACATTGGGTATCGAGGAGAGAGAGAGAGAGGGGGGGGAGGGAGAGACCTCCATAGCGGCCGGAGTGTGCAGAGGAGAGGAGAGGAGAGGAGAGAGGAGGAGAGAGAAGAGAGAGAACTTGTTTTTTTTTTTTTAAATAAATTAGGGGTAATTTTGGAAATAAAAATTAATTTTATGAGCAGATTTTTCACCGGTGGAGCTCAATTTCCTATTAATATTGACAATGTCTGTCACTTACCATTTTGTTTAAAATCATAAGGGTATAGTTTTTATTGGGGAAGTATGTAAATTTTGGTCAAACCACATAAAAATTGTAATTAACCCTTTACTTTTAGAAATTTTGTCACAAGGAGTTCTATGTAACAGAAGCATTAATGAGTGTAAAGCCCTTTCAAATTACTAACTGTACAACATCTTTGTGGATGAAGCATTTAATTCTCATACCCATATATTTTTTTTTTGGTCAATTGTGATTCAAAAATAAATAAATAAAGGGTCTTGTGGGTGATTTTGTGTATTTGTGTTGACATCACGTGGGGTTGCATATGCTCTTGGTGTTTTTCTTGAATATTGTGTTGTTATAATTTTGATTGGTTGTGTATATATGTGAGGACTCAGAGAGACATGAGATTCTTAGGGGATGTTCAGTTAAAAAGAGAATTAGAATCAAGAATTGGATTCAAAATGATATAAATGTTCAGATTAATGAAATGAGAATCAAAATTTGGGAATGAAACTCTCAAAATAACAATTTCGTCAAATTCAAATAAAAACATGATTTTATGGAATCCATGCCAACATATTTCATTCTGAATCTAGTTTTGATTTTTGAATGCGAACCAAATACCCCCTTAATTATAGTACTAGATAACAGATGAGGCGGTGCTTAAAAATATTATCTTCAAACATGACAAATGACAAAAAAAATTTTTAACAAAAAATTACAAATGACACATCATTTTAACAGAAAATTTTATTAGAATGTTCATGTGGAGATGGGGGGTTTGATGCAACAAAGAGCTCAATAAAAATAAATTAAGATGCATCAAGAATGTTATGTGCTTTATAGTTCAAGAATATTATTAGCTACTTTGGATCTCTTACGGTTCTAAAATGCCAGTTTTCCTTCTCTTTTAGAATTTATAAAGATTGACTTCGTTTCTATTAAAATAAAGCGGACGGGTTCTAATTACCAGTATAATAGTCAAAATGAGAAGCCAAAAAATAAACAATTAAGTCAAAAGGGATCATCTAGTTTGGGGCCACTTTCACTTACATGACATCTCTGTCTAGCCATGCCCCATGTGGGATGGAGGTGACCAGTTATGCTTCACTTGTAGCAATGTCCCAAATCTAGAGGAGTCGTAATGGATAGAATAGACTACCTCCAATATCATGTTCTTTTTCATTTGAGTCTAGGAGTGAGAGAATTTCAATGACATTCGCTTGATTAATGTTTTAGGCACACTTGGATTACCTTGAGGCAGGTGCAAATATCATAATAAGTGCATCATACCAGGTAATTTTGCTCTTCAATTTTTCTTTTCTAATTTTCTTTTGCCCTTTAACAGGTAAGAAGAGGAAATTTCTCAAGCTTTTGCTAATGTGAAACAGGCAACTATCCAAGGGTTTGTAGCCAAAGGCTTGTCTGTCAAAGAAGGAGAAGCCCTGCCGCGAAGAAGAGTTGAAATTGCTCGAGGCACGTGATACTTAGAGTGATAGGTCTGCCAAAGGTTCCTGGGATGTTAGGCGGACATCAAAGCAAAGGCCTATATAAGTTGCAGCATCAGTTGGAAGCCACGTATTGTATTTGGCTGATGGTTCTGAGTATAGTTGAGTTACGAATGTGACTTAAACAAAGGTTGCTCCATTTGCATTTTTGGCCTTGAAGTATATGGCAGAACAAATGTCCTGACTGCTGTTATGTCGTAGTGGGGACTATGGTGACTCAGTTACCAAGGAGACGCTAAAAGATTTCCACAGGAGAAGAGTTCAGGTTCTTGCAGATTCCGGTGCTGACCTGATTGCATTTGAGACCATTCCTAACAAGCTTGAAGCTCAGGTAGTTTCAGTTTTCCTTTGCTGACGTGCGCATTTTTAGGTTTGTCACTTCTTTGAATCATGGCACCAATTTGTGCGGCCTATGCCGAGCTTCATGAGGAAGAAGACATAAAAATCCCAGCTTAGTTTACTTTCAAAGGATGGTGTCAATGTGGTCAGTGGCGATCCGGTGGCAGACTCTGCCTTGATTGCCAATTCGTGCAGTCATGTGGTTGCTGTGGGAATCAACTGTACACCTCCTAGATTCATTCATGGGTTAATTCTGTCTATCCGGCAGGTATGTCAGATTAAGTTGCTGCCCCTTTTTCAGGACTCTTATCTTAACAGAAGTTGTCTTCATACTTTTTTATCTTCTTTTTGGACATTCAATCTTGGTAATTTCATTAGGTGACAACTAAACCTATACTAATATATCTAAATAGTGGAGAGACTTATGATGGTATACGAAAAATATGGGTGTTAAGTTCGAAAAATATGGTATACGCCGGGGCGGGGAGTGGGGTTTGGGGGTTAATGTCTAGGTGCCCCAAAGTTAAAAATGTTTCATTTTGCAGCCCTCAACTGGTGTTGCACATGAAGATTTTGTGTCACAAATTTGCGGGGAAGTGGCGCAAGGATACTGATGATACTCATCCGAAGGCCCCGGTCCAAAAAAAACTCAGGAAGCAGCCCAAAAGCTAAACAGAATTGGATCTCGCCATCTCGGCCCCCCAAAGAATATGAGCCTTAGCCCGAAGACCTTTGCAATTCTTTGGTAATCTCCCGCTCCTCGGTTCTTATACTTTTCGGTAAGTTAAACCTTACACCCTAAACCAAACGATCGAAAGGAGAAGTTACGACCTCAGACGAGCCATGTGGAAAATGAATCTATAAATTGCTACAGACTTGCCTTCTGGAGAAAAAAATCTTCCCTATTCCTCGAGCTATCCAAAAATACGAAAACTTACCTTAACTAACGCATCGGTGGAAGGAGGAAGTTCCCATAGTTACGAACCTGCACAAAAAGCGGGACGTTACCACACAAAGACGTCAACCGACCATGATACCCCGGCATCTATACCTTTATTACCTTTAGGACTACCTTCTGCTCCATTTCCCCCAGAATCAAAGAAAATACATCGGTGGACAAAGGCGTCAACCGACCAAGATAGGAACTAAAACTAGCTAAGAGGTACACTCTTGCCCCGAGAAGAAAGAGAGGGTTTTCTCTACGCGCATCACTTCTTCACCTCTTTAGTTCTTTCACTTCTCATTAGAACATTTTGTTATGCTGTCGGTTTCACCAACCCACTATTGTCTGCCGCTATTTGTTAAAATATAAAATCATAAGCCAAAATTATGCCCAGTTACAGGAGTTGGGTTTGGCTGAGAGTGTGTGCGCTTATATTAGTGAATCAGGTTTCTCACCCAAAAAAAATATATATATTAGTGAATCGGGGGTGATGAGGCATGGCCAAAGCCCATTACCAAAGGGATCAAAACCCCATCGTGGACCTTTAAATTGCAATCATCAAACCAAACTCTCCCATAATCTTAGTCCGTGGTAAGTCCTCGATCACATCACTTCTCGGTGGATACGTCTTACAATTATGATACTCTTGATCAACATGATAAGTATAACTTAGAATAACTCATGAAGGAAATAACTCTTTAAGTAAATTTAAACTTTCTTCGTATAGATGAGAATCTTTCCAATTCTCGAAATGACCCTTCAGAAATATGTCTCAACAGACACACTAGATAAGGTAGGAAACTCCTATGACTATAGGACTTTCCTTGACCACCAAGAGGGCGTATCTCTAAAAATTCTTTGACCATAATTCCTATAATTTTAGAAATTCTCAACAATCTCTCCATCAGAAAACTAGAGTTTTAAAACTCCCAACACTCTCCATCAGAAAACTAGAGTTTTAAAACTCCCAACACTCTAGGCACCTTCCAAGGACCATGGGTATTTATGCACAACATCGGCTACTACTCAGATAAGTTCTCTAACATTCTACACACAAAACACACCTACAACATAGAGCCGAAACATCATTGTTATCAATGTGTTTGCCATATTTTAAAAACCTTATTTGAGTATCGGAGTCTCTCTGTTGGAACACCCTCTGACGGTATTTGTAAGTTTCAAGCCTCGGACCACATCTCATTTTTAAACTCTACTCAGACAGGTAGAGTATATACCTGAGAAGAAAACCCAACTCAATCAAGGGAGTTTACAAATGCCCAAATGCCCATATAGTTAATGCGCTTGTTGATATGTATATAAAGTGTGGAGCCATTGATAATGCCAAGCGGCTTTTTGACGAATATGCTGATAAAGACTTAGTATTATATAAAACCATTTTGTCTAATTATGAGAGACATCGGCCGGCAAGAGAAGCCTTAGTTTTCTTGGATGAAATGCTGCAAGAGGGCATGCAGCCGATAGGGTAACTATGTTGTCTGCAATCTCAGCCTCTGCGCAATAGGTGAAGATGGTATATGACCGAAATCATATTGGGCCCCAAGTTAGTTAGGTCCACAGCTCATCAATAAACCCTCTTGGTACTCGCCGATCACCTCTCTCTCTCGATAGCCAACTACTCGATACTTCAATTGGTCGATTCCAAGGCCTTGTCGATGCTCGGTGGTCAATACGCAATATGCTATTGTAATATCTACTCTCCCCAAATCACGGGGAGAATCTCACGTAAATAGAAAGGAGACGTGTAATTGTGATTGATATGGAAAAGAATCTCTATAACGATCTGGACTTTCCAAATTGATAAGATTTTGCAATTTTTTAGCATCCTGCAACGTGATTCCCCAAAATCTCAGGACAGTCTGACAAGAAAACTAAGATTTTGTCGTCTTGCCTACACATGACTCTCAGAGGCAGAATCTATATAAGCTGCAATGCACCTACCGCCCAGAAAAGTTCTCTTGACCATACTGTATACACAAAGCATATAGAGCTTTTCTTTCTCGATCTCTTTCTTTCTTTCAAAAATCGTTCTCTAATTTGAATGTCGGAGTTTCCCCGACGAAGCACTCTGCAGCGATCTTTTGTAGGTCCCTTCAGTCAAGACCCTCAGATGGTCAAGTTATTCTGATCGACTTAGCAGAGCCATCATATATGAAAGCAAACCCACCTCCAACACTTACACAGGAAGACGTCGTTATGGTTTTGTTTTGCGTAATGTGTTAGAAGGATGGGATAGTATTTTTAATGCTGTCATTGGCATGTACATGAAGTGTGATCAGCAAGATAAAGCATTCAGGGTTTTTAATAATATGAAGAACATGACTGTGGTCTCATCGAACTCGTTGATAGCAGGTTTGGTAAGAAATGGAGATATAGGGGGAGCTTTGGAACTTTTCAACAATATGCCAGAAACTGACCTCGTTTCTTGGAATACAATCATTGGTGATTTGGTGCAATAGGGTTGCAATGAAGAAGCAATAGAACGATTTCGAGTGATGCAGGCCAAGAAAATATAAGCTGATCGGGTAACAATGGTGGCCGTCGCTTCAGCTTGTGGCTATCTTGGATCTCTTGATCTTGCAAGGTGGATTCATGCTTACATTGACAGAATCTAGATTGAAGTTTGATATGTGGCTCCAACCACGGCCTTGCAAGTCTTTAACGGCTTTACCAAGGAAAGAGATGTTTCTCCGTGGAATGCAGTGGTTGAAGCCATGGGCATAAGGTAATGGAAAACAAGCAATTGAACTTTTCAATCAGATGCTCAAACAAGGTGTAAAGCCTGATGAAGTATTGTTCACCGATGTACTAACGGCATGCAGTCATTTTGGGTTGGTTCAACAAGGCCGGTATCTGTTTAGGTCAATGAACAAAAGTCACAGTATCACACCTCAAGTGGTGCAGTATGGTTTCATGGTTGATTTGCTCGGCTGTGCTGGTTTATTGGAAGCAGCCTATGACCTCATAACAAGCATGTCTATGAAGCCTAATGACTGTCATCTGAGCGCTGTTTTAGCTGATTGAAAGATGTACAGAACCATCAAAATGGCAGAACTTGCAGGTGAAAGGCTAGCTGAATCAGCTAATGATGGAACTGGAGTTCTTGTGCTTCTCTCAATCATATATGCCTCTGCCAGGAGACGGACAGATGTTGCAAAAGTCAGGCTGCATTTGAAAGAAAAGGGACTCTGCAAAATTGCTGGAGTATGCTCGATAGATGTTAATGGGATTATTCATGAATTCACGTTTGGTGATGACACACACCCAGATATGATCAAAATTGAGCAAACGCTAAACAAGATGAACTTGAGACTCATTGGCTGTGGCCACATTCCTGATGGGTCAAATGTTCTTCTGGATGTTGATGAGCATAAGGAGTACTTACTCGCCACGGCTAGGAACTGGCCATAGCATTGGGGCTAATCAGTACAGATCAAGGAAAGCCTATTCATGTCTTTAAGAACCTCCGAATCTGCTCTGATTGCCTCTCCCTTGCCAAATTGGTATCAAAAATATATGTCCGGGATATTTTTCTCAGAGACAAATTATAGAACGGAAAAGAATGGAATCAAACCATGATAGTTACATTGTTAGAAGGTAAGGTTGCATACATTAGATCCTCCTTAAGACGTGCGACAGTGGGTTACTCACATTAAAATCTAACTACGAGTATTTATTGCAACCAAAATATAAATCACAAATTTAAAAGAAAAAAAAAAATCCATGATTTCGATTCACATATACAGCATCATAGATCTGGGAAAATGGGATCAATGTAGACATGGTACATTTTGTCTGACAGCCAGAGCTTTGATAGGTGATGATAGGATGCAGTGCGCCTATGGACTTCTTCCATCAGCCAGATTGTGGCTTCTGCTTTACAAGGATGCATCATGGTATCCAATGGATCTTCTTCATCTTCAGAGCCAATCCTTAGTTCATCCCACTGTTTTAAAAGAATATTTGTAAGGTAATGCAGAGGTTGGCCATATATCTGCTTGATGGATCTACCCAACTGCATCCATGTTTTGAATGGAATAAGAGAGCCACGGAGGGTAGGGATTTGAATCTGCATCATATAGTCCTGATACATCTTTGCTCGTCTCAGCAATGGATCTGCAAATCAAACCTTAGTGGTGGTCTCAGGAAAAGGAGAGCAAAAACTAGAGGGGAAAAAAAGGTAAAAGTAAAGGAAAAACTAACAAACAGAACAAATCAAACCTTACCATCCATGGAGAATGTACAGAGACATGCAAACGAGAATGAACACAAGAAATAACAAGGGTCAGAGATCAGTTCTATGTTTAAAGTATAAGAGTTAAGGATTGAAATGAGAAAGTTCAAATATGCTGCATACTGAGACCTACATTTGCATCAAGAATAGCAGAATTAAGCACAACAGCAGACACTAATGCTGATAAGACAACTTCTTGATTCGGAGTACGATGAAAGAATAGGAATGAACAAGTTGCATCATTTCAAGTCAATGTTAAGAACTCACCAATGAAGCAACTGCCTATTATGCAGTAGTGTAACCTTATGACAATGCAGAGAAAAGCTAAGTGCTGCTTAAGTAAACTGAGACTCCCTTCTTTAAAAAGAAAAAATGATGATGTACACACGTAGTACATTCTTGCCATTATGTAATACTAATTTTCCAGCCCTGATCATGATGGAATATGTTTATGTATGACTCTTCCCCTAAATCAAAGTTCTTGTGAGAAATAGCAGTAGCAGAAATTGTAATCCTGCCAAAGCTTCTTGGTATGGTTAAAAGTACCCAGCCATGTGATAAAGGATCATGCCTGCCCTTGTTTCTTTCTTGGATGCAACAATTTCACATGAATTGGATAGACTGTAGGATTTTCCAAAATGTAAGTCCGTCGGTAGTGCCTATAACTTATCTGACTGTGCATTCTACAACTTTAAGAGAGGCATGTTTCCACTTCTTCCGCATGTTTGCAGTCCATAACATCCCAAACTTATACCAAGGATAGCAATCCACATTGGACACTCTAAAGTGTTAATTCTTTTGTGCAACCATTGTATTAGCTTATCATTGCGGTAAATCAGAATCACAAGAATAATGGTCGAAGTGGAATAGCAGAAAGTGGAAAATAAACAAACAAGAAAGAGAATAGAAATTTCAACCTGTAACCTATACACATTTCTTTGGCCTTATAATCAGCTAAAACCAGTAATTAAAAAATTAAAACCCATACAAAGAATTTATTATTAGTTTATTATGGAGAACTAGTCATGTTTCATACATTAACATTACAGTATCTATCAAGACACCAAAAAAAAAAAAAAAAAAAAAATCAGATGGGGCAAGACAACAGAGATACCTTCAGTCACTATTACTTTAGCAAGTTGATTAGCTGGAGAATCATTGATTGCCACCTTATCAACAAAGACACTCTTGAGATCTAAATCCATTTCAGAGGAAGACGAATCACTATCAGAAGAAGAATCATCTGATGAACTGACATCTACAATATCAATCCATTCCCCTGCCCTTTTCATGGCTTATTCAAAATGTTACCTGATGACAAATCATCCATTAGATCCCCCACATTCACAATAATATAGAAATGAAAGAAAAATGAAATATGAAAAAATAACAAAATAAAAGAATCTGCACATTTATACGACTACCTAGCCTGAATGCAAGCAAGCTAGCAACAACAACATCCTAGATGAATCAAAGATGACCCACATAATCAAACAGTATAACCTTATTAGAAAGGACATAAAATTTGAACAAATTCTAGAAATGGGTACCTGTTAGAAGCTTTTATCTTAGCACCATTATATGCTTTTCTCCACATAAACTATGCATGCACGGAAAAATATCCAACGCTACATTGGTGAAGTGTACTATGCTTTTCTTTTCTTTTCACTACTTATACCTTTCAATCTTTTCTAGATCCAAAACCAGAAACCCAGAATTGCAGTAGCATTTATCTTTAATCTAATGCACTGTTGCACTTATTATGAACTTGGGTTGATTCCATTCTTTTTTTTTTTTTTTCGAATTTCACTTAATTAAAATGCTAATACTGCGCCAAATTGAGGTAAATATTTTTCGCAGACGTTTGGAATTGTTCAATGTTAACATTTAAGGAAATCAAATCAAACCCAGTTATCAATATTCTGAAATTCATACAAAATCATAGTGCGTATACAATAAGAAAGAGACAAAGTTCAATGAATCTAAAACCCCCATACTGAAAATTCCAAAAAACAAACATGAAAAATTACCAAATTAACGTTCATAACAGACATCCACAGCTCGGAGGAATTACTTACAGATGAGCGAGAAATCAGACGGCGAGGAATAGCAAAGACGGCGAGGGAGAGAGACCGAATCAGCAGTAAAAGCAGCACTGGAAAGAAAACAACATTCGGTGCTCAGAGCTCCGTTTCGAACAATCCAATTTGGGTCAATTTCTCTCTCTCTACTTGAGAGGGTTTTTTTTTTTTTTTTTTTTTTTCTAATAATTTTTTTTCATTTTTTTTCCTCTCTACTCGAGGAAGAGAAATTATTTATTTTTAAATAAATAATAAAAATAGTAAAAATTATACTTTAAATAAATTAGTAGACATAATTTTTTTTAAAAATACCTTAATTACCCCCAAACCGTTTTCGAATGCGAATCCCACATTCACCTCAATTACCAAATAAAAACCCCTCATAGAATTTGGCCTCCACCGTAATTTCACAAACTCCAATTTTTTTCTTTTTTTTTTTTTAATTATAAAATTCTCTGACCCAAAATTGTTTAACGAGATTGCTAAATAATTAAGGTCACTATTAAAATCTTTGAAAAATTTAAGGACTACACTGTTCTTGTTCAAACTCCTTTTCTCATTTCCCACTTGGACTCTTATTCAGATAACAAAACCTTATGATTATTTTCAATATTATGATCATTTTCAGAGGGAGAGACTACATGGATACTGAAATTGTTACTTACATGACATGGGTGTCACGGGGATTTCTAGGTTTACAAGCGCAGTCATGGGTTTCAATTTCAGTACCCATGTAGTCTGATGGGTTGTTGATTCATCAGAGTTTGGTTGAACAAATTTTGAAGAGATTTAGCAACAGCTAGATCTCTGCTTTTGGTTTCTTCCAGTGGGGTGAAAAAAGCTTGACCTGGTCCAAAAAGCTCTCTGACATACTCATGAAGTGTTTCCCACTTTAAAGCAATCTTATTAATTTTTTTTTATTATTTCGTAAATCATAATTCGGTGTGACTTGTGATAAAATCATTTTTTCAAAAATTTCCATTAATATAATTTTTTCTGATTTAGTTTTAATTAAAAGATTTGACCCCCTTTCTATTATACTAATTGTGCATTGTTAAGCAATCTTATTTTTCATGAATTCCTTTTTTCAGTTTTCCATGTTGCTATCTTGAAGCCTTAGATGTCTAGCTAAACCCTGTCACTGGTCTGGTTCTTGGAAACTGATTGATTTTCTTTTGTCATCCTAATCGTCAGAGTATGGCATCCTTTTCTATGAGGAGCATAGCATAACTTTTGGTTCCAAAAGCAAATCTACTGGATAGTTGCTTCTTAATCATGTCAGGAAGTTTCAGCTTTAGACTGGTATCTTATAAGTTCAGATCTTGTACATTGATTATCACAACATTAACATAGTATTGATGAGTAACATAGTATTGATGAGGCTAATGTAGGTTGTAAAATGATTTTAGAAGAGGTTGAATTCCGATGAAAGGGCTAAGTGAACCAAAACCTTTCTACTATAGCAAAAGTATTGAATTCTCTTAATTAAGATCTCAAATTCAAGTTTTAAAAATAAAAAAAATAAATATCAGAAGAGCTCGCCTCTCAATAGCTTGATAGTTAGTTTGAATCAAAACAGTCAGAATCAATAAAATTAATTATTAAATACTGATCGATAAAAAAAAAAAACACTATGTGAATACCACAGTTTGCTTGTTCATTCTAAGCATTACCTGACTGCAGAATTTAAATTGTTTGTGGCTCCAAATATAGCAGACAATCTTTTATAATGTTTCCACCCAAAATAAATAAATAAATAAATAAATAAATTATTGTAACAAGTCAAAGCTAGGTCTTCAAACCTTGACCATGTCCATTTCCTTGGCCATAGACCACTCACCTATTTCAAAAACCAATTAATAGATGCTATTAATAAATAAAATAATAAAAAAACCCATTAATATATAATTATTTACTACATAAGTAATTACTAGATGCTCTTCAAACCTATTAATAAATAAAGAGAATCCATCAATTCGTTTCACAACTTCTATCATTTTTTTTATTAAATAACTATTCTTATTTTGTTCCCGAATAAATTCATATTTTCCTAACTTCTTTCTTAAAATTAAAATATCAATTCTCATATTTTTTTTCATCAATTTTCTCGCAAATCTATATAATTTTTTTTTATTACACAGAAATTTGAATATCTTCAGATTATAAAAGGGGATTATAATCACTAGACTATCCTTTTGAAACAATCTATATTGTTCTCTTTCACTCTCAATCCCAATTGTTATTATTTTTTTATTTCTTTAAATTTAACTCCAGTAATTATTCACTATATGCTAAGCTTTTTATTTTACCAATATTTTTATTTTTCGATCAAACACACATGGTGCATGCCTATCACTACTCATAAATCATTAACTACTAGATAATGACTATGATCTTAGCTAATTTCCAAAAGAGTTATTAACAAGGCAGTCGGAAATTAGGGAAAAAAAAACTTATGAGTGTTATCTTAAGTTTCATAGAAATAAGTACAAAATGATAAGAAAAAATATATTTCGTAAGAGTACAAAAAATCAAAGTACAATGAATGCTTAAATATAAAAAATATAATAATTTTTATATAAATATTAATTATTTTATAAAAATAATAAAATAATCATATTATATAATAAAAATTTTAAATGATATATAATTATTAATTATAAGATAAAGAATATAAATATAAAAATTATAATTAAATAAATAATTTATTAAATATAAAAATATAAAAATGTTTATTAAATATTAATCAATTAATTGTGAAACCAGAAATCTTTGGAAGTTTTCTTGTATCGTATATGTTATCTCGAAAAAGAGAGAGAGAGAGAGAGAGAGAGAGAATTCACCTCCTCCGCTTTCTCCGATTCTTAAGCCACTTTCCGCTTCACATTTCTGCAAAATTTCATCATACCCGCATAAGAACTCTCTCTAATTTCACCATGGTTCCCATTTTTCCTGTCATCAACATTTTACATTTCCGCCGAAACATTTAATCCCCAAATCGTCAAAAAGCAGCTTGAATCTGCTCAAATTCATCAAGCGATTCTCATTTTCTGATCTGGGTTTCATTCAAAATGCTATCAAAATTCAAAAGTTTCCAGGGTTTTTCTCAACTGGGTTCTCTCTTTCAAACAGGTATATTCACGAACCATCTATTTTGCAATTATTTCAGTGGCATGAATGAGTTATCAAAAAACAAAAATGGATCACCCCAGATATTTAGTTGGGTCAAATTCTATGAAAATCAGAATTGGGCTATTAAGGGTCCAAAATCAAAAGATGATCTTTTGATACCAGAAGTTGTTCATTGGGTTGAGACCAGGAGTAGTTCTAGTGGCCTAAGTGGAGATTTTGTAACCGTAGATAGTGATGCTGATAAGATTACTAAGATTTTGAATGCTAGGTTTGAGGTCCGGTCACTGGATATACTAGAGGAATCCTTATATGATTCTGGTGTTAAGGTAAACGAGAGCTTGGTTGAACAAATATTAGAGAGGTTTAGCAATGACTGGATTGCAGCATTTGGGTTTTTCAAGTGGGCAGAGAAGCAAATGGGTTATAATCATAGACCGGGATTCTATGATAAGATGGTTGATGTTTTAGGAAAAGCGAAAAATTATGATCTAATGTGGGATTTGTTGGAAACGATGGATAGAATGGGAGTGTGCATTAGTTTAGAGACAGTGAGTAAAGTAATGAGGAGGCTTGTAAAAGGTGATAAGTGGGAAGATGCAATAGAGGTTTTTCGGAAGCTTGAGCAATATGGGGTTAGTAAGAATACTTCTGCAATGAATGTGCTCATCGATGCACTAGTTAAAGGGCATCACATCAAGCATGCTCAGAATGTGTTTTTGGAGTTTAAGGACCAAATTCCGCCAGATTCCAACACTTTCAATATCTTGGTAAAAGGTTGGTGCCAAGCTAGTCAATTGGACAAAGCCGGAAGGACCATGGAAGAGATGGAAAAGCATGGTTTCCGCCCTGGAGTGGTTGCATATACTAGCTTTATTAAGGATTATTGCTTTCGGAAGGATTTTGAGAAAGTTTACAATCTCCTGAATGAGATGCAAGAGAAGGGTTGTCCTCCGGATGTTGTGACTTATACTATTGTTATGAATGCCTTAGGCAGGGAGAAGAAAATCGGTGCAGCTACATGCATCTATGAAAGGATGAAGAAAAATGGGCATGCTTCCGATGCTTCCTCTTATAGTTGCTGGATTTACATTCTAACTAGAGATGGTAGGGTCCACGATGCTCTGAAAGTACTTGAAGACATGCCAAGGAAGGGTGTTATTCCAAATGTGAAGGCATTTAATACATTGATCACAGCATTTTGTGCCCAAAATGAAGAAGAGACTGCTCTAAAGCTGCTTATGACAATGGAATGTTACCGCTGTAAATCTGACATTGAGACCTATGCCCCTTTGCTGAAAATGTGCTGCAAGAAGAACAGAATGAAGTTGCTATTCTTTTTGTTAGACTACATGTTAAAAGATGATGTTAGCCCTGAATGTACCACCTATTCTCTTTTGGTGCATGGACTGTGCAAGAGTGGGAAACTTGAAGAAGCTTGCTTCTTTTTTGAGGATATGGTATCAAGAGGCATGGTTCGTATGGATTGCACAGGCATTATGTTAATGGAAGAACTCAGTAGGAGTGGCTTGAAAAATGAGATGGAAAGAATCAAGAAGCTTACTTTATAGGTCATGGAGGAAGAAATTGGTTTTCTTGAACAGGTTATGGAAGCATGAACTGATTTTGTTGATTTATAGGTAGTACTCTTTCCTCCTAACCATGCTTATGGAAACACGTCGATGATGTTCACTCTAGTGGAGGACCAGTGATTGCATTTAGTGCTAAAATTTATGAATATATCCACCCATTCGTAAAGAAATTTATTGGCTTCTTGGAAAGCCCTACATCCTCGTGTAAAAATTTTTTGTCCCGGTAGAAAAGTGTTACAAGTGAAACAATCATAATGCGTAAAATGTTGAATTTATTGTTGATAATATGGTTTTATTTTGCATTGGTTAGTATTCTAATGATTGATTTTTATGATTTTTTATTTTATGTAATTGGATCGGAGGATTTGGACAAAGTGGGCTTAAGGAGATATGTTAGAGCTTAATTGTTTAAGACATCTATTTAAGCCCATGAAAAAAAGAAGAAACTTGACAAGAGTGAATTTTTTAATTTTAGTTGAATTTTATTTTAAATAAAATTATTTTAGGAGTTAATTTGTTTATTTTCTTATTTTGGAAAAATTATTTCTTATCTTTTGGATGAGATTTTTCTAGATCTAGGGCAACAAAGAAGGTTGCAACAGGACACCAATATATATTCCTCAAAAGAGACATCACTATTCTATAATTTCAAAAGGGCTGTCGGCTGCTGCTGGAGTCATCTTTCTTCTCCTAGAATATTTTTTTTTCTTTTTGTTTTCTTTTGTTTTTTATTTTCTTTTGTTGAAGACTCACCACTATGAGTGGGTAATTTCTTTTTTTGATGCAAGGAAAATTTTCATTTAATTGTCTTCATTATGCCGTTTTGTGCTTAATTTAATTTTTTGTCATTTTAATTCAAGTATTCGTTGATTATTGATTTTATTTACATGAAAATCTAATATTGATTAATCTGATAATTTAATTCAATATTAATTTTTTTATTACTATCCATGATTTCAGTGATCCGTAATTATCATGAATGAATGATACAAATAGCAACTAGATTATTTATGTTTATAAGTCTGTTATCAATATTCATATTTAAGTTAGGGAATCAATGAAACAAAATTGGATAATTGTGGTTATCCTAATTATTTATATTTTAATTTAACTATTTTTATAGCACATAATATTGTCATTATATTGATATATAACGCTATCGTGACCAGTCGATTAATGATAAGTTTCGATTAGATGTTGGATTTGATCGATTAAACTAGGAAAATTCAAGATTTATTACGGTTATTATAATAAATCTAAAGTTAAATGTTTGAATTGTGAGATAATCATTTTTTAACCGATGACCAGTGAAACAATCGAATGTATGAACCCTTAGATCAGTACTTGATAAATTGAATTTTCTTCTCTAATTTTCAATATTTTGCATTGTTGATTTATTTCTTAATTCTAAATTATTAATTTTTTATTTAAGAATTTATTTGGAAGAACTCTCATTTTGATTTTGACATTAACTAAGAAATTAAGTCGAGTTAGTTCCCGTGAGATTTGACCTGATACCACTATTGCTACAAGTTTGTTGTATTGAGAAAATCAGTATAATTTGACGATTTCGACAATCCGACCAAATTTTGGCGCCATTGTCGGGGACAACAAATTTGTAGCAATAGTGATACTAGGTCGAATCCCATGGAAACTAACTTGACTTAATTTCTTAATTAATGTCAAAACCAAAATAGGGATTTTTCCAAATAAATTCTTAAATAAAAAATTAATAATCTAGAATTAAGAAACAAATCAATAATGTAAAATAATGAAAATTAGTGAAGAAAATTTAATATATCAAGTACTAACCAAGTGTTCATACATTCGATTGTTTCATTGATCACCGGTTAGAAAATAATTATCTCATAATTCAAACATTTAATCTTAAATTTATTAGGTTAGTCATAATAAATTTTAAGTTTTTCTAATTTAATCGATCAAACCCAGCATCCAATCGAAACTTATCATTAATCGATCGCCCAATCAATATAATGATATCATTATGTGATATAAAAATAGTTAAACTAAAATATAAATAATTGAGATATCCACAATTATTTAATTCTGTTCCATTGATTCCCTAGTTTAAACATGAATAGTGGTTCAAGTACTGACCAAGTGTTCATACATTCGATTGTTTCACTGATCACCGGTTAGAAAATAATTATCTCATAATTCAAACATTTAATCTTAAATTTATTAGGTTAGTCGTAATAAATTTTAAGTTTTTATAATTTAATCGATCAAACCCAGCATCCAATCGAAACTTATCATTAATCGACTGGACACGATAGCGTTTCATATCAATATAATGATATCATTATGTGATATAAAAACAGTTAAACTAAAATATAAATAATTGAGATAGTCACAATTATTTAATTCTGTTCCATTGATTCCCTAGTTTAAACATGAATAGTGATAACAGACCTATAAACATAAATAATCTAATTGCTATTTGTACCATTCATTCATGACAATTACGAATCACTAAAATCCTGAATAGCAATAAAAAAATTAATATTGAATTAAATTGTTAGATTAACCAATATTAGATTTTTATGTAAATAAAATAAAGAATCAATGAATACTTGAATTAAAAGGGTAAGAAATTAAATTAAATACATAACCTCACAATAAAGATAATCAAATAAAAATTTTCCTTGAATCAGAAAAAAAAATTAGCCACTCATGATGGTGAGTCTTCAACAAAAAAAAAATAAAAGAAAACAAAAGGAAAAAAAAATATTCTACGAGAAGAAAGATGACTCCAGGAGCAGCCGGCAACCCCTTTGAAATTATGGAATAGTGATGTCCCTTTTGAAGAATATATATTGGTGTCCTGCTCCCTTCTTTGTTGCCCTAGATCTAGAAAAAGTCTCTCATCGAAATGATAAGGAATAATTCCTCCAAAATAGGAAAATAAACAAATTAACTCCTAAAACAATTTTACTTAAAATAAAATTCTACTAAAATTAAAAAATACACTGTTGTCAAGTTTCTTTGTTTCTTCATAGATCCAAATAGATGTCTTGAACAATTAACCTCTAAAATATCTCCTTAAATCCATTTTGTCTAAATCTTCCGATCCAATTACCTAAAATAAAAAAAAATCATAACAATCAATCATTAGAGTACTAACCAATATAAAATAAAACCATATTACCAATAATAAATTCAATATTTTGCACATTATCAAATTCCCTCATATCAAACCAATGTTTGTCCTCAATCATTCACTATACCAATATCTCTCAACTATTCTCATTTTCACTCTTTCCTATCCTTCAATTCATCATCCAACAACTCCAATTAGCATACATTGAAACATTCAATTTAAAACAACAATTCAGAGAACAAGTGATCATAGTATATAATTTTTTTAAAAAAAAGAAACATAGGTATCCCAACAAACTCAATATGTTCATCAAAATTCAATGTATCAAGATTTAATATTCACATAAGAAAATTTCTCTATGCACTCAAAGTGTTTAGGAAATTTATCAATAACTCTCAAAATCAAAACATAGTATGTTATTACCATAAATTTGCTTATTAATCAAATCTCCATCACTGAATATATGAATTCAAAACAAAAATCCGGCGATCTTTGCAAAGGTTGTAACGTGTCTCAGGTATAGGTGGGATCGAAGGTAAATGTAATGTATAATGCATATAAAAAGAAACATGCCAAAGATTATCAGATCATTTTCCACTATCAAACCCATCACATAACATGGAAATCAAATCAACCCAAAGAAAAATATCTCAGTCAAAACCATCTCATTTCTCAATCAAAATTTTTAAAAATCTTTTTTTCTTTTCAAATTCCCCAATCTCAATTTTCTAGGAATTTTTCTTTTTTGTTTTTTGGCCTTTTTCTTTCTCTTTTTTTTTTTTAAAGTTTTTTTTTTAAACAATCGAATAATAATTTCGAGAATGAATATGTAGTGTATACACAAATCTCCTAAATCGTATGAATAAATTTCTAAAAACAATCCCCAACATAAAATTATCTCATTCCCTTTACAAATAACCATCCATTCAATCTCTAAACACATGCTTCTTTGATATGAGGATAAAAAAGAAAGTTTAATGCAAAAAGAAAGTTGTGTATCAATTTGTGTGGTTATAAACAAAGAAAAATAGATATAAACTCAATTAGATTCACTACGAGAGTTAATATACATGGGAAGGTTTTTTTAAGATAGCTAAAATGGTAAACCTAAATGCTCCCATCATATTAATACATAAACTCATGGATGTGATCTCAAAATATGCAGCAAAATAAGTTTTAGAATAAACATACTATGATTGATGTACACTCTTAAAAAAAAATTAGACCAAAGATGATGGTATGCTCTTAACGTTCAAAAGTTCACAAAGTGTTTAAAATTGAATCAAATTTTGTTTATTTTCATCTAATTCAATATCAAGATCAATGAGATATTTAAAACATTTTTATCCAAAAACAACTAATCACACTTATTTTGTCTCCTTCATATATATCAACTCCAACCAACAACGTATACTAACTCAAAATTATTTTCAGACAAAAATCAAAAGAGTACGAAGTTCCATAGAAAATAGAAGAAATGATATTGGCATAAAAATCCTCCCCCCCACACCTAAATTTTACATTATCCTCAACGTATGCAAAAGGTAAAAAGGGAGAAAAGACACTAGCATGCAACTAAAAAAAACTAGCACAATTTTAAACTAGCAACAAGTTTCAGAAAATCACCCAATACAATATATAAAAATAAGACAATAAAATGAGAGAAAAAAAAAAGAAAACTCCCCTATTGCAATAGACAAGGTCGCGAAGGGTTTTGATTAAAGGGGATTTGTTGAATATATATTTTGATGTCTAGGGTTTGTGCAGGAATTTTCGTGAGAGAGAAAGAGGAATTCGCCTTGAACTAGCACATGATCATGCCCTAAGAAAATGACTGCTTCTGCCCATTTGATATTCACTTCAAAATTCAACGTGATCATGCCCTACGGAGTGAGTGCTTCTACCTAACTTCTCAATTGTCCTCTAGTTCTCTCTTGAACTTGAATAAATGCATCTCTTAAATTTCTCATCTTGGACATCTACAAAAATTTTTTAAAAAAGAAACAAGTGGCACTAATCAAATACTCCTAATTAATTAAGAAATCAAATAACAAACTAAACAAATTCACAAAAAAATATTGGGTTGCCTCCCAACAAACGCAATTGTTTAACATCTTTATGTTTGACATTTTCCATTTATTTCTCTTTAAGGAGGCTTCAACTTTAACTTAGGAGTCTTATATAACTTCTCTTCCGTATCTAATTATACATTCAATTCAAAATTAATATTGCGTTTTTCTTCACAAATTTCCTACACAATTAAATTAACAACATCAGCAAAATAAATTGATTGACATTCATTTGGATACTTTATAGGATCAAAAATACTAAATTTAACAATCTCGCTGTTGAACTGGACGGAGAAAGTACCCTCGTCCATATCTATATTTGTCTTTGATGTCTTCACGAATGGTTTTCATAATAGAAGTGGAGCTGAATCTATAATAGTGTCTCATTCTATTTTCAAGATGTAAAAATCGATTAGAAAAATTAGTTCGTTAATCTACACCAAAACATTTTCAACAATCCCCACTAGATAAACATAAGAATGGTCAGTTAACTGAATAACAATCTCAACTTCTTTTAAGGAACCTAATTTTAGGGTATTATAAATTGAATAAAGCAAGATATTGACGAGTGTTCCTAAATCTAGTATGACATGCTCAATTTTTTTCTTATCAATAACACAATATAGTGAACATATCTAGATCCGTACACTTTTTGGGTAAAGTTCTCTTGATCACAACAGACACCTTTTCATCCATCTCATCATCTCTTATCTTCCTAATTTCCTTCTCGTATTCTTCCTTCTTGAATTTCTCAAACCTACCAAAAAAGGATGGCACAATTTCACTTGAAGTGTTAGACAAAGAGGACTCGAATGTTACTCTGATTAGATTTTCATGCATGCGTTCATCTTCATTGTCCACATCCTTCCATTCATCCACTTTCTTAGATAGAGTAAAACTCGAATGAAATTCATTCTTACTTCTCAACGTTATTGCACTAACGTTCTCTTTGGGATTCACCACCATTTGTGAGAGAAATCTTTCAAAATTTTGTGTCTCCAACCTACTAACTGAGGTCGTTAGTTGAGAAATTTGGTTCTTCAAATTCTATATACTCGCTCTCGTTTCCTGTTGAAATTGTTGAGTGTTAGTCGCAAGAACTTTTACAATATCTTCTAAAGACATACCTGAATTAGAAGATTGTGCAAGTGCTGGTGATGGTCTGTTAAAAAATTGAGATGGATGTCTTGACTGTCCTCCTTGATTTCCATAGCTTAGCTTTGGATGATCTCTCCATCCAAGATTGTAATAGTTGGAGAAAGGATTATACATGTGTTGAGATTGATCATGAAATCCTCACATTTGCTTGTTGAAAAGAGTTCTCTTGCAATATTGAGCACATATCCGTAGGATGTCCAAGAATTGAGCATATGCCACAAACCTTGATTACCTGTGATTGCCCCACAGCCAATTGACGAACCAAAACAGTTAGTTCAAAATTTTGATTTTCAAGATTTGAATGGCTTATCTCAATAGTTGGATACTCGAAGTACAAGGGTTGTTAGTTCAAAATTGGTGTAATTAACTCTTTCATGAATTGCTATCTGTTCCTCCTCTTCAAAAATCAATAAACAAGTGAAAAACACAAACTAAGAAATTAATATAGTTTTCCAACAACGACACCAAAATTTTGACGGTTTCGACAACCCGTCAAACAACACAGAGTATCACATCTCACAAAGATGAGAAAAGAAAGAGAAATTTGAATCTGCTTTGATTTTGCTTATGAGACTTCCATAGTTGCATTTCTTTTTAGAAAGTAATTAAAGCCGACTCCAAAATTTGGGATTAAAGTTCAGGTAGTGATTATTGTTATTGTTGTTGTTGGCACTGAAAGACCCTTTTCATGAAGTACCAGATCTTTTACTCTTTTATCATCAGGCGCCTTGCTAGCTTGCCCTGGCATCCAAAGATGGTGCTTAGATTCCGTTGTTGGATAACCATATTGTCTCTAGACTCTGTGATATTGTAATTGCTGTGTGGAATTTACCGTATAGAATTTATTTCCCTTGTGTGATACTTTGTACATCATGTTATATCCGGGCTTGATTGTTTCTGAGGCAGCGGATTACAAGCATAACAAAGCAGGCAGGAAAGCGAGGCTTATCCTATGACTCCGTATTTTGTGAGAAAGTAACAAATTTCTAGTGGTTATAATTTGATGCGTTATAGGTCGCATGTAAAGGGTTCATCACGTGACACATGCGCAAAGTGACTAAGCTGGCATAACCTCTGAGATATGCTACAAGGATGAGAAGATGGGTGCAAGTACAACCAATTTCAGGGCTTTGAAAATTTGTCCCAATTCCTCGTCTTTCTCAGTGTGTCATGCTCCCCGTGCAAGTCTGTTGAGTCGTGCCACTAGCATCTCTCTACAAGTTTGCGGTGCTGTATGATGAGAAGCAGCATGTCATACCCTTGGTTGCAAGAGTTGTGTTTCATTGAACTGTGACAAGATTTTGAAATGTAAACTTGTACTGGAAAATCCTTTGGTACGGTAGCGAAGCAGGTTATCATGTCTTCATTTTTAAATGTTGATCTTAGTTGAGTGCTTAAAATCTTGGATAGCATTCCCTAGAGTTAATCTTTTGAAACGTCATCTGGTACTGGAAAATCCTTTGATACGGTAGCGAAGCAGGTTATCATGTCTTCATTTTTAAATGTTGATCTTAGTTGAGTGCTTAAAATCTTGGATAGCATTCCCCAGAGTTAATCTTACTGATGCATACACACAACACACACACACACAGAGAGAGAGAGAGAGACATTGAAGATGGCAATCTGCCATCTGAAGAAAATGGAGAAATTAGTATTTTTATTTTTCCCATAAATTATGAAGTTATAAACTCTGTGTTAATTACATAGAACAAGTTACATGGAGATTTAGTAGTCAGGCAAGGGAATTCCTTAGGCTAATGTAACTAAAGCTCTAGCAGAGTGCCTGCAAGAGTGCTATGAACTGAACCAGAACTTCTGCCGCCTTCCAATCAAAAGAACACGATGGAAAGGAAAATGGGGGGAAAAAATTCAAAAGATTATGCGATAAAAAAGAAACTCAACTGTATTGTAGATTACCCTTTTAGGAAATAAAGATGCTAATCTGTTTGATCTTTGTAAACTTCTCAACTTCGGCTTCAGCCAACCAAATCCCTCCAGCAACTCCTCTATCAACCTACAGATTGATTGAAAAGAATCAGATACCAAGCCACATGAACATAAACACATGCCACAGGATACTCGGACATTACTTACAAGCTGCAGATGGCTTTCTGTGAAGATGCAAGCTCATGGTCCGGGAATGCATCCTCAAAGCGGAAACTCAGCCAAACATAGAGATCTAATACCTTCAAGACAGAAGAAAAGTGAAATGAATTTAGCAGCAGAGGCGCAGGACAGCATTTTTCACAACAATGTTGACAATGGGAACACATAGATTGTATTCATAAACTAATTTCTGCTGACCATGCCTAGATTATGCTAAAAGAAGCTGGAGACTTTTCCATAGTCGTGCTCAAGACAGAAATCACTAACTTAGCTAGAAATGATCAGAGCTATGGTGGAAGGTGCTTTCTTTAGTATCACAAAAATGCAACAGACCTATGTCCGTGTATGCACAATGAGCATTTGGATGTCTATTTGCTAATGAATTGAAAATCCAAATGCACACCCACTTTGTGTATGGATTCAAGTTCCTTGAGTTCCATGTACGTTTTGGGAATATGGAGTGTTCCCAGGGTAAAAATTTCTCGAAGCGGGACAATGCCTCTCTTAGTATAGTTGTGTGCAAACTGGCCCACAAAACATATAATTCTTCTGATATTGTAGCAAGAACATGAAAAATGAGAAAGTAATAGATATGGATCCCACCTGTGTAAGACCTTGAGATGAAATATCATCATCCATTTCCACTGGGCTGCAAAAACATATTCAATGGCTGAAAATTTTTATTCCGAGATAAAGCTGTTAATTGCAAACCATAATAGTTTCTAGTCAACTGGTTCCATTTCGATTAGTCAAATATGGTTATTCATATCCAGAATGATCTATTTAAAAATGATCTTTACAAATAGATGTATGGCAGATATACTATACCATCAGAGCTGTCTTTGCAAAAATCCAGAGCTCTATTATTCTTGTGGGACTACCTATGTGGCATTATGAATACTATTAACAGGAAGTAGTCTAGATAACCAAATCTTTAGCAATAAAATTTCCTAAAAGGATGCACTATCAACACTGTGGCAACAGCATGCACATAGAACAATGCTTCTACACCTCTTATGCATACCTAACAAAAGAAACAATAAATCATTTTGTACAATTTCTGAGTATTTTTTTTTTTTTGTTATACGAGATTTGAACCCCGGATCATAGGTTGGGAGATGAGGGTTGTGACCACTAGGTTGTCCTTTTGGGGACCAATTTCCGGGTATCCTTGTATAATTTATCTTCCTAGAGAGAAAAAGATACCAAATATTGCTCTCCGGAAGAAGAAAGACAAAATGAAAGGACCATGGAGAACAATTTTAACAGAGCTCTGGTCAAAAGCAGACAGATGGTTACCTAATACAGAAGAGGTACTTGTCATGCAACCCAAGGGGCAAGTGGTCAATAACAGCTGCAACTTTCTGGCGTAGATTACGTCTTATAAGAACTTTGACTGAAAGCAGAACAAAATCATTTATACAACAGTCTAAAGGAAAGAGACAGGAAAGAAGCATACTAATATTTCTTCACAATTAGCAAGAAAGTAGTTGGTGGACAACTTAGCATTTTCAACAAAATGCACCAGCCAAAATAGAAATAATAGTTAGGAAGAAGAACAATCAAGATTTAGTACAAGAGAGATCCAAATCACTAGATCTAGTACAACCTACATATATATGCGGGCCATCGTGTGGTAGGATTTTGGAATTATGACATTTGTACATTTAATAATTAGGATTGATAACGTGTAAATTGTTGATATTATGATTTCTTTTACATTGGTTAATGTTTTAATAATTGGTTTTATTGATTTTTATTTTTAGGTAATTGGAATCAGAAGATTTGGACAAAATGGGGTTAAAGAGGCAATTTGGAGCTAAATGAAGCAAATATCATATTGGGCCTATGAATAAAAGAAGAAACTTGATTTTTTTTGTTTTAGTTAATTTTAGTAGGAATTTTATTTTAGGTAAAATTATTTTAGGAATTAATTTTTATTTTTCTATTTGGAGGAGTCCTTATTTTGTTGGGAAAAGTTTCCTTTCTGAAAAGGGAAACAAAATCATTCAAGAATTTCCTCACAAGGGCCGGCTGTCCAATATACAACAATTTTTCTAAACAAGAAGGGGCAGCTACTGTTTATTGGAGAAAAAAAAAAGGGACGGCTGCTTCTCAATTTTTTTTTGGCAACAAATATGCAATTTCCCAAAAGAGGCTGTTGCTGATTCCACAAATTCCTCAAAAGGACGGCACTATTCACGTATAAATACATTCTCAAGAAAGAGGCGACGGCTGCTGGGGTCATTATTCCTCTTCTCCTCTCTGAGAATAATTTTTTCTTTCTTTTTGTTTTGTTTTTGTTTTTGTTTTTGTTTTTATTTTTATTTTGTTGAAAACTTACCACCATGGATGGTTAGTTTATTTTTTTGATTCAAAGGAAACTTTTATTCGATTATCTTCATTGTGAGGTTATGTATTTCATTTAATTTCTTGCCCTTTTAATTCAAATATTCATTGATTCTTGATTTATTTACATGAAAAATTGATATTGGTTAATCTGAAAATTTAATTCAATATTAATTTTATTATTGCTATCCAGGATTTCAGTGATCCGTAATTATCATGAATAAATGGTATAAGTAACAACTAAGTTATTTTTATTTATGATTTTTTTACCAATATTCATGTTTAACCTAGAGAATCAATGGAATAAAATCAATTAATTGCGACTATCCCAATTATTTGTATTTTAGTTTAACTGTTTTCACAGAATTTAATGTTATCCTTATATTGATATAGAACGCTATCGTGCACAGTCGATTAATGATAAGTTTTGATTGAATACTGGGTTTGGTCAATTAATTTAGGAAAACGCAAAATTTATTACGGCTATCCTAATAAATCTAAGGTTAAATGCTTGAATTGCAAGAAAAATATTTTTAACCAATGATCAGTGAAACAATTGAATGTGATGAACCTTTGGATCAGAGTTTTAGTAAATAGATTTTCTTTCAATATTTATTATTTTCATTGTTAATTTGTTTCTTATTTTTTTTAGTTGTTATTTTTAATTTAGGAATTTATTTGACAAAACTCTCAATTTTTATTTTTAACACTTAACTAAGAAATTAAATCAATTTAGGTCCCTTGGGATTTGACCAGGTACCACTATTGCTATAAATTTATCACATCAGGGAATCAGTATTAATTTTGACGATTTCGACAGATGAACCATAGCAGCATAAATGTCATACAGATCATCTTACAGAAGCAGAAGATTTAGTTTCAATTCTCATTTCAAGTTAATTTCTCTCAACTGACACCTGTTTCCAGACACACAAAACCACATCATCACAAATAAAGCACAGCTGAATTCCTAGAATTAGACGTATACGATCCCATCTTTGCGGGATCTAGGGAAAGTAAGATGTATGCAAATTTTCAGAATCAGGACATCATGATAGAGAATCATTAAAAGATTACAACTTCCAACACTTCTCTCTGCTATGTTGAAATGTTTACCATTCTGTTCCATCTCAAATCATTTCAAAATGCAAGTATGATGCATGCATCTTCAGCTCAATACCATAGAGTTCCACACTTCTAGAACAAAATAGGTCCCCCTCCATTTCATATCTTTGGGCATCCCCCAACTTATCCGAGGTAAAGGGCAGCCTAATGCAAAAGTTCCCTATTGTGGGGTCTAGGGAAGGTTAGATGTATGCAATATCATCCCAGCAGGCTGGGAGACTGTTTTTGTGATTCAAACCCATGGGGTCTAGTCAAAAATGGAGTTGTGACCTTATTACTGTGCCACGCTCATCCACAACACATGTATTACTTGATTATTTTCAATGGCCTGTTCCCACTATTGGATCCATGTCTGAAAATCCTTAATTTTCAATAGGATGAAATAAGTATTCAATAGTTGACAGTACTAATATCATCCCATGAAAATTTGCCTAATTGGGCTGATACCTAGCCTCAACATTCTTAAAACAGTGTTTTTTTTTTTTGGGGAGGGGGGTGTAGTAGCATTACGCCCACCCTAATGTCATCATCACTCTGTTGGCCAAATGGATGCTCAAGCCCACCACTTTATCGGTCAATTTCAGTCACCATTGATTACTCATGTGTATAATCCATAAAGACCAAGTTTAAAGGTAGATGTGGCTAGCAATTGATGAATCCTGGCCTCAATAGAATAGGAGGTTTGAATCAAGTTGCTGATTGTGAAACTGTCCAAGTTCCTCGGGGTTCATTTGGATAATTGAAGAATTGAAGTGATTAGGAAAAGGTAGTCAAACATCTTTTGAAGAATTGACGTGATAAGGAAAAGGTCGGCAAGCATCTTTGGCAAACAATCTTCCTGGCCGGCAACAGTGGATGAGAAATTTGATTGCAACTTGATACTGAGGGTAATACAGCCAGGCAAACAGCCCATTGTGTAGTTGGTCATTGAAGGTGGTTTGATTAGCATGATGAGGTTTTATGGAGTAGGTAGAAAGACATGGTTTGCAGGCAAAAGTGCATCCCACTGCAGCGTGAAATATTTCAGATGTCATTCATCATTCAGTAATCAGGGAAAAAATATATAGGTCAAAACTAAGAGCTGATATAGAAACCTGAGATGTTTATGATGATTATGATCCAAAACTACTCATTACATCTCCCCATTGTCCAGAAAAAGTGTTTTTTATGTGCAACTGAGAACAAAAACAAAGCTAAGAAAAGGGCCATGTTTGTGGCTTGTGCTAATACGAAGTTGATAGAGCAAAAGATTTTTTTTTCCTTTTTCTTTTTTTTTTTGGGGGGGGGGGGGAGGGAAGAAATCGAAAATTGAGAGAACAATAGGACTGTCCAATGATCCTATATATATGTGCGTGTGTGTGTGTGCGCGTGTGTGTGCGTGCGTGTGTGTGTGTCATGATATATTCATATAGCATGGACTTCTTTATAGGCAAAGTAACCTCAACAAGAAGGGAAATCAAGGAGAAAACATTCCTACCTTCATAATAGTTAGAAAAAATATCTTAACTACAAAAGAGCAACAAATTTCTCATTTCCAGAAACTTTCTTTTGCTACATTCAGGACATGCAGATTCAATGATTCAACAATTTGAACTGTTGATCATATAGCAGAATAACATATAGAAATAAATCACTGATGGAAAATATATGCTGATGAATGAACTGATGAACAAGAGAAAAATATTATAGTAATAACCTACCAATATTTGGTGGATGCTATTGGTTGCATGGGCACGGGAGTACAAATGCAAAAGATCAAAAGTAGGAAATAGTCCAGCAGACTGCATTGCAAAATCCATTCTACTTTGTTAGCTTTAATTTAGACAGCTTATAAACGAATGTAAATTAGCAAAAGGTTGTTTGAGCAACGACAACCACCTCTAGAACAGGAGAGGGAGATTCCAATGAAGAATGAAGCAAAGGTAGATCACTTATTTAGATTTTGTTGATGTGCTGCAAACATTGTCAAACTTGATAAAACTTTCCTAAGTTAAAGGCGAAGTATCTCCTGCTTGCCCAGTTATCTTATGCCACCACAGGAATGGCAAAGCATGAATAGTCTGCATTAAAAAATCTAAATTAGTCTTTCAATGTTATTTTAATTAATTTTCTGGCTGGCTAGATAGATTATGAAATATGGATTGAAGACATAAATAAGTTAAATAAATCAAAACTTGTTTACAGACCTTTCTTTACATAAGAGAACTTTTTAGCCAGTAGTGTAGAAATGAATATCTTTTGTTTAGCTCAGCCAAAGGATTGGCTTCCGCACTATAGATCAAGAGCTTAATGTTTCATAAATCTAATCCAGCCCAAAAAACCCTCAGAATAATCTAAGAGACCCTGCTACATAAACCCAAAAAAAAAGTGCAGAACAGAGAAAACAAGGCCACCGAACAGAGGGAAAAAAAATGAACAGCAACAGTTGAGAAAAAAAAAAAAAAAGAGGCCTGAAAGAGGAAGCAGAAGAAAGATGGAGTAGAAGACCAAGAAGAAAGAAAGAAAGAAAGAAAGAAGAACCAAGAAGAAAGACAGAAAGAAAGAAAGAAGAAGAAGAAGAAGAACCCAGAAGGAAGAAAGAAAGAAGGAAGGGAAGGAAGGAAGGAAGAAGAAGAAAAAGAAGAGAACAGACAAATGCACCTGGTAGAAAAATGAAAAAGCGCCACTTTTTTGCGCTTTAGCACGCTTCAGCTGCACTTTTTCATTTGTTCTGCGCTTTATGCAAAAAAAGTCCAAGGGCCGCGCCTTGCGCTTTAAGCGCGCTTTTTTGCGCTTTTGACTAGTATGACTCCATTCTTTTTTCCTTTTGACAAAGAAATCATCATAAATTACCAAAGCACGCAACATGGTGCCGAACATACATATAATTACTTGTGAACGGCAAAAAAAGGAAAAAACGAGAGAAAAGAAAGAAAAAGACAAAATTTTCTAGTATTTAATGTTGTAAGAAAATTTGTACTAAAATTTCACGGATGTGAGGAACTGACTTTCTACCCTAAGCTGACCTTATCTAGTTTAATTTCCATTATAGTTAGAATATAATATTTTATACTTCACCAAGAGGGTCACGTTTGTACCTGCAATTTGCTTTATCTCTGAAACAGTAAGATCCTGCATCTCTTCACCATCAAATTTTTTCAATGTTGAAAATATGATTCTTAATATATTCAGATTAAGGCCCATACCAATAGCATCACTAGCCACAAGAACATCCATTTCACTGCTTGCATCATTAAACATTGTTGCCTGCAATCCTAGAAAGCATAAACCTCAGCTAATCCCTAGTTGCTCAATACAGATCACAAAAGTGACAAGATAAAGATGCATGGATTAGCAGTCCAATCTAATGTTTTTATACAGCATGGCATGCCATTCTATTAGTACAAATTTCAAAGAGGTTTCCGGCATAAAGGGAGTGATAAATTTGATGTTTCAACAAGCGCATGGAAAATCATATTCTCAAGTCGCTTTCTAGTTTCAAAAACATGGCAATGATATAAGTCAGACATAGAAATCAAACTACACATTAGAGGTAAAGTAACTTATATCAAGTCAAGAAGCATCGCACAAACACAAATCAGTACATAATCTATGCAGGGAGCAAAAACAATCCTAAAATTTGAACAAGTTTTAATGTAATTTCTAAAGCATGGATAGGGCACATCAGGTGAAATTTAATAACCAAAATATTGAAAAAAGAAAAATATGCATGAATTTAATGGGACTGGAAATGATATGGCGTAGAGGATCTGATACCTGTTTTGTTCGAGTCTGAGGTGGTAGAGAACCATACACCACAGAACAAAGATGCTTCCCTCCACTTTCAATTTGTTTCTATTAAATCACAACATATGATATCCGTAAGTGACGATAACAAAAATCCTCGTGTCTACAGTACAAGACTTAATAAGAGGACAAGAAAGTATGAGTCAATTTCGATGTAGGATTTTAAAACTCTGTGGAGTTCTAAATCAAGAGGTTAAACATGAGCATGAATCTCTGTTACAGTTAAGGAGAAAGAAAAATGAACTAGTCCATGTAGATACATGTGACTAAAAGCACATTCATGATTGTGCATGCAAAGATGGCAAATTTACATATAAAAGCTCTGTCTAGCAACCTTTGTCCAATTAACACCAAAATATGCATCTGCGATGTTTGTACCCGCATCTCTTTTATTCTCCACCTCATTTTTCTGATTGCCAATAGTGGCCTGGAGGCACCCCCCCGGGGCGGTGTTAAAACAATTATAATTTTCAAAACTTTCTTTCTTGGGAAAAAAGAATAGTTTCTTAATAAGGTAAAACAACATAATATATAGTATGTAACTACAGACACCAAAGAGGTGCACCTTTCATCAAAAGGGTCAGAAGCACCATCAAAATCATTATATGGATAAACAGCGGTTCAGAAAATAGCTAGATAGTCTTGCTTCAAGCACAACAGGTCACAGAATATTCACATTCAATTGAAAGCAAAAGGAAGAAAGAAATAGAGCAAATCAACCTCACACCTTTAGTTTATAGACCTTTTGGCGTGAAAATGCAACAATGCAATCTCCTTTTCGTATATTTGAATATAATTCAAGAGGAGCCCTTGAACCTATAGGAAAGAAGAGAAAAAAAGATAAATGGCTTGAATCAAGAATAACAGACAAAATCCCTCAACAAATAGACAGAATGAAGAAAACCATGACATCAAGTGAATACAAAGCCTGATGGCAAAATTATGTTTTTCCTCTTCTTTTCCTTTTCCCTTTTTGTCCTCCATCATGGGAAAGTTAGAACAATAAACATGCAGCTACATTTCAAGAGGATAAGGCCCCATCTGGGAAGTGCCCCTTCAGCTCCCCTCAATACTAGGGATGTGACTAATGTTACCTAGATCATGGTTTGTTTTGGTAGATGGTACGGGCATGAGAACATAGCACATCAACTCCCTTGAATCGGTGTGTGGGGGTAGGCTTAGTTAGACACTCAGAATACTACTTTTAGAGGGTTTTTTTTTTTTTCAACTCGAGCAATTCATGTCTTTATGTGTGATTTTGACTGATAAGTATATGTAAAATACCGGTAATAAAACAAAAATAAATAAATAAATAAATAAATAAATAAATACAAGTGATGAAAATCATAATTGCACTTTAGATTAAAAAATTATTTTTATTTATTTGGTTTGTATTTTGTCAATTTCTTCAAATGTAATATTGGATGGTGCACTTTAGTGATCTAGTATGTTAGAGATGCGATATTTTGTCTTATTCCACTTGAAGTATTTCTCAACTAGGAAATAAAAGTTTATGTGGAAACTTAGAGCTTTTCGGAAAATCATAAAATGTCTTTATGAATCATTGTAAGATGGTGGCTCTACCAATAAATTTTGGCATCAAATGCAACATCTACTGCATCAGGGGCAGCACAGAAACACCACCTAAATAGCCAATCTGTAACAAAATTTAATAAAATAGTTCATTGACGAGAAGAGAGTTTCATTACCATGACACTGTCACCAGTAACTTTGTGTATTTCTTGGATTAGAGGAACAGCAGCAGCATCTCCACAGGTGAAGTTCATCAGCAGAAAGTCTCAATAGTGCACGTGTAAATGAGAAACCCCTTGTCTGGCATCCTATCATCTGAGAGAAAAAGAAAAAGAGAATTACATTTATAATTAACAATAACAGGAAAAGCAAAAAAAATCCAGCTCCAAATAAGTAAATGTCATGGTCAAAAAAGCAATGTAGAATGAGCAAATGAAGATAATATATATATTTTTTTGAATAATTAATTAAGAAATCCATAGCTCACATAGAAAACAACATCAAGAGTGTAACACAATAACATGTTGGAGCAGAACTCTTGTGATTGTGCAATTGTAAATTTCAAATATAAAATAAAGTTGCATTGGCTTTTTCTGCCATTGCCAAAAGAAAAGGCAAGTTGTCCTAACCAGTTGTCAGAATTTCCATATATGCCTTTGAGGAAAATGTTACCCATTAAAGAAAGAAAGAAAAAAAAAATGTTGGGAAAAGTTTGAAACTTGGGGTAGAAAAGTAAAAATAAACTCATTTAGATTTAGTTCAGAATACAGGGACAAATCATCAGTTGCCTTTTAATAAAAGAAAAAACAAAATAAAGAAGAGCAAGAAATAAAACAACATGACCTTCACAGTCAGGATATAATACTCGTCATTTCCTATACAAACTTTAAAGCCCAGCACCAGTGATGGACATTTCATTCAAGTGGTGTCTTGCTTCCTTTATTCAATAATTAGATGATGCCTCAAAAAATGTTCAAGTTGGTGTCTTGCTTCCTTTCTTCGTCAATGGTGCATGGTCTAAAAGCACGTGTAGATTTAGTAATAGCAAGCAATCACCTTAAATCCCCCCACCGAGAGGCGGGGGGAGTATGACATGATCCAGTAGCAATAACTGCACAAGAAATTAAATGAAAAGATGCCATGCTTGAATTTCATCAATAACAGCACACTCGTAGTCAGAGGTTACATCCGCCATTTCAACTGTCACAGCCTTGTGTTTTGCATCATTGACTTCCTCTTGCTCTTGTCCAGTAATAAGAATGCAGGAGACTTTTGTCCTGTTCATCCTCTTAGACACCTCCCAAGCCAAAAGTCTTAAAGGCCCACAATATATGCCTGAGAAGTGACAATCAACAAAGAAGGCGGGGTATTGAATCCCAGTCGAAGAGAAGCAATTCAAACCCTACTATTACAATCATTCAATATCTTCTTCAGTGACCTCCCATTATTTTGTGAGGATCCGATAGAAATCAGAACAGTAAAATTTTGTGAAATGCATTAATAACCGAACGAATTCCACATTCTCAGTTACCTGAAGAGCTTGACTACAACTGCTTCAGAGCATGATAAGTTTTGCCGCTATTTGTAGGGCCTACATGCAGGATAACTCGTCGATTTTTTCTTCGAGCATTTGGGTACCACGTATAAGGGGAGCTGCAATTAAACAGAACTTTTGGATCAGAAAGGAAATCGTAACCTATTGTTATTTAAAATTGCAATTCTGTATCAACAATTCGAAAGGAAATCATGCAGGATTTTTTTTCAAGAGAGCCTAGACATAAAAAAGAAAAATTTGGGGGACTATAGGCATGATACATGGACTTACTGGAAAGTTGTAGCCTTCAAAAAGTCGAAACCATTAGTATGCTCTAAGTAGAATTCATTTTACATGTCAAATAACAAGTTAAATACAAACTTGTATTGTGCTAAGAGAAAGTCACAAGGCCCGACAATAATTGAAAATACAAAAAGAAAAAACTATTTAAGTATATGCAACAAATTTCTTACGTTAGGTCTGTTAAATTAGCTTTTGAGACTCCACTGAAGCGGCTGAGGTGCTTGGTACAATAATTAAAACCAACTGGCGTCTGAAATTCGAGCACCCAGTGACCCAACAAGAGCTCTACTCTATCTGCTAAGAATAAAATGAAACACATGACTACAATTCCAAAACAGCACGTCTGTATCATGATCGCAATAACAGGCAGTGACAAAACAAATAAGACACTCATAGTACTGATAGGCAAGAACTGCTGACATTTTCCCCACAGTAAAAGACATCAACTGCAAAGCCAATGACCCGTCAAGTTCACCAAATAGTTTTAAGAAATGTTTCCCAGCCATCCCAGTGTTACAAGGATTTTTACGACCGCAATGGCTGATTTTGGTTGTTTAAAGTAAGCTAATTAATTAACTATCGCTATCTTTTACCTCCGTGTTGCTTTTGACTTCACATAATCAAACAATTTTCAGACTCTATATTAATGTTTTGCATGGTTAAAATAGTGAGGATCCTGAAAATAGCTATAGCTCTTCCAAGAAGACCCATGAAACTTGCAAATAAATCCTTCTGTTCATTTTAGACATAGGTGTTAAGAAACTAAGATACCATCTAAATTGACAACAATGATTATCCCCATTTTTGTCAAGCTTTCAGACTCATCAAGCAAACGTGTTATCAAAAGAGCAACACTATCGAGACCGAATAAGGTAATGCCCTGAATTGATAAAGTACAGCTACAGCAGTTTCATTGGTACATCAAAGTCAAGAAAATTTCATCACGCGCTTTTCAATTACTGATAAAACCATGCAAAGTTAGATTTTGTCATTTCGGCTAGACCCTTTTGGTCCTAATAGCATTACTCCTACTACAGTAACTGTGAAAAGCCTACAGTACCCAAATTAGAGATTGCCATTAAAAACTCAAGACAACAACTTCAGGCAGAAACATATGTCAAATATGCATCAAAAGAGGAATGCTGTTGAGACCAAAAATTTAGTACCTCGAATTGATAAAATACAACTCGTGTAGTTCTATTGGTATAATAAAGTTAAGAAAATTTCATCATGCGCTTCTCAATGACGAATAAAACCATGCCACCTTAGATTTTATCATTTCAGATTGGGACTCTTTGGTCCCAAAAACATAACTCCTAAAATTGTGAAGAACCAACAGTCCCCACATTAGAAATTCTCCTTAAAAATCAATACAACAACTTCAGACAGAAACATATATCAAGTACGTCAAACAATTGCGAAATCCTAAAATATCCTTGCACGATTGAAATTGCCATAGACTTATACTAAAAAAAAGTTGATACCATAATCCTGCATTTCCATACCATAAAAAATTAGGGTTTTCATACAAAGTTGTGAAAAAATCGAACACTAAGAATTGCAGAGTTGGGAGATTACATTTACATTTATAAGAAGCGGAAGAGGACGAGTAACTGATGCGAAGGTGAATTTCGCTGCTTTCCAACCGATGAGATGCTGTCACAGAGAACATGAAGAAAGAGGAAAAAGAAATTAAGATTCGAGAGTTGCGAAATTCGTGATTCTTGTGGTCTCTGTGTTAGGTCTTTTGCGTGTCATTCTGGAAAAGCCAGAGACTTGGGTTTGAATCCGAATTCATTGGGCAAAAGCGGGCCCATTGGGCCTTTTCCCAAATTCAGGCCTTCATGTGGTTAGGCCGGGCCGAAGAGGACAATAGAGTTTCAGGCCCATCATTTCAAACTTTGGGGCCCATAAAGAAGGACTAAATGGTTTTATTTTAGTTGGTGTTAGATCAACTAGTATTTAGGTTACCCAATTAATCATATCCGATCATTGTCTATATTAAGAGTTAACTTTTTTAATAACTTTTTTTTTAATGTCCAAAACTTGAATTCGAGATTTTGATTAAACAAGTCTGATGTCTGACTATTACACCTAAGGGGAGCAACCAATATTATTACTTTTGGGTTTAAGTCAGTGTGTTTAGAAAAAACATGAGAAAGGGAGGTAAGGAAAAGGATTAGAAATGGAGGGAAATGATGGAAAATGAAGGTAAAATTAAAAATCACGTTTGATAATAAAATGTATGATGGAAAAATGAGGGAAAGAATAGTAAAATAAAAAATCATGTTTGGTTAGAGGAGAGAAAGGGAAGGAATATAATAAAAAATACATAAATTTATTATTTTATCCTTTTTGTTTTTATTAGAGTTTTAAAATATAGAGTATAAAAGTAAATTTGATATTTATTATTTTATAAGAGAATCCGTCCCCTCCAAAACTCACCGATTTGGTGGAATTGAAAATTTTGATTTGGAAGGTTTCATATAAATCCTTCATTTTCCTCTTCTCTAATTAATTATTTTACCAAATGTGAGTAGGTTCTTTAGAATTCCTCCCCTTCCCTCCCTTTCCTATCCAAACCTTTCATCCAAATACATTATAAAAGAATCGGCTATAGTTACACCATCTCTTTTTCTTTAAAAATTTTGAGTTTAAATTATTCTTTAATTTTGAAACATTCGGTTACCATTTTTAAAAATTATAAAATTGTACTTTATTGGCATTATTAATTATGTCTAATTGATCCAATGACTAGATACTGGTACCGTTTAAGTAAGATTTTAAATTCGAGTTTTGTATAAAAAAATATATTTTTTTAATGGATGGGACAGGTTATGGAGAAAATATATGTCAAGAGAGTTTTGCCCTTAAAGACCCAATATAACTAAAACCGAATTTAATCAAATTCAATATAATTATCGAATATCGGTAATCTATAATAAAAAAATTGACATTATTTAGTTCTCTCCTTTTATGTTTTCAAAAGACAAAATGTATTTGGCAACTGGGAGAAGAAGGGCCCTCATTGAGTCTTCCATGTGTCCCCATATTGCAAATGAAATGGATGAAACCCAACTTAAAGATGCATCCATAATGCCTAGTAGTCTATTTGATCCAACACTAGATGAGCATTATCTTTTCTTTTATGTCTTTTGGTGGATATGTCTTTTCTTCTTTCACATTTTTCGTGGATACACTTCTAATTTGAGGTTTGGACAGACAACCCAAAAAAAAAAAAAAGGAAGAAGAAGAAGAAGAAGAGGAAGAAGAAAAAGGTATTAGTCTTGATCCTTGTTAAAGATTAAGCCCAGATTGATGAAAAGATTCCTACATTTTTTTTTAATTTTTTTTTTTTTATCTTCATTTGATCATCATTTAATATTTAAAATTTTATTTTAATTAATTCTAATCGAGTTGTTATCAAATTCATTAACAAGGAAGATCTCCTAATAATATTATTTAAAATTTTATTTTAATTAATTCTAATCGAGTTGTTATTAAATTCATTAACGAGGAAGATCTCCTAATAATATTTTTCTATTTTTCTAAACTAATAAGGGTCAACATCCCCTTCCCAACGTGCGAACAAACCATCGGTGAAAAGACTCCTACATGTTTCATCGCACATACATACTCACACCATCACGAGTCTGACATGGAGTTTGACCAAGTGAGCTCCTAATTGCTCAACCATAGTTGTCACAAGTTATTAAAAAAATAATAATAAAAAGAAAGAAGAAAGAAAAAAAATTCATAGTTTCTCAGCACAAGCTGAACAAAAGGCAGGGCAAAAATTATAAATTTTAAAAATCTGTGACAATATTTCTAAAAATTTAAACATTATTTATTAAAGTTTAATAATTTGTTTTGAAATTTTAGGTAGTAAGCGTTTTGGGGGGGGGACATTTTGAGCCAAAAGGGGGGGGGGGGGGGGGGCCCCCCCCTATTTTCCAAAAATGACTCATAATACCAAGTGTATTAAAGTAACATCTTTGAGGGGGGAAAGGGGGGTTACCATTTTTGGGGGTTAGAAGTTGGGTAAAAAAAGGGGGGGGGGGGGGGGGGGGGGGGGAAAGGTAGTAATTGTCGTTTTTGCTACCCTTTGGCTTCGCCCATAGTTGGTTATGTATTACTTAAAATTACTTTAGATAAGTTTGTGAGGATATTACATTTGGTGGAAGATAATTTTACGATCTGATGTTTTGGTTAAAGCATCATTGGCATGTTTGGTTGAGTCCGCAGACAAGCATAGGCAAGAGGCATCCGCCGAGTGTGTCCCGTGGGAAGTCAAAAGGTGAATACAGCTTGTTGTCTTGATGAATCATTCACATAGAGCAACTAAATTTAAAGTTACCAACGGCACGTCTGTTTAATAGCAAAATATTATATTTTTTTAATCAAATTCTAGAATTTAAATCTTGAAAATGAAAAAATAAATGATGAAGAGTCAGCCTCTTAATTAGACCCCACATTTGCTTGAATCGGATTAATCGATTTTTCTGATATTAGAGGTAAAAATAAATAAATAAAGTTGATTATCTTCAAGTTTGATAAGTTTAAACTGACATTGATTTCATTTTTAGATTATTTGATAATTTATAATTATATTTTCAAAGAGTTATTAATTTTCTTAATCGATCTAATTTTTGTTTCCATTGTTTCTATTATCACGCACTGGTAGTGAATAGACTAGACGATGTCTGAGAATCAAAACTCAACAAATAAAGTTAAAAGCATATACAAGTGGGAGATAAAGATGCCACCATGGATGAAGGGCCTCATGATAATTTGGTAGGCAACAAAATATTTAAGGTGGATGCACAATAAAAGATATGTGAAAAGTGTGAAAAAAAAAATACTATCTTCTAGGGTTGATGGAGAAATGATTGGGACTAGAAATTTGTTTCCTCCATTAATCACTCATACAAATTAGATATTGGAATTCAAAATCATCCTAGCAAATCTTTATACCCCCCTTTAGCACTTGGAAAAAATTTCTTTAGAAATTTAAATACCCATCTCATAATAATAAAAATTAATAGGAAAGTTCGAACTCGAAATCTTTATAAGGGGAAGGGGACAGTGTCAGTTGAGTAATAATTTATCGGCAAAACTTGATTAATCTTGAACTACCATGTAGGATCCTACCTAAGAAAGTGAGAACTATTTTAATCAAATGAAATAGCATTGTCCCATGTTTGTATATCGATCATGTCCTAAGTTAGCCGCAAAGGCAATAACAAAGTAGTTGATTCAAATAACTCTCCTAACTAATCAAGATATAAAGAAGCATATTCCTAATAAAAGAAAAGATTAGAGACCAGAACTCAGGTAAATCGATAAGTTTTCAGTAATTTTTTTATGTCAACACACCTCTTTTATGAGGAAAATTTTCAATAGAATTATTTGACTCTAATTTTGCATCATAATAGTCTACTCTAATACCCTTTGATTGATTCAATTTTAAAGTTTATTTAATTTTATTTGATTAAATGTTCTCTGTTATTATCACCGATTATAGATTATTAATACAAAATTTGGAGAGCTGTCAAGTGGAGCACAGGTTTGGGGAATTTAAGTTCGAACTTTTGAATCATACTACTACTTTATGTTATAGTTTTTTTACGAGTGCAATAATTTTGTTCTGTTTAAAATTTTACGAATAAATTTTATCTGCAACTTATATTTGAGATTATCTTACTATGAAATCTCAACTTTTAACCAAAAAAAAAAGATACGTGTACGTGTGTGTGTGGGGGGGGGGGGGTTTGTGTGAATGTGTACGTGGGTATGCCAAGAGAAGAATATTGTGCAAGCTCTAATGGCATCTTCTCTTCCCCCTCTTGTAAAATTCTCGATTTCAAGAATTCTTATGTACAAAAAAAAAGAGTATGGTGCCAAGTAGACATGAGACCGATTCGAGCTGGACCGATTCGATCTGAATTCTGGATGGACTTAGAAACCGCAAGCCGGTTTGATTACAATCCAAGGCTTTCTAGGGTAGGCTGGGCTGATTCCAAAAAAATTTACTTAGAATCGGCCCGGCTAGAATAGACTCAATCCGGTGAACCTCTCTTGAAACTCTCTCTCTCTCTCTCTTTCTCTTTTTTAATCTCTCTTTATTTTTTTAAATGTTTCGAACTCTCTTTTCTTAACACCATTTTTATACTCTTTGTTTTTTTTTTCTAACTCAATTTTTTTTTATTTCAACAAATAAATAAAAAATTAGAGGCACAAAAAATTTTTAGAGTGATTTTGCCAAATTCTGTGTATATCCACTACCAAACTATTCGTTTGGATTTTCAAATCCATTAATTAAATATTGTTATATTTTTTTATTTTTATAATAATTATTTTTTTATTACATATTTACATAATTCTCCTAAACACTAAAAATTTATTATTCTTCTTCATCTTATATATCCGAACTATTGTTCATGTCTTGTTTTATTTTTTCTGCATCCTTCCAATTTTAATGCAGACCAAAACTTTTAAAATGTTGTCTGCTAAATTTATACGCCCTTTTGTTATAACTCCATCACCTATACTAAGAGTATTTTTCGATGGCACAATGAACACTAGAGGGGTTAGTTTATCTTTAGCCATTTTGACCAAAATTGGATGGTAATTTGCATTATTTATCCACTAATCTAATATATCAAAATGATCATCATCATTACAATCTTCTAACCTATGTATTTGCTAATATAAAATTAATTCATTTAATGATGATGGGAATTTTTTTTTTCTAACATATATAAAGAATTAAATAAAATTGATGATGAGCGAAATGTTGAAGTACTGCTACTGCCATCACCTATATCATTACCTCATATATTATTATATTCTTTTTAATATAATATAAATATAGATTGTAAAGTATGAGATATTCTTTATTTCAAAAATTATGCATTAATATACGTTTCTGTTGGAAAATTTTGAGCAAAACAATCTATTAGAATATCTACACCTTTAAGTTTGATACGTGGATTTAAAAAACTTGCTATTAAATATAAAATATAAATTTATTCATAATATTTAAAAATTTTTATTTTCATTAATTGAACAATGTCAATATTGAACAATGTCAATTAATCTATCTTCATTTTTAAATTGATTAAATACAAAACAAATTTTATAAAGACTAGATAATATTAAATGAGTCGTCAGATAATAAACTCTAGAAAATAAATTTGTAAACGTATAAAAAATTTATAATAACTAAGTTAGTGTATTTGCAAATTCAAAAAATGATATTATTTATAAAACCATATTCATAATTAGAATTAATAAATTCAATTAAAATATTTTTAAAATGAATTATATATTGTAACATATCGTAAGTTGAGTTTCATCTAGTGTCACATTCTTATTTAAATTTTTAAATTTTATATTATATAAATTACATAATTCTCTCATATTTTATGTTTTTGTCAAAAATTTTCTAATTTGATAAATTAAATTACGAATGGATTTTAAAACTAATTCCGCCACATCTAAAGTATCTTTAACATATAAATTTAAAATATGACGTGCACATCTATTGTGAAAAAAATGTTTCATCTAATATTATTTTTAAAATATTTTTTAAAATATTTATGACACTAGTATTAATCGATACATTATTGAAAGATAAAGTAAAAATTCTTTTACTAATTCTATATTCATGACAAACATTTGTTATTACTCTAGTTACATGAGCATCGAAACAAGAGAATTTCTAATATTGAAAAGTTAAAATTCTTTTTTTTTTTTTAAATTTAAGAATCACTGATCCAATGACATGTTATTATAATAAAATGCTATTTTTATATTTATTTTTCAAAGTGTCCAAAATTAGTAAAATTTACAATTAGTATTCATAAAAGTTGCAATTAAACTATCATTCAAGGTTTGAAATTGGTCTAGTGATCTTCTCCTATCCGTTTTTCTACTACTTTTTTTTTATATAATTTGGTTGTAAATATTTTTGAATATATTTATCAAAAATTTCATATTCAACTATACTAAGTGATAATTTTTTTCTTACTATCCATTTTATTTGACCAATTTTTTCCGCTTCCATATTATATCTAAATGTACCCGTGATATTTTCCCCCTATTTGCTATTTGTGTTTGCCTAATTTAAGATAATTTATCCGGATGATCTCTAATTATATGTCTCTTAAGTGTCTCTATACCTCAACCCTTAAAAAATTTATATTTTTGATAACAAATTTTACAAATTGTTTTTTACTCCTCATATTTTTTAATAAAATAATTACATGCATTAAAATCATCTTTTTTAGTATGTGTTATGTTATATTATATATTATATTCTATATTACTAAATTCATTTTCCTCAAAAAGATTATCTATATCTATGTGTTTCAGAATGCCCTCTTAAAAAAATGAAAATGAAGGAGAGGAGATTGTTGTGCAAATTGTGAATAATGTGTCCAGATCATTTTTTTTTTGTTTTAAAAATTAAGTTTAAATATGCAAAAAGAAATTAATGCAAACAAATTAAATATACAAAAAAGAAAAATTATGAAAAATAAATTGTTACTGACTTGATAGAGATCACATTTGTTTTTTGCCAAATCTTATAAATTTGAACTCTCAATTTTAAAGTCTTGCTAAATCTTGAGGGTTATTGTAGGTGGTTGTAAATATGTAGGTAGAGAATTTGAAAATGTGTATGAAGAAAATTTGAGAGTTTGAAAATGTGTATGTAGAGAATTTGAGAGAATATAGTAGAGAATTTGAGAACATTGTTGAAAATGAATATTGTTATGTAGAGAATTTGAGAGAGTATAGTAGAAAGAAGAAGATTGTGAGAGAGAGCATGAGATTTTGTTACGTGGAATTTAGAAATGAGTTGTGACCAATTTGTAAGAAAATTTTTTTACCTTATTAATCAAAATATCCCTCAAACTATCTGTTTTACAGCTATTATGAGGGATAAAATTGAAAAAAATTCAAAAAAAAATCACATAGCCATTGGAATTGGCCGGGTCGGGCTGGTTCCATAGCTGTTGAAACCAGTCGGGCCGGTTTCAGGCTTGGTCTGGTTTAGTGTCGGTTCTGAATCCATGCCAGGCCTTTTTCTGATTTCAATGGAGGCTGAATCGGATTGGCCCGTTTACTGTAGCGGGCCGATTCTATTCTGATTTACTGTATATCTGAGTCGGTAATTTGTTTGGGTTCAAACGAGTTGACTAGGTCGGTTTTTGGGTCGGAACTGGCCCAATTCACATCTATATCAAGCAAGGTACATAATTGGGGAAAAAAAAAAGCTTTTGTAGAAACTTAGATGAGATGGGTATGCATGTGAAAATGACATGAGAAGGAAGGCACGGTCCAATTCGTTTTAAGACCAAGGAAAACCAAAACCGAGACATTAAAGGAAACTGAACGGCCACAAAACATCAACAGTCACACTGGACTGGACAGAAGAAGAGAAAATGAAAGATGGAGTCTTAAAGCCGAAAAGCACAAACAGATACCGAAAGGAAATCCCTTTGACTGCCTCGGAAATCCTGAATTGCTGTCTCTCTTTGATTCATCAAGAGAGGGTAGTTTGGGGGAAAAAAAAAAAAAAGCAAAAGCTAACCCTAAATCCTTCTTGGAATAACTTTAATGTCTCATTTATTTTAAACCTATTTTAATGAATTCCTATGTGGGAGATCTTGTGGCCAGCAATCGACCTTTCTGTGCAATCCTAGTCATCCAATTGTCTATCTAACTTTAATTGAGAGGACCCATTTCTTATGAATTCTTTTTAATGCGAGATAATCGTGGGAGTTGGTACAAAATTTGAACTAGGTAAGGATTTTAATGCTTTTTGAGTAAATCATATGAGCTAAGTCTACAAATGGTATAGAAAAATTTCTCTACAAATGATGTCTAATGTGAACCCAAATTGTAATTAGCAGTGTTATTAGGAAATTTTATATCTATTATAAGATATACAATTTGAGTCATCGTAACTCTTTTTTTTGTTTTAATTAAATAATATATAGATTATCTAATTAATCCTATTTGAATATTATAAAGACAATCTAGAAATTAATTTTTCTAATATCTATTTTTTTATTTACAAGACTCGAACTTAATATTTTAAGTAAAGGAGTTTAATATTCTAATACTAAATTTATAAAACGTTGATTAATTATCGTAATTTTACTAAAATATTAAGAAGTGAAATTTTGGTAAGCCTCCTGTGGCCTAGTTAGTGCAATTGAAAACATATCAACAATGAAAATTCAAAATATAAATACACACAAAATTATTGACCATATGGTTGAATGATTAATATCAAATCACATAAACCCCGTTTCTTATGAATTTCCCCAGATAGGACAATGCCCTCTCCCCCCACAACACAAAAGTGCTAATGGAGACAATAATAAGCAATTAAATTATTAGATAAATGATTAAAATTATGGTCTAAATGGAAAAATATGTGCTCTAATTATCAAATTAAGGCCCAAATTAGACTTTTAGGGCATGTTATATAATAATTCTATGAATTAATTTATAGTGTATGGTGCCCTTCCAAATAAAATGATATTAAAATTAAAAAGCCTATCCTTACAAGAACAAGAGTTTTTGATTAAATGTTTTTTTTTTCAAAATTTAATATTTAAATTTTCGTTTAGCATATATTATAACTAAAAAAAATTAAAAAGCCTAGATAGACCGGCCACAACTGCAATTAATTCTCAACAGTAAATCAAGGAGAAGCAAGTCCTTGGTGGACCAGGATAACAACTCAAATTCCGGACCCCTTGTCACAAGGAACCTGATCCCACTAGACTAGCTCATAGGCTTGTGGTGCTCTCCCCGTGGAGCATCCTCAATCAATCAGAAGAGAAAGAGATGACAATACTTGTGTGGTTAAGCCATATCTGTGAGGAACAAAAGTCAGTGTACCCTAGCCAAAGTCACTTGGAAAGCCACAACTTTGTAATTAACCTGTCATGAATGCCCAAGAGAAGAGAGGTGACAATTGACAGAAATAAGTCATAATCAGCATAAATGGTGGTGACCCAAATATGACTTCAACAAAACTTGGCCAAACAAGAGGGACTACATACACCACCTAATGTGCACTGTGGTGTGAAAACCCCTAGAGTTCATACAAATAATACACAATTCATTGTACCTTGTTTAGTTTATATAATTTGTGAATTATTATAGTAATTTTTTTTTTTCAAAAATCGAGATTAGGCTCAAGTCAGATTAGATAGGCTTTTTGATCTAAAAAATTATCCATACAGAACTCTATATTTCTTTTTTTTTTTTTTTACTTTAGTGAGAAAAAATTAAAGTAAATAAAATAAAATAGAATTGAATTGAGTCATTATTGGTATATTAATAAAAAAATAATATGCACTATGTTGGACACGAAAGAAAACGGCTATTGTAGAATTATGAACTTTGTATTCATTATCTTAAATTAAATTTCTTTTTTTTTTTCCCTTCTCCATTGAAAAAGATATTGTTCTTGATCCCCTATTTTTTTTCTTTTTTTCTTTTTGTGAATTATGGTCCACTATAAAAATTGCATATATCGTCCCTAGGGTGACCCGCACTAGTTGAGGGCCATGTAAAAATCTCGAGAATCATAATTTCATTATGTCTATGTTGAATCCAAGAACATGGTGTGGGTGTGCTTTTTATATCCCCATTTTAGGAAAATTAGGGCATCAAGATTCTTTCACAAAATCGTAGCTGAAATGGGATTTCAAATGTAGGGCACCCTCAATTTCCAAGATCCCATTTAAACGTGTCATGCTTCATACCCTACATATTTTAGGATTCTTTTGTCAAATGATTAGTTGAGAGCTTTTTTTTTTTTTTAATTATTGCAATCAAGTAATTAGAATTATTTTAATAAAAGTCTTTAAATACTTAATTTTTTTATACATAAAATTTAAATTTACAATTTTTATTTAAAAAATATTAATACCTAACTTTTGAACCAATTTTTCTTTGCTCGATTTTTTTTTTTAATTTGAATCATTTTATCCGTCCTATTCACTTCTTTGTATATATATAATAAGATTTTTTTACTTTTTTATTAATAGAATCGTAAAAATTATAAAATTAATTTATAAAATTTTAAATATCAAAAAATCGCTCGAGGGTTGTCCTACAAGGACGATGACCTACTGTTGTTGTCGTATGATGAGCTTTAAATAGCTAAAATCCATAATAAGGACCCAAAGCAGCCGCAGCCGCAGCCGTAGCCGAAGATTAGTGACGAGGCAATATCATTAACTAGTCAACCTATTTTTTCTAGAGGCAATGAGAGAGAACCATAGGAATTATTTGTGAATGATATCTTATTGCGCATCATAATTGTCTTTTTGAATGATATTTGATGCATACTAGGGGACATATTTAAGATTAATTGCTTGTAATCTTGAATATTTTCACTTTTCCTTTCCCACCATAGTCATTGCCACCATTTTCAAGGGGCAGCCATTGGTGTCCCTTTCCTAGCCTACCCCACTAAACTCTGAATTGTCTTACTCTTAGTTAGTCTAAGTGTATTTATCACACTTTTTGTCATTTTTAATTCTTTGTTTTTGAGTAGAGATAACCCTATGAAGTCATAAACTCGACTTATTGTCGATATAGGTAACGTAATTGGAAGGGACTTCAACTAATTAATTATAGTTGGAGATTTAAATCGTTATGAGAATGTAAAAATCAACATTGAAAGACCTCCTCTCATAAAAGATCCGACAGTAAATCGATTCGAATTAATCAAGACGAAACTTCAGATATCAAGTGATGATCCAGCCAGAGACCTAAAAAAAAAAAACTCATCTTATTTATAGTTTAACCTTTTCTCATAAATCTTCATTTCATTTTTGTCTGGATCAGTGTTTTTAAACCCGTGGCCGGTCTAATCGAAACTTGGACTAGCGATCAGTCCGCATTTTATAGCAAAATCAGATTTTAATAAAATCGGTTAAACTCGGTCAAATCTAGGTTGAACCGGATGGTTGAGCCGGGAACTGACCCGGTCCAATCGAGTTTTTTAATTGGTGCAAAAAAATACTGCTGTGTTGATTCAAATCTAAGAACCATGAGTGTATTGAATATTTTTTAAGTTGTGAAAATCTCTAAACAATAGTGCTATGAAATGATTTGTTTTCTTTTTTTTTTTTCTCATTTTCTTTCTATCTCACTCTCACCTTTTAATTTTCTTTCTTTTTTTAATTATTTTTCACCTTGGTTATTCTTTTTTCTTTTTTTTTCCCTAGGCCTTTTCTTATTATTTAAATTAGGTTTTGACATATTTAACCTATCATTTAAATTAAGTTTTAATATATTTGAATAATATTTTGTATTAAATTATGTAAGATATTTAGATAAATAAATTGTATCTTATTAATATTATATATTTTAAATATAATTTAATAATATTTTATAATTGGATATATAAATGTTTTGAATTATTAATATATTATAATTTAAATTTGTTTATAATATTATTATGATATGATCTGAATTTTTTATCTGATCAATTTAATTCAATGATTCATTAATCATTTTCACGTGATCGGTATGCAGTTTTCAAAACACTGCTACGAATCAACACAGTTTTTGTTTAAAATATGCAATTCTTTTAAAACTTTTAAGAGTATTTTTAAGACTTTAAATATTACTTTTACGAATACCGTTAGTATACTGATTGATTTTTTTTTATTTTTTTTATTTTTGATTTCAAGCAGCAATTGTGTCCTGTCTTTGTTTATAACTAATAATCACTGGTTTAGTAAAAATACCATTTTTTTTCCTTCTCAAACACTTTCATTTTTTTATATATATAAATCAATCGATATTTAAAGTGATATTTCGATTAATTTGATCTTAGTATTATCAAACTTAATTAAGAAAAAAAATTTTCAATATAATTTTTTCTATTCATAAATTTTAAATCTGAAACTTAATTAAACAATTTAACACGATTATTTACTAAACTGATTTGTTATTGTTCTCCTTGAACCCTTTGGGATGCCAAATATGCACACCATGCCGAGAGATTTGGAGAAATATTCAAGGGCTTGTTTGGATATGCGAAAACACAAAAAATTGACTTCCTCCGGAGCTCCTCCGGTCCTTGATGATGAGGGATAGCAATTTTTGTTTCCCCAATGGCTGATGAAAGAGAGGTGCATCCAAATACCTCCTTTTCGTTATGTCTTTATTGAATATCAAATATATTGATTCCCCTATAGATGCCTCTTCCATGGAAGCCCATAGCATCAGAGTTGTCAAAAGAGAGGAGGGAAAATCAAAGAATATTTCAAAATGTAGGGCCCTTCTTCTTTTGCACTTTAGATATTCATTTACTATATACACATGGCCCATTACTTCTTTAGTTATTGATTAAATCCATCACTTTAAGGGTATCTTTGTATTATTTCAATGGTTGCTTTTTTCTATTTATTGCCCCAAAATGATTCCCCAAGACCCACATTTAGAAGTCTCAAGATTTTTTATTCTAGAATTCATACATGAGATGAGAGAAAAAGCCCTTCACCTACATGTCATGGGTGTTATCATTTATATGCTGATTTGATACCCTTGGAACAATTTGGAAGTCCACTCATTTAATTAATGCATATAAAAAGAAAGACTATATAATAAAAATTCCTCAAAATTTATAAAACCTTAGAATTAAGGGGAAAATTAGAAAATTCTTATTAGAAGATGAAATACTATATTTAAAATGAGGGAGAAAAGGAGCGGAGATTATAATTTTTGAAAACAGATAGTATTTAATGTTTTATGGATATTTTAAAGAATTTTAGAGATATTTTTAAAATTTTTAATAACATTTTAAATCATTTAATAAATTTACTGAAATCCCATTAAAAATACGTCAATTAATTTTTTTTTTTATTTCAAAAACCCATAATGGATTCGTCAATTTAATCTTTTGTGAAAGATCTAATTTGAGGTGTAGCTACAGCATAAAAATTTACTTTGCTACTGATAGTTAAAGATTAAAATATAAGATGAACGAGTTGTCGGTTTAGTTGAATAAAATATTAAATCGTTTAATCAAATTTTAAGTTTAAAATTTATAAATAAAAAAATTATTTTTTAAATAAAATTTTATAAATATTTAAATTAAATTAATTAAAATATAATTTTAGATTCGGATAATAAGAAAAGCGAAAGACTAAAATGCAGAGATAAAAACGCACTACTTAGATCATTTTTGTGAGGATTTAAATTCGTAGGATGCAGATAATTTTGGGACACCTTGGGGTTTTTCTTTGTTGCCTGGGGGGGTCGGTGTTTTCCATTTTGACAACTGGGGCAAGGATGTGACCTTTGAGAGAAGACCCCCTTAATGATCTCATTTGGGACCCAAATGGGTGAACCCGAGTTAGTGGAAGGTACACTGAGTTAGTGGAAATTAATGAAGTTTGTTAAGGATTTCCATTTGATGAAGAAAGAATTGGGTGCATGGGACCAAACTAGGCCACATCGCGCCGTCACCTCAATAAATTTAGTACAAATGTTTCATATAAAAATCTTGTGCTAATCAATTGCTAATAGTAATGACCCTAAATTAGGACTCTACTGATGACAAAGTTCACAAAGGGAGGGCAATCTACAAAGAGACGCATGCTGGTTAAGACTGGTCAACTGAACATGCTGTTCATAACTTGAACCACGTCCCTCTCATCTCTCTCTACCCTCACCATTCTCTCTCTTCAAACAAGGGAGCAAGGGCGCCGCCCTCCCCGAATCTCATGGACGGCGAGAATGAACAAATTTAGCATTTTCTCAAAATCTGTGTAGTGATTCCCAACTGGGTACTTCTCAATGTTTCATAGCTGAAACTCAATCCATTTTAAGTTTGTCAAGAGGCGAAAAATATCTCAAAATGAGAGATTCTATGCCATAGATTAATCAATATGTGAAAAAAAAACAATCTCAAATCATTGGGTATGGTAGTTAGGTTCTCTTGTGCTTTGCCTAGTAAAGGAGAAGGCAATGCCAAGAAAGGAAGCCCGCATTGACACCGTCCTCCACTGGGACACACCCCTAAATTTGAGCAGCTGCCCTTGTTTTCTGGACACAAGAATAAGACCACAACCACAGTCAAAAGTGCTTCATGATTTGCCTAGCAAAACAAAAAACTGCGCTCCATGCATTCCTATCTCATATTATAATATTGAGAAAAAAAATCATTCACATTGCTCAAAAAATACATGCATAAAAAGGAAATATAATAATATAAAATTAACTAGACACAGCATATATTATCATTTTTTTATTAAAAAGAACATTAAAAAATTGTTTGATACTATTTTTTTTAAGAGTGTACTTCATTAATTTATCAACATGAATATTAAATATGAAAAATATTAATTTTAGGCTTCCTTTCACAAATGATGAGTTTTGTGTCTTTACAATGATAACAATGAAAAACTCAAAATCAAAAGCATATTAATAAAAATAAAAATCATTTTTGTATGTAATTTGATTTGGTTGAGGGGCTAAATAAGGGGAAGGTGCAAGTTCAACTATTCCCTCAATTTTTTTTTTTTTTTTTAACGGGAAAAACCCAGTATGGGCAGGCACCAGGAGAATCTCCATCACTATTCCCTTCCTCCCCTCCTCCCCTCTTTGGTACCACATCCCAAGAAAACCAGCCCCTCTCTCCCTCTGTCTCTCTCCCCGTTGCAAACCCCCAATAGAAAAAAAAAGCAAACAAGGGAAACAGAATGGGAACAAAACAAATTGTCCGTACCCTTTAACACCTTCTCTTTACCCCCTTTTCTCTTGCATCTCCTTTTGCTTTAAATAGAAGACCAAACTAAAATATTTGAATAAATAATTTTTTATTTTAAAAATAAATAAATAAGTCAAAATGTCAAATATAAAAACTTTAATAATTATCCGATGAGAATATATTTTAATTATTAAAGTGAAGAGATTTAAATTTATAATGCATTAAAACTCTATTTTAATTACTCATTGTCTTGTAATTAAATCTTAACTTCAAGTAGAGTTAGACTTTTCAAAAATATAGTGTAGGAATTTCGTAGAAATTAAGAATTTATTAATCTGTTTTGGATCATTAATAAAATCAAGGCACATCAAATTAACGGAATTTGCGGTTTGGATACCACTAATCATAAATTTCAAGAGAGATTTTACAATGCTGAGGGAGGGAGGAAGTCGTTTCATTTGCTTGGAAATTAAAGTAAAACGACATACCCAGTTGCTTCATCATGTTGGGTCGTTCTCGGATTTTGAGGGGGAGAGAGAGAGAGAGTCTTTGAGTGTGAGTGGGCACTTTATTCTGTTCAAATTCGATACTTTGCTGTTACCAAGACCGAGGTCTTTGTTTCAAGAGAAAGAGAGAGGGGGAGCTTCTTTCTCTCTCTATATTTTTTCTCGCTCTCGCTATGTCTGCTGCATTTCTTGTTCTTCTTGTCTTAGAATCTCCTCTCACTTCCACACGTTAAAGTCTTAATCTTTATGTCTCTCTCTCTCTCCCTAGGCATCGGGAGTTTTGAATCTTTTGATTGTTCATGCAATTACGTTTGTTAAAACCTCTGTTCTTTAGTATTTGTGAAACTGAAATCAGAACCTTAAAATGTCAGTCTTTTGTTGTTTTCGCATTTATTTGTGAAAATACAGACATTTCAGTTTTTGGTCTATTCTCCACTTAATTTTTTTTAGCTAATTTCTCCGTGTGAGTTTGGTTTTGGGAAAATTTCTCATTTTGAGAGAAAGCCCAGTAATTAGGGAAAAACTGAATAAGAGCTGCATGAAGTAGTAGTGAAACAATGAGAGATGGGAACACCAAGAAGAGCAAGGTCTTAATTCTTTATTTATATTTATTTTTAATTTTTTTCCAACCGCAGATGATGAAAATGTTGAATTTTATTTCCATGTAGAATTTCTTGAGATTTCTGATTTTCTGTATGTTTTTGCAGCTCTCATGGCCTAAAAGCTTGGTGAGGAAGTGGTTCAATATCAGGAGCAAAAATGAGGAATTTCAAGCAGATGAGGTTATTTATGGAGGTCAGTCCTTTCTCCACTTTCTGGGTCCCTTTCTCTTGGGGGGGGGTGTTCATGAAATTAGGGGTTTATTTGTCAATAATGTGAGAATTGTTGTATACTGATGCATAATTGTCCTTTGTTTTAGGCGAGGAAGTGCAATGGAGAAATAGTTTTTCAGAGAGGGAACCATGCACTATCAAGAAAAGCAAAACAGGTACCAAATAAAACCCTCCCCACAATTTTTTCTCCATATGCTAATTCTATAGCTCAACACCTAAATTTGATTGACAGAGAAATTAAGTAGGGGCAGTGATCGCAGTCGGCGAAGTAGAACAGAAATCGAAGCCCCTCAAATTATTGATGTTCAAAACTACAGGTATCTTCATTTTCTTAGAATTTATGTTTTCTTCATATGGGGTTGTTTCTTGTATGCTATTTGGGACTTATTTCTTTTAATTCCATTATGATGCAGTATCTTTGTAGCTACATGGAATGTAGGAGGTAAATCCCCGCCTGGTAATATGAATTTGGACGATTGGCTTCATGCCTCGCCACCTGCAGACATTTATGTGCTAGGGTATGATTTTACTAGATTGAAACTGTTCACTTCATTTGCAAAAATCTGGAATTGACCGAAGCTTATGTGGGTGTTTTGTGTTTTCCATTGTTTTCAGGTTTCAGGAAATAGTTCCTTTGAATGCTGGCAATGTTTTGGGTGCAGAAGACAATGGTCCAGCTAGAAAATGGCTTGCTCTAATTAGAAAGACCCTAAATAACCTTCCAGGAACCAGTGGAGGAAGTGGCTGTTACACACCTTCCCCAATCCCCGACCCAATAGTCGAGTCAAATGCTGATTTTGAGGGATCAACAAGGCAGAAGAACTCATCTTTCTTCCATAGGCGATCATTTCAGACTACTCGTAGCTGGAGAATGGATAATGACCCTTATGGCCACCAACCCCGACTTGATCGAAGATTCAGTGTCTGTGACCGGGTTATTTTTGGGCACAGACCTAGTGACTATGATCCTAATTTCAGATGGGGTCACAGACCTAGTGACTACTCCAGGTGGGGTTCGTCAGATGATGATAATGGCCCAGGGGATTCACCGAGCACGGTGATTTACTCCCCCATGTCCTATGGTGGATCCACTTCCGTGGAAGATGGCTACAGATTGCCTGGGCATTCTAGATACTGCTTGGTTGCAAGCAAGCAAATGGTTGGCATTTTTCTCACAATATGGGTAAGAAGTGATTTAAGGGACGATGTTAAGAATATGAAAGTCTCTTGTGTTGGCAGAGGATTGATGGGCTACCTTGGCAATAAGGTATTTCATTGTCAAATTCATAATGGGTTATTTGATTTTCCAAATTGTTGGAACATCTGTTGAAGAAATTAATCATTCTCTAAAATTCTTTTAGGGATCCATATCAGTTAGCATGGTCTTCCATCAGACAAGCTTTTGCTTTGTATGCACTCATCTGACCTCTGGACAAAAGGAGGGCGATGAGCTGCGTAGGAACTCTGATGTAATAGAGATTCTTAGAAAGACGAGGTTTCCACGTGTTAATGGCTCTGGTGAGGAGAAGTCTCCAGAAACCATCCTCGAGCATGAGTAAGCTCCCTTGCCCTTCCTCTGTCTTACTATTTCCTTTTGTCTTTAACTTGTTCTTCTGCAAAGCAGGAAAACAATATTTCAAAATTTACATGTCATTAGGCTGTAAGTGCAAAATTTAGTCCAGCTGTGAACATATTTGGACTTCAATCAAGTTCAATCTGCAATTTTGTTTTCTGCACGAGGACAGATGACATTCTTGTTTGAAAGATTAAAAGTGAAAATGGAAGCTGTAGTAGCACAATTTCCCTTCCCTCTTCTCTAGTTATATTGCTCTTTATGTTCTTATCATAGATTTCTACTAATGCAGTCGGGTAATATGGCTTGGGGATTTGAATTACCGGATTGCCTTGTCCTACCGTACTGTTAAGGCACTAGTTGAGATGCAAAACTGGAGGGCGCTCTTGGAGAATGACCAGGTATGGATATTTGCTAACATGTTCAGTTTTTGCTGTTCCTTCTAAGTTGTGTGAGGTAGTCAGTCTTTAAAGTTGATCACTTTTTTGGCAGCTTCGAATAGAACAAAGGCGTGGGCGTGTTTTTGAGGGCTGGAATGAAGGGAATATTTATTTCCCACCCACATACAAGTATTCATTCAATTCTGACAGATATGCAGGAGATGATATGCACCCAAAGGAAAAACGGCGCACTCCAGCATGGTAAGAACATTATCCTGAAATGCTTATGAAGACTGATGACTTGTTGATTTTGAGGGTTGAGATCCAAGGATCTATGTAACATCCTTATTGTGAATGGCACTAAATTAGCCTAAAACTGTATTGTGAAGGTGTGATCGAATCTTGTGGTATGGAGGGGGCCTTCATCAATTGTCTTATGTTCGAGGAGAGTCCAGGTTTTCAGATCATAGGCCTGTTTCTAGCGTATTTTGGGCAGAGGTTGAGTCAGTTCATAGCCCACTTAGGAAAAGCATGAGTTGTTCAAGTTCTAGGGTGGAGGCGGAGGATCTGTATCCCTACTCAAATGGATACACCGAGTGGTTGCCGTATTCACATGGATATGCTGAACTTAGCTTCTTTTGAAGGATGAGTGTATTCAAAGAAAACTCATATACAAGTATGTTTTCTCTTTCTTTTTATTTATTTCTTTATTTTCTATATTCTGTTCCACCCTTATGATCCTAATCACTCTGAAGAACTCAACAGAGAAGCTTGGGGATGCTAGTGCAGAGTCAGCCTAACTTTTTTGGCACATAATGGTAAGCTGCCACCATCAAAGAGAACTGAAATTTCAACACTGTTTCTCTTAATATTCACTTGGAACAAACTGGTTAAGTAGACTTCTAGCTCAAACTTTTTAGAATACTCACTTAATTTAGAGGATTTTATACATTAATCTGTTTATATGCATACAGGAATGCACACAAGTTAACATATATAAAGGAACATACACAAGTTATGCAGCCTTCTAGTTTTACTATGAACTATCCGTTGCTCCTTGCATTAACCACAAAAAATGACTGACTGCTTTCCTCCATCAATCAGTTGATTGCCTTGTGAACCTTTGGTGACTTAAGAACCAATATTGACCCATGGAGATATCTGATGTACCATGTTGCTTGGGATAGAATGATTGCTCTTTTTCTGTTTTGGATTCTGATTTGAACCAAGAGAGAAGAACCCTTTGAAACAGAATTTACACTTCTTACCATGACTGCCATTTTGATTCTATAGAAAGTGTTTTTTAGCATGTGTTTTTGCTTGTTTCTTTCTCTCATCTATAATTTGGTCCCCCCTATTGCAGGGTGGAATCTTTGAAGGAACTCCTTCATGAGGTCTGATGGAGACAACCCGATGCCCATAAATCGAAAAAGGTTAGTTCTTCTCTTTTCTTTGCTTGTCATGGTCTCGCTGTCATTAAACACTTTATCCAGTCTCTTTCTCTGGGATCCCGGTTCTTATTTTGTTCCTTTCGTTGTAATTATCTTCTTTTCCCTTCTGAAAACAGGTGTATAGTTTGTGTTCTTGACAACTTTGACCTGACTCTAACTCACAAGTTTTGGTGACCATTTCACAAATGACCAGCTTGACTCACATTATCTCCATTCTAACGTATTTGCATCCTAACTGATAATCAGGTACTAATTCAAATTAATTATTTTTTATTTCTCTGTATAAGTCTGATGCATGTTTCCTTGTTATGAGACGTGTATAATTCCATTTTTATTCATGTATTTGTTTATTTTGATTTGCAGGATGAAGTGATGAAGCAAAACCTATGAGTTGGAGTTGGTAATTGAGGATTGTTTGATTCATGATTCTTTTTAGTTAGGAAAGGAGATTTAGTATTAGTTGAAAGGAAATGAAAGATGGTCAAAATAATCGTTTAGGTTTCTTGTTTTGTAACCTTTTTGTATTTATTACAAAGATGATAGGAAAAAAGTGCTTATGTATACTTATTGTCAAAGTTATAGAAAGAAAATATAAAAATTAGATCCCGTGATGGAGATCTGTGACTTGAGTTGTTCTCTGGTGGTCTTCCTAATGATTTTGTACTGGAAAAGGTTGTTTTTCTGGATTACTTCCCCATCTCCAGTGCTTATTGCTTTTTCTTTTTTTAACAACGGAATTCAAAAGCATATGTCACAGGCTTACAGATTTAGCAGGTTCACAGTGGGAAGTCATTATAATTTATATCTTCTCTCTCTCTTCTTTTGCAAAGAATGTTATCTCCACTTTGTCTTTGGCTGTTTACGGTCATCAGCTTTTGTCTGTCTCACAAGGAGAGGACCACTCAAGGTAATAGTGGAAGAAGTATTAATGAGGCTTCTGTTTTTATTATGTGAAAACCCTTCTTTTGAGGGGTCCAAAGTGGGACAATCTGAAGAAGAAAGCAGGAGGATTTCTATTAAAACAGCCTTCTTGTTCAAGTGGTGTTTCAGAAAATGCAGGGCATGAGTGACTGTACCCGGGTTTTGCAGATGGTTAATGAATGCTTTCAAATCAATTTTTTAATTTCAAAGAAGCATGGTTTCTTCACAGATGGTCAGAAAACTTTATTCCATGCCTTGTTATACTCACCACCTTGCCCTTTGCTAGGTAAAGTTGCAACATTTGTGGACTTCGAATCCGAAATTTACTTGGAAACAGATTTCTGCACAAGTGAATATGTAACTTGTACTAGTTTCATATGTGAAGCAAAAAGGCAACATGCATAGTGCACCGAATACAGAAATTTGTCAATAGATTATAAAAATTCATAAATCACGTGCATAGAGTACAAAAATTTATAAATACGTTGGCCAGCTCGAAGAGGTTCATATCCTGGTAGAGTCGGAGAGAGTAATAATTCATAAATCGTGTACACAAATTGATATTGACAATCTAATAATCACAATTCCCTCTCTCAATCCGATAATCTCGAGATCAAATTTAGATGTAACCTAAAAAGGAAAAACGGCTCAAATTCATGGTAGCGTTGGAAGGAGACCCTGAAAAATAACCATCTACTGCTATGCATCTCTCAAACTAAATCCATCGATTCTACTTCTTCAGGTGAGCAAAATGCAAGTAGAGACCTGCATTTAGTCTTAAAATTTTTTCACTCGCCAAACAAGGCATTATTACACTCGGCAAACAACTTCTAAAAAGGTAATATGGTCAAAAAGGGAAATATGGTAATTACTTTGATTATGAACCCCCAAACTCCATCTAACGGTTGAAATTAGATTAGGTTGTTCTTTTGACATTTAATATTATTTATTTAATTTTATTTTTTCTTTTTATGTAATCTTTCTCATTTATTATTTTTCATACACCATCTCATCCTTTTTTCCCCCACTCCACTCCTCTCTTTCCTGGATCACTGAACTTCTATTTTTTTCTTTCATTGAACCTCTCTGGTATCCATGACTCCTCCCTTATAATATATGTTACTCTTATTGATGACAATATACTATCACTCCCTTTTTTTCAAATTTTTTTTTTCTCTCTTTAAACTAGTATCCAAAACAATATCTCCAAGGAGACAACTTAGTGGCAATAGTCTCTCTCCCTTAATTCCATGATCTGGGATTCGATTTCTGTTATAACAAAAAAAATACTATTATCCAAAACAATGGGTCGGTTTCTCTATTTATAGGTAAAGAAAAACACTTGCAGAGAATTTAGAATTTAAGTATTTTACTAGGTTTACATCCTTGATGGTCAAGTATAGGCGAAGAAAAAAAAAAGTTGTAGAGCATTTAGAACTTCAGTAAATTTTTTAATTTTTAAACCAAAAATATGGTGCCACATTTATGGTCAAAATTACAAAACTCATCCCTTAACTATGGACAACCTTAATATATTAGACCTAAAAGTGGGTCTGTAGCAAGGCCTAAAAATGGGTCTAGCTCACTTTTTAACAAATGAAGAGGGAGCTTTTACGACTCTCATAAGGCCCAATAAAAAAACTGTAATCAGAATGTTTTTGATATTTTGATCATTAGTATTTGAAAATGCGATTAATTTGATTCGAATAATTATGTGACCCAATTAAGAATTAATTTTTTTGACTCTTGTTTTTTCTTTCTTAACACTTGAATTCGAGATTTTAGTAAAGTGAATTTAATGTCATCACATATTGTATGATAGTTATAAGTTAAAATTAAGAGTAGCTATAAATTTAGTTCATATAACATATTGTATTATAGTTAATTATAAATTTAAAATGTTCGAAATTATAAGGCCCAAGAATTTTTTTAAATAAAAATTGTATTAAACTAATAAAATTGTTAGCTAAGTAGTTTGCCATCTGACACTTGCCAAGGCCCCATTTGAGAAAAGTGGGGGGATGATTTTTTAATGTAAAAATTGTAAATAAAATAGCAATTTAAATCCTTTCACTTGAAAAAATCGACATTTGCTATTAAAAAATTTTCTTTAGTTAAAAAGTATTACATGTATAATGAGACAAAAATAAAGTTAAATTGAGACAAGTTGAGTTAAGTTAAAATTTTACAAACCCTTCTCATCTGTTGAGAAATTGAAAAAGCAACTCACTCTTTTTATTTGGAAAATATATACATATAGAGTTTAGTTGACACAAGTTGAGTTTATATGAAATTTTACAAATTGTGAGCTATTAAAAATATAGTTCAAACTAAGTATTTTTAAACCATAAGGAGTTCTTGTACGTCCTCTCGGGTCACAGTTATTTACTATAAAAAAATTATTAATATAATAACGATTTAAATTTTTATCAAAAATTTTGATTTTTACTTTAAAAATAAAATTTATATTTTATTATTATTATTATTATCATTATTCTTATTATTATTATTATTATTTAAGAAGTTATATATATAATAAAGCTAAACAAAAATAACCTAACAGCAGATTTAAACTCTTGCTTAGAAGTATGAAAAAAAAAAAAAAAGAATCCCTTTCTTTTCCTAATCAAAAAGAGTGAAAATGGATTACAAAGATTTGCTAATTTCTCTAAACTATTATGAGGGTCCTATAGTTAAAGTACGTGTGGATAATCATATTCCAGGATTTGAAGAGTTCTATCAAATTTGAAAAATGATTTTATTTAATTATAGAATTCAGACCATGTTGGTGTCCTAATTCAGACCCAACCTAAGGGTTGTCGAATGAACTATAATTTTATTAATGAAGAAATTTGTAGGGAGTACAAGGATTATCATGTTTAAGGAAAGGAAAAGAAGTAGAAAAAGAAACATATGAAGAAGGTTCTAGGTAAGCACACTAGAGTAAATGTGAAAGCTCAAAACCTAGACCATGAATTCTAATAATTTTTGGGAGTTAATGGCGAGCTATAAATTTTTGTTTGGATGGATTTTTTGATATCTTCATCCCTGAAAGTTCTGTGCATACTGGGGAAGGGCTTCTGTATTTCTCTTCCAAAGTCATCTGCTTCTCTCTGCATTCAAGCGAGCAAAATGCATGGAGATACCTGCATTCATCAGGAGTTTTAATAAGATAAATATGCATTGATTTGTGATTAAAGAGCATTTGTCAACTAGGAAAAAGAAACTGCATCTGCCATTGATTTTTATATTTTTGACAATATAGCAGAAAACTGAGAGAGAGAGAGAGAGAGAGGAATTAAAGTTTATTGTTACCCGTACATAAAGAGATCATCATTCTCACCAAACTGTTTCTTGCACTGAAAGCAAGACTGAAGAAACAGCCCACCATCTGCATTAGCAATCCCTTGATGATCGCTTCTGGCAATGGAGGAAACAGGCGAACCCGGAGTGAACACTGGTCTCTCTACCGGCTTAGGTTTCTGAACAGTGATGGGACATGGTTTCTTTTTCTGTTGAAGAGTAGGAGCAAAAGATGGTTTTGTCAATGCTCCAACGCTAATCTCTCCTGCAGTTCAAATTCTCAAAAGGCGACCGTATCTCGACATGCCTCTCTCTCTCTCTCTCTCTCTCTCTCAACTCTCTTTCTCTCTCTATAAACTAGTACATAAAACAAAGGGTATTCTTCTTCTATTTATAGGTGAAATATAACAGTTGCAGAGAAATTAGGAATTAAGAATTTTACTAGGTTTAAATCCTAGTCACCTTAATAAACTAGGAAATATGATGATAAATTAAGAAATGGGAAATAAGTAAATTTTTAATTTTTAAACCAAAGAGATTGTGCTGTGCCACATACACATATTTATGGTCAAAAGACTCAAAACATACAAAGTTCATCCATAGATACCCTAATATACTAGACCTAAGAATGGGTCTGTGGCATTGCCCAACAAGCCTACCTTGCCTTTTTACCAAGTGATGATCAGTTTTACAACTCTTATAAGATTAATACGATTACATTAATTGAGATCTTCCTTAAAATAAAATTGATGATTTATAAAAAGAATAGTTAATTATAATTTAAGATGTTCCGAATTATAAGGCCGCAGTTTTTTTTTTTTTTTAATCTATATTAAACTAGTAAAATTGTTGCCTAAATGGTTTGTCATCTGACACATTTCAAGTCTCCATTTGAGAAAGTTGGGGTATGATTTTTTACTATAAAAAATTATCAACACGATAGTAATTTAAATCCCATTTTTAGAAAATTTCGATTTTTTCTTATAAAAACCTATATTTGCTATTCAAAAAATTTCTTTAATCGAAAAATATTACATGAGAAAAAATAAAATTAAAATAGAGACAAGATGAGTTTAAAACTCATCTGGTGTATTATTGAAAAGTAACTGACTTTTTTTAGTTGAAAAATATGTATAATAAGATTTTTTTTTTTTTTTTTTTGTTATAGAGACATGATAGAAAATTAACTTCTAAAAGAAGCTAAACTCTGGATATTGCGCAAAAGAGCTTTGTAGACCTCATCCGGAGGGGATAACAATTCATAAATACTTGGAGATATCGAATGACCAAGACGGACTAAAGTTAAATTTACATAAGTTGAATTTAATATAAATTTTACAAGTAGTAAGTTACTAAAATTATTGTTCAAACTAAGTATTTTTTGAATTAGGAGGAGTTTTTATAGGTCCTGTTGGTCCACGTGAACGCCACGTAGGTACTCGAAGAAAAGTCTTTGCTTGCCTCTGCCACATCAGCACGACATGTTTCACACTCGTCACCCTGCATGTTAATCAAATCAACAAACCAAAATGTACCGTCCGTTCATACCGTAAGAATCACGACATTTTCTTCACATATCAACCATCCCTTTACTCTCTCTCTCTCTCTAAAACAACAATTAAGCATGAAAAAGCTTCCCCAGTTTTCCTTCCTCTGTGTTTTTCCGCTTTCAACCTCTCTTTGTTTTGGTCACAAAAACACAGAACCAGGTGACCAAGAGACTGAACTCCGAGAATGTTACTGTCAATGCTAGACTATTCCACCATCATGGTTTTGTGATGGGGAGTGCACACAAAGCTCCGAAGATATATACCCAATAGAGACAGACGAGGAGGAAGAATGCCTGCGTGAATGCCACCAAGGAGAAGTTAAAGAGTGCCAGGCGTGGTGTGACCAAGAGCACAGCGAAGAGCAAGAGCAAGAACAAGTGGGAGGTGTAAAAGAAAGAGAAGAAGAAGAAGAAGAGAGGAACAATCCTTTCTATAATAGCCGCGGAACCTCTGAGTCTTTGTCAAGATATGAAGAAGGCTGGGCTCGTCCTCTTCCTAGATTTACAGAGATATTAGAGCTTTTTCGCCACCTCGAAAGCTATTGGTTTAAAGTCTGCAAGGCGAACACACGCTCCTTTATCATTCCCCATCATTTTGATGTTGAAACAATCTTCTTTGTTTCTCAAGGTAATTCTTTCTATCAGGTAGCGGTAGCGGGCCCCGTCCAAGAGGATTTCTTCATACTTTAGATGGCACCAAGTACATTCGAACAGCGAACAGATAAGCTCATATTCTAGAAGAGAAGTGTGCATGTAGCACTGGTAAAAAGATACAAATTTTGCTAATAACAATTGGTTTGCAGGAAGAGGAACTGTGACATTGGTGAAGCAAAACCTGAGAGAATCATACAAGGTGGAGAAAGGAGATGTGATGATGGTTGATGCAGGGACTACCGTGTACACAATCAGTCATGACAAGAATGAAAAGCTTCAGATGGTGAAGCTTGTTCAATCGCGGAATGCACCAGGAGACTGTGAGGTGAAAATAATACCGCCCCCAAAAAAAAATCTTCAAAATTGCCTTCCCCCCCCCCCCCCCTAAAATGTAAGTGTATATGTTTTTATGGACTCGTGCAGACATAATTTAGTGCTGGAGGTGAAAATCCTAAGTCCTTCTACAGAGTCTTCGGGGGTGAAATCTTTGAAGCTGCTTTCAATGTAATCAATGTTTTTATAACTCCCATCAATTTTTTTTAGACATTTTCAATTCCGAATTTGCTTTGAGAGTTTTGTTCAGGAGATGACTTTAAATAAAAATGAGTGACATAAGAGAATTCAAATCAGTTAAATCATCTCTTATATTATTTTAAATTTTTATAGATGATTTATTTTTATTTCTCTTTTTTTCATTATTTTTATTTTTATTTTATGTTTTTTTTTCCTCTTTCCTATATTTGTTGACAGATACAAATTTGGAATTAAAACATAGAGATTTTCACTTCCACGGATTTGTTTTGGTAAAATCAATGTTTTGATCAATGGATAATATTTTGAGCCCATAAAATACTCAAAGAAAGACTCAAGAGACCCTTGTCATGAAAATTCAAATTAATAATTTGTAATTATCTGTTATGATGTGTAATGAATATTGGACATTTTAAAAATATATATATATTTTTGTTATTGAAAATTATTGTAAAATATTTGTCGACAAAACAAATGGAGCCCGAAGTCCCATTTATTTGATCTAAGGTGTATTTCTCTCTCTCTCTTTTTTAAAATGTAGAAATTTGTAATTCTCATTTAAATTCAATGTAAACCGTTCTGTAGCAGAGAGCACTAGAAAAGTTCTTAGGAAAAATATGAAACTCGTTTTTTTTTTATTTTTGTTTAATAAAAATAAAAAGAAAGGGGAAAAAAAGAGGGGAGAAGGTCAAATATTACAAAAATAGAAAAAGAGATAAGAGAGTGATTATAGAAAAGAGTTTGTCTTCTAAATTGTGAATGCAAGGTTAGAAAGTACCCTTATTTATAGAAGATGAGGGGAGAGAGAAAGAAATAAAAAATAAATAAAAAGAAGTGAAAAATAAAAAATAAAAAACAATAAAGCGAGAGAAGGGAATGGACTTTTTGTCCACTCCCCAATGGCTATAATAGCCGTCGGGGTTTTCTGGTCCCATTTGGGCCATTTGGGCCATAATTCTTGGGTCCAAATGGGCCTATGTGTTTTCAACACTTTTGTTCAAGTTTAGCAAATATATGTCGATGGAATTTAACTTGTTAAGAATATTGTTCATACGACTAGTTGTAGTTCATTTGATGAAAATATCAACAAATTGATCATTGCTCTTTTCACAAGGAGTGTTATGGTCTTATCTTCAACTTTTTGTCGTATAAAATGACAATCCACTTCAATATGCTCAGTCCACTCAAGAAACATTGGATTTGATACAATGAGAATAGCCGATCGGTTATTATAAAGAAGCTGAATTGGCATTGAAACCTTGAACCCTAAGTTTTCAACTAGAGTTTTTAGCCACACAATCTCACTTGTTGATGCTATCATAACTCTATATTTCGCTTCTGCACTAGATCTTGACACTACTGATTGTTTTTTGCTTCTCTAAAACACTAGATTACCTCCCACAAACATGCAAAAGTTTGTTATAGACCTTCTATCATGAGAATCTTTGGCTCAGTCCGCATCACAATATCTAATGATTTCAAAGTTTTGGTTTCACTTCATCCATATTCCACGTCCAGGAGAACCCTTTAGATACCTTAAGATTCTTTCGGTTGTTTTCCAATGTCCCATTTTTGGATTGTGCATATGTTGGCTGATTCGGCTAACTGCATTTGCTATATCTGGCATGGTGATCGTCAAATAAATAAGCTTCTGAACAAGTCTCTGGTATCTCGAAATATCAACAAATTGTTAATCATTTTCTGTTCCTTCGTCATAGGTTGAGACTGGGCTACAAGTAGGTTTAACTCCCAATTTACCTGTTTCCTACAAAAGATCAAATGTGTACTTTTTTTGGAATAGAAAAGCTTTTTAGAGGAGTAGGCAAGTTCTATACCTAGAGAGTAATTTAGTTTTCCTAAATCTTTAATTTCAAATTTAAACTTAAGGAAATTTGTAACTAGATATATTTGCTTTACGTCATTCCCGGTTATGATTATGTCATCGACATAGATAAGTACAATCATGACATTTTCATTAAAAAATTTTATAAATAAAGAGGAGTCACTATTACATTAGAGAAATCATAACTAAGAAAAGCGGAACTAAGTTTAGTATACTAGGCTCAGGGAGATTGTTTTAAATTGTAGATAGCTTTCTTGAGTTTGCATACTTATCATTCTTTGCCTTTAAGCCCTTGAGGAAGTCGCATGTAAACTTCATTTTCTAATTGTTCTTGTAAGAATGCATTTTTCACGTCCATTTGAAACATTGGCTAACTCCAGTTGATTGCAAGAGACAATAGGACTCGGACTGTGGTCATTTTGGCGACTAGAGCAAAAGTTTTAGTGTAGTCCTTTCTATACGTCTGGGTGAAGCCTTTGGTTACAAGTTTTGCTTTGAGGTGGTCGATTGTTCCAATCACTCTTGTGCTTGACTTTGTGAACCTATTTTCTCCCTACCACTTTCTTTCCTTTAGGAAGAGTAGTGATCTCCCACGTTTGATTCTTGATAAGAGTATCCAATTCTTCTTTCATAGCCTTCCTCCATCCTTGATGAACATTATATTATTTCAAGACAAAGTTGCTAAAGTTTTTAAATGTTTCGAAAGAGTGTGTCTTAGTGTGAAGCATGTATACCCATGTGTATCTAGATTTATGATCTATAAAAGATATAAAGTATTTGAAATTTCTTCTAGATTTAATAGGAAATGCCCATATATCTGAATGTACAAGATTAAAGATATTTTTATAAATAGTTTCTGAAATTAGATAAAATACTCGGGTTTGCTTCCCAAAGATACATGCTTCACAATAATCATTTTTACAAACTTTTGTTGGAAAATGTATTTTCAATGCTTGATCATTTGGGTGATCTAATCTAGCATGTCGTAGTTGATTATCTCCTTCACATACTACAAGAGCTTGGTTGCCTTGCTCCAAAAAATATAAATTGTTTTTTCTAGATCTACTACCAATTACTTGCTTCAATTTGAGATCCTGAAAAACTACAGTATCAAGATCAAAAGTAACCTTACAATTTTGGTCCTTAGTTATCTTACTAATTAACATAAGATTGGAGGTGAATTTAGGAACATATAGTATTTGACTTTTTTTTTTCCCAAAAAATTCAACTTCTCCAAGTTATTTAACCTTCAAATTTTGTCAATTAGTTACTTTGACTATCTTATGATTGATAAGGAGTTTAAAACGTTTTATCTTTTCTTTATCCTTAACCATATGATAATTACATTTCGAATCTATTAATCAATTTTCAAAATAATGAGTGGAGTTTGAGAAGTTATCAGAATTATTGGCGACTTATTTTAATAGTTTGGTGATGTCTTCAAAAGCTATTTCCAATGCTACATTTTACACCACCTTTGGTGTTCCTTGTTCTTTTCTTTTAAGATACTCTAATTTGGGATGAGGATGAAAAAGTCAACATTTCTCTTTGGTATGGTTTAACCTCTTACAATGTGAGCATCATTTCTTATAAGGAGGCTGATAGGATTTGTTGACAGTGGGTTGTTCTGGTACAAAAATAGGGATTTGCTACTTAACTTTAAATCCATGGATTTCAACTTTTGATTGTGAAGCCTCCTTAAACCGCATGTTAGTATCGACCTTCTGAATTAAGAATCTAATTTCTTGAAATAAAGGGAAGTCTTTCATCCGAAGAATTTCTTGGCGGACATTTGAGAAGCGTTCGCCAAGAGAGATAAGAAGGCTGAAAGACTTATCTTCATCCTTCCGTTTTATCAATATTTTCGGATCATATGTGTGAGGTCTCAGTATCTTCAATTGATTTCAGAAATCTTCATATTCTCCAAATAGTTGGGATAGAATTTTTTCTTCCTTCTGAATATTGGCAATCTTCCGCTTGATTTTAAAAATTCTTCCTACATTAGATTCTTGTTCATATAGATCGTACATTTGATCCTATAGAGATTTAGAATTTGCGCAAGATGACACCATATTTTTGTAAGTTTGTTCCATGGCACTAGAAAGGAGAATGAAAACTTGATCATCTCTTTCTTTCCATTCTTCATATGCAGGGTTGGTAACATCAAGAGGTTCATTCATTATAAATTTCAAAAGTTTTAGAGTATTGAATGAACTTTTGATATGCCCTACCCATTGGAAGTAATTTGTGGAGGTTAGAATTGTGGAAGAAAAAAGTTGGGTTCGAAATGAAGTAAAGGAGGGTAGAGGATTTGCCATTTGAGGAATAATAGAACTCTCCTCTGACACCAAGTAGAAATTTGTAATTCTCACTTAAGTTCAATCCAGACCATTCTGTAGCAGAGAGCATAAGGAAAGTTTCTAGGAAAGAGGTGGAGATCGTCTATTCTCACTTAAGTACCTCTTTTTTTGGACAAGTATTTATTACTAGATAGAACTTTTCTAGACATGTCATGTTATCACATACTAGTGAATGAATCTTACAAAAGTTTAAAATACAAATTTAAATATGAACAAAGAGATATAAGAATGTAATCGAATATAAAAGAGAGAAAGAAAATGTATTTATTGAGAGGACAAAATTGAAGAATGAAGAAAACTTTTTCTATTGAGTGTGAAAGAGGGATTATCTCAAATATTATAAAGATAGAGAAAGATATAAGAGAGATTTTTTGAAAGAGAGATTATCTTCTAAATTGTGAATATAAGGTTAGAGAGTGCTCCTATTTATAGAAGATGAGAGGAGAGAGAAAGAAATAACTAATAAATAAAAAGAAGTGAAAAATAAAAAATAAAAAAAAATCAAGAGAGAGGGGAGCGGACATTTTGTCCGCTCCAACGGCTATAATATCCGTTGGAGTTTTTTGGATCTATTTGGGCCATAATTCTTGGGCCCAAATGGGCGTACGTGTTTTCAACAGAAAATAGATCCCAAGAGACAGATTACGGAAGGTATTCGAGCAACAAACCAGAGGTGCAGTAGTGAAAGCATCAGAAGAACAAATAAAGGCATCGACCCAACATGCTCAATCTTCAAAGGGAAGCAAAGCAGAGGGCAAGGCCCTTTCAATTTGTTGCAGAGTCCTGCGATTCACTCTAACAAGTTTGGTCGACTGTTTGGCGTCACTCCCAATGACTTCAAGGATCTTCAAGACTTGGATTCCTCAGTTTCTTTTATCGAACTCAAACAAGTAAAATTCAATCCAAATTATTCTTACTATGATGCTATGTTGTTTTGGGGTGTCAGGTGTTAAAAGGTTCAGGACCCTGCGTCCTAATTTTTAAGAAAAAAGGAAAAGGACACCTCCCTTAACAACTATCAAAATTTATGTACAAACTTTTGTGGGGAGGAATGATGGCACCAATTTTCAACTCAAAAGCAACAGAGATAGTGTGTGTTATGGAGGGACATGGTTCTTTTGAGTTAGTAAGGCCTCAAAGACAAGGGTCTCCCCATCAATCTCGCGGAGGAGTGACAGAGGCCGTCCATTATGAGAAGTTCAATGGCCGTCTCCTTCCTGGCGTCACAACTGTTGTTCTGGCAGGTCATTCTATCACCTTCATTGCTAGTGAGAACCTTCAATTGGTTGCCTTTGGTGTCAATGCTCAAAACACTGAAGGGCATTTCCTCGCAGGTATCAATTTAATTATCGTTTTTTCCCCCCTACATGATCCTCTACATATCATTCTTAGATACCATTCTTCATTTTGGATAATGGGTTGCTCTCGTTAAGCTCTTTGTGATATGTTTGGGTGTTCGTAGGGCAAGAGAGTATACTGAACCAATTGGAAAGAGAGGCTATTGAGTTGTCATTCAACACAAGAGCAGAGGAAGTGGAGCAGATATTAAAGAATCAAAAGGACTCTTACTTTGTGGCTGCTCCCCAAGGAGTTTGAGGAGAGAGAAGGGAGAGGCCATGGGGAGTTTGTAACTCTTACCTAGTAGAGGCTTTTGTGTGTAATCTCAGAGTTTGTGTAACCCTAAAATTTGTCAAATCCAAAAAAAAAAAAAAAAAAAAAAAAGTAAACAAAGGTCAAATAACAAAAATGTCATATAATGAAATAGTAGGTTTAAGTGAGTATTGAGATCATCCCCAAAAATTATGAACTAAATGCAAATAATCGCGGAGCAAAGCCGAATGACCAACAAAACTAAATCAGGCAAAAGATTTTACCACATGGGGATTTGGTTTGTTAAATCGCTACTTGGTGTTTGTACAACACGAAAATACCCCATTGGCATATTGCAAATCTATGATAATTCTCTCTCTCTCTCTTCAATTGTACCGATATAAATTCAGTTATATTTTAATTAATCTGATTTTAATTATTATCAAAACTTTTTACAAAAGAGGCTCTATCAACACATATATATTTTTTATTTTTAATATTTAAATTTAAATTTTAATTAAAAAATATAATATTATTATATCCGTTGTTAGATCAACTGTCATAGACAATTCTCTCTCTCTCTCTATAAGGCAATAAGGGTCAGGGGTCCTTCAAGATTATTATCTACGCCACCTAAGACCACTGTGTTTGAAAGGATGACATGACTCTAGTAGCTAAAGAATTGTGAGTTGTTATGGAGCATTTATCGATTTTTATTCTTTTAATAAAACTTTATTGTTTATTTAGATATTTAAATTTTTATCTTACTTTATTTTTTTAATTAAAATAAGATTTTAAACCGTCATTCAACACAAGAGGAGAGGAAGTGGAGGAGTTTGAGGAGAGAGAGAAACTCTTAGGGAGTAGAGGCTTTTGTTTGTAATCAAAGAGCTTGAGCTTGAGATTTTCTTCTATATATAAAATAAATCAAAGTGTCTCTTGACATTTTATCAAGATGCACTGGGGACACGTCCTGATTTCGTCAGTGTAAAATAACTATCATTTTTTTTTTTTTTTTTTTTTTTTTTTAAGTTGTGACATTCATGGCTCCATGCGGTATTTTTTTCTTTTGGAAAATTCTGTATCAGTGCAGGTGGGATGGGAATGGTATCAATGTCAATATTTTCTTTTTATATAATCAAAAATTGACATTACAATGGACATTTTTTTTTATTTATAAACAACAAATATTCGATATCCAGTAGTCATATTGTCTCTAACTAAATTTCTTTCGAATCAGATTGAACCTTTAAAGGATAAAATTTTTCTAACTCCTATTTTCATCGTATACAAGATTCGAATTCAAGATATTGTTTAAGACTACCGGTTACATTGAACATACTATATATATTATACATATTCCTTTGAATTAAGTAAAATGATCTTTCAAATTTTGTATATAGGATTACATCTAACTTTATTACAATAATTAGTTATATTTTAAAAAAATTGTGAATTATCAAACTTTTTTGAGTATAATAGTTAGATACTGTACTTCATTAACTATAGATTTTAAATTCGAGTTATGAAAATAGAAAAATAGGATTCGGGAGAGTCAATCTATCATAAAGGGATTCAGAATACTCAAATTAAATTAATCAGACAAAATTTAAATATTGATTGATGGTTAGTAATTTACTTAAAGAGAAAAAAAAAAAAACAAAAATACAAAAAAAAAAAAAAAAAAAACAAAAAAACTCTGAATTGAAGCCCAATTAGTCAACACTGCCCGTGAAGGCCCACAGCAACCGAATGGGCTATCGTGGGCCCAAACACCCGGCTGCTGCTGCAACTGTATCCCAATGGCTGCTCGTGAGAGAAGAGAGACCGTCCATTTGTTCTTTTTTCGAATCAACTCAAGGAAAAGAAGCAACGAATCTCTCTCTCTCTCTTTGTTTTGTTTTTTTTCCCCTTCTTTTATGGTATTTTGGCCTTAGAAAAGTACGTATAGCAACTTATACAATAATAACAATAATTAAAATTTTAATCTTAAAATATGAAATCTACCATAAGAAACAAATATAAAAGAATTAAAAATATATATATAATAGTAATAATAATAGATACTAATCATAGTATTAAAAAAAACAAAACAAAACTACCAAACGAAGCTTATAATACGAGTAGTGATGATATAACATATTTTAATTCTCCTATACCACTCACTTTTTATCTGAAATTATCTTTTTAATTAATTTTTTAGTTGTTATATTTTTGCGAATACATTGTATCCATATTTTTAATGGTCTATCTCATCGTTTAATTAAATATCTTATATTTAAACTTTCGATTTTCCTAACCGTTTATGGATTTTCGTTGTGTATGTTCACACCATTTCAAACGATATTTTCGTATTTTATCTACAATTGGGTTCATTCCCAATTTAGTACATATATCTTCATTTTTAATCCTATTTTTTTTTTCTAATTTTACCACATATCCATCTTAATATTCTCATATTGGTGATAACCATTTTTTGTTCTTGTTGTTATTTAACGACCCAACATTTGGTTTCATACAGTAGTGCAGGTCTTATTACTGTTCTATAAAAATTTCATTTCAAATATAGTGGTATCATATGATCGCAAAAAATTCTGTATCAGTGTACGTGGAATGGGAATGGTATCAATGTCAATATTTTCTTTTTATATAATCAAAAATTGACATTACAATGGACATTTTTTTTTATTTATAAACAATAAATATTCGATATCCGGTAGTCATATTGTCTCTAACTAAATTTCTTTCAATCGATTGGACCTTTAAGGGATAAAATTTTTCCAGCTCCTATTTTCATCGTATACAAGATTCGAATTCAAGATATTGTTTAAGACTACCGGTTACATTGAACATACTATATATATTATACATATTCTTTTGAATTAAGTAAAATGATCTTTCAAATTTTGTATATAGGATTACATCTAACTTTATTACAATAATTAGTTATATTAAAAAAAAATTGTGAATTATCAAACTTTTTTGAGTGTAATAGTTAGATACTATACTTCATTCACTATAGATTTTGGATTCGAGTTATGAAAATAGAAAAATAAGATTCAGGAGAATCAATCTATCATAAAGGGATTCAGAATACTCAGATTAAACTAATTAGACAAAATTTAAATATTGATCGGTGTTTAATAATCTACTTAAAAAAAAAAAAAAACCTCTGAATTGAAGCCCAATTAGTCAACACTGCCCGTGAAGGCCCACAGCAACTGAATGGGCTATCGTGGGCCCAAACACCCGTTCTTCTTGTATCCCAATGGCTGCTCGTGAGAGAAGAGAGACCGTCCATTTGTTCTTTTTTCGAATCAACTCAAGGAAAAGAAGCAACGAATCTCTCTCTCTCTCTTTGTTTTGTTTTTTTTCCCCTTCTTTTATGGTATTTTGGCCTTAGAAAAGTACGTATAGCAACTTATACAATAATAACAATAATTAAAATTTTAATCTTAAAATATGAAATCTACCATAAGAAACAAATATAAAAGAATTAAAAATATATATAATAGTAATAATAATAGATACTAATCATAGTATTAAAAAAAACAAAACAAAACTACCAAACGAAGCTTATAATACGAGTAGTGATGATATAACATATTTTAATTCTCCTATACCACTCACTTTTTATCTGAAATTATCTTTTTAATTAATTTTTTAGTTGTTATATTTTTGCGAATACATTGTATCCATATTTTTAATGGTCTATCTCATCGTTTAATTAAATATCTTATATTTAAACTTTCGATTTTCCTAACCGTTTATGGATTTTCGTTGTGTATGTTCACACCATTTCAAACGATATTTTCGTATTTTATCTACAATTGGGTTCATTCCCAATTTAGTACATATATCTTCATTTTTAATCCTATTTTTTTTTTCTAATTTTACCACATATCCATCTTAATATTCTCATATTGGTGATAACCATTTTTTGTTCTTGTTGTTATTTAACGACCCAACATTTGGTTTCATACAGTAGTGCAGCCTTATTCCTATAAAAATTTCATTTCAAATATAGTGGTATCATATGATCGCAAAAATTCGGTACGAAGTGGAATGGGAATGGTATCAATGTCAATATTTTCTTTTTATATAATCAAAAATTGACATTACAATGGACATTTTTTTTTATTTATAAACAATAAATATTCGATATCCGGTAGTCATATTGTCTCTAACTAAATTTCTTTCGAATCAGATTGGACCTTTAAGGGATAAAATTTTTCTAGCTCCTATTTTCATCGTATACAAGATTCGAATTCAAGATATTGTTTAAGACTACCGGTTACATTGAACATACTATATATATTATACATATTCTTTTGAATTAAGTAAAATGATCTTTCAAATTTTGTATATAGGATTACATCTAACTTTATTACAATAATTAGTTATATTAAAAAAAAATTGTGAATTATCAAACTTTTTTGAGTGTAATAGTTAGATACTATACTTCATTCACTATAGATTTTGGATTCGAGTTATGAAAATAGAAAAATAAGATTCAGGAGAATCAATCTATCATAAAGGGATTCAGAATACTCAGATTAAACTAATTAGACAAAATCTAGATATTGATCGATAGTTAATAATCTATTTAAAAAAGAAAAGAAAAAGCCTCTGAATTGAAGCCAATTAGTCAACACTGCCCGTGAAGGCCCACAGCAACCGAATGGGCTATCGTGGGCCCAAACACCCGGGGTGCCGTATCCCAATGGCTGCTCGTGAGAGAAGAGAGACCGTCCATTTGTTCTTTTTTCGAATCAACTCAAGGAAAAGAAGCAACGAATCTCTCTCTCTCTCTTTGTTTTGTTTTTTTTCCCCTTCTTTTATGGTATTTTGGCCTTAGAAAAGTACGTATAGCAACTTATACAATAATAACAATAATTAAAATTTTAATCTTAAAATATGAAATCTACCATAAGAAACAAATATAAAAGAATTAAAAAATATATATAATAGTAATAATAATAGATACTAATCATAGTATTAAAAAAAACAAAACAAAACTACCAAACGAAGCTTATAATACGAGTAGTGATGATATAACATATTTTAATTCTCCTATACCACTCACTTTTTATCTGAAATTATCTTTTTAATTAATTTTTTAGTTGTTATATTTTTGCGAATACATTGTATCCATATTTTTAATGGTCTATCTCATCGTTTAATTAAATATCTTATATTTAAACTTTCGATTTTCCTAACCGTTTATGGATTTTCGTTGTGTATGTTCACACCATTTCAAACGATATTTTCGTATTTTATCTACAATTGGGTTCATTCCCAATTTAGTACATATATCTTCATTTTTAATCCTATTTTTTTTTTCTAATTTTACCACATATCCATCTTAATATTCTCATATTGGTGATAACCATTTTTTGTTCTTGTTGTTATTTAACGACCCAACATTTGGTTTCATACAGTAGTGCAGGTCTTATTACTGTTCTATAAAAATTTCATTTCAAATATAGTGGTATCATATGATCGCAAAAAATTCTGTATCAGTGTACGTGGAATGGGAATGGTATCAATGTCAATATTTTCTTTTTATATAATCAAAAATTGACATTACAATGGACATTTTTTTTTATTTATAAACAATAAATATTCGATATCCGGTAGTCATATTGTCTCTAACTAAATTTCTTTCGAATCAGATTGGACCTTTAAGGGATAAAATTTTTCCAGCTCCTATTTTCATCGTATACAAGATTCGAATTCAAGATATTGTTTAAGACTACCGGTTACATTGAACATACTATATATATTATACATATTCTTTTGAATTAAGTAAAATGATCTTTCAAATTTTGTATATAGGATTACATCTAACTTTATTACAATAATTAGTTATATTAAAAAAAAATTGTGAATTATCAAACTTTTTTGAGTGTAATAGTTAGATACTATACTTCATTCACTATAGATTTTGGATTCGAGTTATGAAAATAGAAAAATAAGATTCAGGAGAATCAATCTATCATAAAGGGATTCAGAATACTCAGATTAAACTAATTAGACAAAATCTAGATATTGATCGATAGTTAATAATCTATTTAAAAAAGAAAAAAAAAAGCCTCTGAATTGAAGCCAATTAGTCAACACTGCCCGTGAAGGCCCACAGCAACCGAATGGGCTATCGTGGGCCCAAACACCCGGCTGCTGCTGCAACTGTATCCCAATGGCTGCTCGTGAGAGAAGAGAGACCGTCCATTTGTTCTTTTTTCGAATCAACTCAAGGAAAAGAAACAACGAATCTCTCTCTCTCTCTCTCTCTCTCTTTTTTCCCCCTTTTATGGTATTTTGGCCTTAGAAAAGTACGTATAGCAACTTATATAACAATAACAATAATTAAAATTTTAATCTCAAAGTATAAAGTTTATTATAAGAGACAAATATAAGAGAATTAAAAAATATATATAATAGTAATAATAATAGATATTAATCATAGTATTAAAAAAAACAAAATAAAACTACTTAACGAAACTTATAATACGATGAGTGATAATATAACATGTCTTAATTCTCTTATACCACTCACTTTTTATTTGAAATTATCTTTTTAATTAACTTTTTAGTTGTTATATTTTTGCGAATACATTGCATCCATATTTTTAATAGTCTATCTCATCGTTTAATTAAATCTCTTATATTTAGACTCTCGATTTTCCTAACCGTTTATGGATTTTCGTTGTGTATGTTCAAACCATTTCAAACAATATTTTCGCATTTTATCTACAATTGGGTTCATTCGCAATTTAGTACGTATATCTTCATTTTTAATCCTATTTGTTTTTAATTTTACCACATATCCATTTTAACATTCTCATCTTGGTGATAACCATTTTTTATTCTTGTTGTTATTTAACGACCCAACATTTAGTTTCATACAGTAGTGCAGGTCTTATTACTGTTCTAAAAAAATTCTCTTTCAAATGTAGTGGTATCATACGATCGTAAAAAATTCCAGATACCCTTCTCAACTTCATCCATCCTGCTTAGATCCTATGATTCACATCTCTATCTATATTGGTATCATTTTGAATGATTGATTCTAAATATTTAAAACATTCATTTTTGATATATCTTGCCATTTTAATTTAATTGTTTCTTTATTATTCTAGTTTTTACCACTAAAAATACAGTTCATATATTTAGTTTTTGATTGGTTTAATCTAAATCTTTTAGATTTTAGTCTCTCTCTCTATAACTCTAATTTCATACTAATACCCTCTTTAGTTTCATCGATCAATACTATATCATCTGTAAAGAGTATATATCATGATATTTCATTTTAAATACTCTTTGTGATTTCATCTATTACTATTGCAAAAAGGATGAAACTCAATACTGATCTTTGGTGAAGTCCAATGTTAATCAGAAAACTGTCATTTACACATTCACAGCTTTTTATATTGATAACAGTTCCCTCATACATATTTTTGATGAGATTAACATATCTAACGGAAATTCCTTTTTTCATCAGTGTCCACCACAATATTTATCTAAGAACTCTATTATATGCTTTTTTCAGGTCAATGAATACTATATATAAATCTCTTTTTGTGCTCTAAATATCTCCGTCAAATTTCTCGTTAGATGAATTGTTTCGGTAGTAGATTGATTTGGTATAAATCCAAATTGATTTTAAATCACACTTATCTCCAATCTCAATCCATACTTAATCATTATCTCTCACAACTTCATAGTATGACTCATAAGTTTAATTCCTTTATAATTTGAGTAATTTTGTATATCTCTTTTATTCTTATATAGTGACATATGTGTACTCTCCCTCCACGCTTAAAGCATTTTCTTGGTTTGATATATCTTGTAAAAAAGATCTATTAGTATTGTTATTCCAAGTTTATCTAAATATTTCCACACCTTGATAGGAATGCCATCAGATCCTATTATTTTATTAACTTTCATTCTTTTTAAGACTTCTTTCATTTTATGAGGGCAAATTTTACATTTAAAATCGTAATTGATTTCTTCTAAAGATATTGTGACATTGCCAATATTTCTTGTACCTTTCGCGTTAAAGAGATTATCAAAATAATCAATTCATTGCTTTCTTATGTTCTCTTTCTTTACAAGTATACTGTTTGTCTTACTCTTAATACACCGAACTCCATTTAGATCTTTTCCTTTTCTCTCCCTTAACTTGACAATTCTATAAATCTCTTTTTTCTCTATTTTTGGTTTCTGGTTTTTTGTATAATTCATTATAAACTTTACTTTTAAATTCGTGAATGATTCTCTTTAAAATAATCTCTTCATCGCTTTTTTATGTTCTCATCCCTTACAAGTATACTGTTTGTCTCACTCTTAATATACCGAACTCCATTTAGATCTTTTCCTTTTCTCTCCCTTAATTTGACAATTTGTAAATCTCTTTTTCTCTATTTTTTGTTTCTAGTTTTTTATATAATTCATTATAAACTTTACTTTTAAATTCGTGCATGATTCTCTTCACCTCTGTCTTTGCAATTTTATATTTTTCAATTACATTGCTATTTCTCTTACTTTTAAGATTTCAATAGCACTCACGTTTAGTTCGTATTACAATTTAGATTTTCTCATTCCATCATCATGACTTACCTATTGGAACCCATCCCCTAGATACGCCGAGAACTACTTTACCTATATTCTTAATATTATTAGATATTTTTAATTACATAGTTTCTGAATCATCATTAGCAAATCATGTTACTGTTTAGGTTAATTTGTATCTAAAAGTTGTCACATTTTCTTCTTTTAATTTTCACCATTTGATTCTTGGTTCCATCAATAGGTAAAATTCTTTTTGCCTTTGAGGCATACGCACATCTATAATTAAAAACCTATATTGAGTTGCTGCACTCTCTTCTGGTATAATTTTTGCAATCCTCACAGGTTATTCTGTCACTTCTTCTAGCGAAAAAGAAATCTATTTGGTTGACATTTGACAAACTTCTATACGTAACTATGTACGACTTTTTTCTTGAAAAATGTGTTTATAAGTACTAGATCGAATACTGTGACAAACTCTAAAATCGTATTTCCCGCCTCATTCCTATTATCAAAGTCAAAGTTCCTATGTACTGTTTCAAATCTTTCATTATTCTCTCATACATATCCATTTAGATCCCCTCCAATAAATAACTTCTCTCTATTAGGTATGGTTTGGATAAATTCATTCAAATCTTCCCAACACTATTTTTTACTAATTGCATTTGTATCAATTTCGAGTGCATAGAGACTAATTATATTAATTATATTTTCTGAACTAACTAACTTGACAAGTAAAATTCTATCTCTTTTTCTTTTTATTTCTATTACATTTTCTTGTAAATCTTTGTGAATAGTTATTCCTACTCCATTTCTAGTTCTATCCCTACTTGTGTACCAAAGTTTATGTCCATAAAATTCTATTAATTTTGCTGTCTCCCACCCACTTAGTTTTTTGAATACACATAATATTAATTTTTCTTCTGTTCATTATTTCTCATATTTCTTTTAATTTGCCTGTTAAGGATCCTATGTTCCAAGTAACTAATCAAATCCTATTCTCATGAACTGACTTCTTTACCCGCACCCGTTCACATGAACGCAGGAACCCTTACCTATTTAACACCACATCCAGGCGACGATGTGGCGCATCGCTTCCAAGGACACCCTAGAGTCTTTGTTCTTTTTTTTTCCCTTATATTTATCTCTTATTTTAGTATTTTGAAGTAAGATTTTATATTTGCTGTCAATCTACTGCAAACGTATAGCAAGTTATGTAAAGACAAATCTTTTTACTAAATATGTACATATCACATATAAACAAACATACGAACGTACATACATACATACATACATACATACATACATATATATATACATAAATACATATATATATATGTATATATATATATAGAGAAACTAAACATGGTGGGAAGATACCTTGGGATGTCTATCATTTATAAAAAAAAAAAATAGATAAGAACTTCTATTATTATTTGGTGGAGATTGCATAGGAAGATTAGTGACACGAAAGCAAAATTGCCAAGTAGTGCAGGCAAGAGAACTCTCATTCAATCAATAATTTCGGCATTTCTTATCAACACCATGTAGACAACTTGGATCTTGAGGGAATTATATCGCGAGGTAGACAGGATTAATAGGCGGTTCCTCTAGAATAGCTCAGATGAAAGTAGAAGAGCCCGAAAAAAGAGGTTTGGGGTTGAGAAAAATGAGGGAGAATAATATAACTATACTAGCCGCATTAAGTTGGAAGTTGGAGAAGGAAGACCAAGCTTTTTGGTGTAAGGTTTTGAGAAGCAAGGATATGAAACGGAGTAGCTTTCTAGGTATGATAAAAAAGTAGGAAGTTCTACCTTATGGAAGGGGATACTGAGGAGCAAGGAGTGCATAAGAAAGGGTATGAAATAAAGAACAGGGAATGGAAATAAGGTTCTAGAGAGACAAGTGGATGGGAAGTAACTGCTTGGTTAAGTATGCCATAAACTTGTTGTTAGGACCAAGACAATAGAAATTTAATTCGAGAGTTTTTTGACAACCCAATAAACAAATAACAAAACAACAATTAAATAATCTAAATAGGAAAATAAAGCAAAAAAGACAAAATAAAATAAAAAAAAGATAAAATTTATGTGGTTTGGTCAAAATAGACCTACGACTACGGGCAAGGAGGAGTAAACTTTACTATCAAATAAGAAGAGTACAAAATGCCTTAAAAAAGTGTTTTTAGTCTCAAAAGACCATCATACAAGTAAGATAACAAAAGGAGACCCTAAAAAATCGCAACTCACTTTTAGTAACCCATTTGGATTGATGATACCTATAATCTCATCACCAAGCCACTTATATATACTAAAATTTTGGGGGATGGCTTGACTTGAAAAACATTGTGGGATATGGTCCTTATATAAGAGCAATTGAGGGAGAATCCCTTATTAACAATCAATGTGGGACAAGCTAAAACAAATCTCTATCTTGGCGAGTTTCAATATCAACAAATAGCAAACATTCTCTACCTTCTTCATAAAAGTCCCAAATAAACTAGTCAACGCAACAAATACCAAATAAATTCAAGCACTGCTTGAACTTGTAAATTGGAGGAAGTTTTGTAAACATATCAGCAAAATTGTATTTCAGACTTATACAAACAATTGCACATACCATATTACCAACTACACTAAACTATGGAATATGTGCCATAAAATCTTCCTCTTCAACTGGCTGTGATACCTGAGCAGGAAATAGCCGAAAAAGACTAGCAAATGGAATACTCATAGGCATAGAATCTTTTATGCTAAACATTTTCAAAAATTTCTCAAAATAATTATTCTGGGTTTAGAATAATTTTACAACTTCATGATTTCTCTTAATTTCCATATCAAGAATCTTCTTAGTTGCTCCTAAATTTTTTATAACAAATTCATTGCTTAACTATAATTTCAAAGTGAATATTTCTGATAAATTCTTGATAACAATAAATATGTCATAAAACAATAAATAAATAAAAGACTCATCATCTAACTTACGAAAGAAAACATAACTGTCATACATATTTCTTAAATACCCATTAAAAAAAGTCAACATAAACTGGCACCACTCTTAAACTGAATATGAGTTGACCTCCACAAAACTGAATGAATGTCAGAATCAGAGATTGATGATGATGCTACAATTGAACCGATTACAGTAGATCCCTATAAAAAATACAATTTACCAGACTTGTAAACTTTCATAATAATAAAAGTACCACAAAATACTTTTATAACTCCACCTTTAACTATATATCTGCACCCACCCAAAAGCTTCTAGAGTGTTTAAAAAGATGACATTTTTCTTTAAATCAGAAGCATGTCTAACATTAGTGAGAGTTTTCACAATACCGTCATATATTTTAATTCAAACTGTGCCCTTACCAATAACATTAGAAACAATATCATTTCCCATAAAAAAATTTCAAGATTAACAAATTTATAAGTGAAAAACAAATTTCTATTAGTACATATATGATAAGAACAAGCCGAATCTAAAATTCATTTATTTTTAGATCTTATCCTATCATCAGTTACATAGAATATATCTCTATTATCCTCATTTACTGTAACACTAGTCTCGACGGTCGTAGTGTTTTTCTCACCAATTTTTTCCTTTAGTTTATTTTTCAACTTAAATCAATTGGATTTAATGTGCCCTAACTTGTAACAATAATTACATTCCAAATTTTTATATTTAAATCTACTATTGTCAAATTTCTTTTTATCAGTTCTGCTCTTAATAACTAAGTATTAAGTTTGACCACCATTAATTTCTCCAGTAATATCCATATCAATTTGCTCTTTAGATTTTAAAGCAAATTTAATTTCCTGATACAAAATAGTTTTTTTACTATAAATTATAGTATTACAAAAATAGTTAAAGGATTGGGGAAAAGAACATAATAATAATAGTGTTCGTTCCTCATCATCAATTTTCGAATCTATATTTTCTAAATCCATAATAATAGAATCAAATTTATCAAGACGAGAGAGTATAAATATACTTTTGCTATACGAAGTATATACAGACTTTGTTTCAGATAAAGTTTGTTCTTGACTATTTTCTTCATATACAAAATTTTAAACTTATTTTGCATGGCTTTAGTTGTGATTTCCATAGCAACCTCCTACAAAATCTCATCAGAGAGAGTCAAAATAATCTCATATCCCATATTCTTATCCATTGCAGCAAAGTCTACATCTATCATATTAGTTGATTTAGTCTCCATCCCCTGTAATGCTAAATCAACTCCATCTTAAGTTGTCACATGTCGAAATTGACATTTCTATCGAATTTCTCGATCACTATTTTTGTTATTGTCATGTTTTCAAAATAATTGTCTAAAAACTTTCTCAAAATAGTTAAAATAGTTCTGATATCAGTTTGTTAGGACCGAGACAGTAGAAAGTTAACAAAGAAATTTTCTAACAACCCAATAGACAAATAACAAAACGATAAATTAAATAAATTAAACAAAAAAATAAAACAAAAAAGGTAAAATAAAATAAAGAAAGATAAAATTTACGTAATTCGGTCAAAATAAACCTATATCTACAGGCGAGAGAGGAGCAAACTTCATTATCAAAGAAAAAAATTACAAAATACTTTAGGAAAGTATTACTAAACTCAAAAAACCATCATACAATAAAGATAACAAAATGAAATTTTAAAAAATTACAACCCATTTTGATTGATGATATCTATAATCCTATCACCAAACCACTTACATATACTAAAATTTTGGGGGATGACTTGACTTGAAAAACAATGTGGGATAGGGTCCTTATATAAGAGCAATTGAAGGAGAATCCCTTCTTGACAACCAATGTGGGACAAGCCACAACACCTGTAGCACTTGGGCTCTCTGGATGTGAGAGTAACTCATTTCCTAACTATAGAAGGGAGGTGGAAAGTGACTGAGCTTAATACGTTGTTGCCAGGAGAGAAGGTAGAGGAGATTAAAGAAAGTATGGTGCCTAGGAGTGAGAGTGCAATAGATTTTGTTTTTTGGAAGGAGGCTAGTGATGGCTCATTTTTAGTGGCTTTTGCTTATAGCATAACAATAACAACAATCTGAATCTTAATCTTAAAATTTGGAGTCGACCGTTTGATAAATAAATATAGGATAATTAAAAAAAAAAACATACACACACACTATCCAAATACATATAGAATATGAAAAGTGATGATTTAACTTTTTTAATTATTCTACGCTATTCGTTTTTGTCTGAAATGATCTCTTCACTTAACCCCTTAACTGTCATATCTTTGCGAATATATTATATCCAAGTTTTTAATAGTTTCTCTCGTCGTTTTACTAAATCTCCTATATTTAAACTCTCAATTCTCTTAACTGGTGCATTTTTGAGTTTTCGTTACACATGGCTAAACCACCTTAAACAATACTCTTACGTCTTATCTATAATTAAACTAACTCTTAATTTATTGTGTATTTCTTCATTTCTAATCCAATCTTTTCTAGTTTTAACACATATCCATCTTAACATTCTTATATCAATTACAACCATTTTCTACTCTTATTTTTGTTTAATGGTCAAACATTCAGTGTCATATAGCAATGCAGATCTTACTGTCGTTTTGTAAAACTTCCCTTTCAGAGAGAGTGGTATAATGCAATTGCAAAGAACTCAAGATGGTTTTCTCCATCTCACTCAACCTACTTAGATCTTATGATTTACATTCTCATCTATGTTATCATCATTTGGACAATGGACCCGACATATCTAAAACGTTCAATTTTTTTTATATCATATTCTTCTAACTTAATTGTTTCTTGATCGTTCTGATGGCTATCACTGAATGCGTATTTAATGTACTCCGTTTTAGATCTGTTCAATTTAAATTCTCTATAATCTAGTGTATCCCTTCATAACTCCAATTTGATACTGATATCCTCTCTAATTTCATCTATCAACACTATATCATCTGCAAAGAGTATATACCATGGTATTTCATCTTAGATACTTTTTGTGATTTTATCTATCACTATTACAAATAGAATTGAACTTAATACCAATTTCTGATGGAGTCCAATGGTATTTCTCTATAGCATAATGGAGAAAAATCTGACCAACTCCAGATAAGGCAGGATGACAAGGATTGAAACTAGGTCTAAGGCTAAAAGCCCACAATGGATCTTAATCTTTTTTGGTTGGCAAGGATTGAAAATATTGTGACCAATGTGGAGAGGAAGAAGAGGAGATTTTACGAAGAAGCTAATTGTCCCTCATGCAACAACACAGAAGAGACCGTGGTCCTTGTCCTTCGAGATTGCAGTAGAGCTAGGTATACTTAACAGTTGGTGTGCCTAGAGCAAGAGAAAGAGGAAGTTTTCTTAAGATACTTTCAAAGTCGCTGGAAGCAAAGATTTGTCAAAAGGACAAGCTGGGACATCTTCATATGAGCTCTCTCTATTCATAGCTACTCTTTGGACAATATGGAAATGCAGATGTAAGGTGGTGCTTTAGAATGTCCAGATGTCTTCGCAAGATGTAGCCACAATTGCTCCGAGATTATCTAAAGAGGCTTCTATTGCATGGGAGGACAAACCAGGTAGAAAGGGCAAGGGGGATTAAATGGTAACATCTACAGGAAGGGATAATGAAGCTAAACATTGATGGTGCATGGTGCAATATCCGAAAGCACAGGATGGGCAAGTGTCAGGGGTTTTGTCAAGAACTATGCAGGAGATTGGGTTGTGCGTTTCACGTTGAACATAGGAAAAGCGTATGTTCTGTTGGCAGAGTTATGGGGTTTGAGAGAAGGACTTTAGATGGCCAAAAGAAAATGGAATAGTAATCAGGAAGTAGAGACATGCTCTGTTATTCTGGTGAGATTACTAGAGGAAACTATCGCTGATTGCCACCCATTATACCACATCCTTCAGAAGTACAAAGAGATAATGGAATTACTGAATGTAAGGTTGGTTAAACACATCTATAGAGAAACCAACTTCGGTGCTGATCATCTAGCTCCATTGGGTCAAGCAAGCACTATAGGGATGATTGAATTAAGTGAGTCTCCCCCGTTTATTTAACGAGTTGTTGAAACCCTTAAAATTAATATTGATCCCCTAATACAAACAAATTTATAGCAATAGTGGTATCAGGTCGAATCCCACAAGAAGTAAATTAATTTAATTTTTTAGTTTAATACTAAAATAAAAATGGGGGTTTATCAATAAATTTCTAAATTAAAATTTAACAACTAAAAAAAATAAAAAATAAATTGACAATGCGAAAATAATAAAAATTGAAGGAAAATTAATTTACCAAAACTCTGATATAAGGGGTCACATATTCAATTATTTCACTGATCATAGATTAAAAATATTTTTCTTACAACTCAAACTTTTAATCTTAGATTTATTAGGATAGTCATAATAAATCTTGTATTTTTCTAAATTAATTGACTAAATCCAACATTCAATCAAAATTTATCATTAATCGACTAGATACGATAGCATTCCATATCAATATAATGATAGTATTAAGTTCTGTGAAAATTAAAGCAAAATTCAAATAATTGGGATAGTTACAATTATTTAATTTTGTTCCATCGATTCCATATGTTAAATATGAATATCGGTAAAAAATCTATAAACATAAATAATCTATTTGCTACTTGTACCATTTATTCATGATAATTATGAATCACTGAATTCTTAGATAGTTATAAAAATAATAATATTGAATTAAATTATTAAATTAATCAATATTAATTTTTCATATAAAATAAAATTAATAATCAATGAATACTTGAATTAAAAGAAAAATAAATTAAATTAAACACGTAACCTCACACTAAAAATAATTGAATAAAAATTTCACTAATTAAAAACTAGCCACTCCTGTGAAAATCATGGCCCTTGAATCTTCAAATAAAAGAAATGAAAAGAAAAACCTAAAACTAAAAAACAAAAAAAAAAAAAGGGAAAACCAGTAGGCCGCCGTCCCTGTTCTTGTTTTGATGAATAGTCTCATGCCTCTTGAGAGTATATATATGAGACGCCTTTGCCGGCTGCCTTTTGTTGTTGCCCTAGAATCTCTCTTTTTAAGGAGAGAATGACCTGATATTAATAAAATTTTTAAATAAAAAATATTTTAAACTTCAAAATAAATTATTAATGGTAAAAAAATACCATCTAATTTGAAAAAATAAAAAAGAAACTCCTAACGTTAGGTTGGTATAAGAGATGATTAGTTAAATTTCTAATGTGCGGAAATCTTTAAATATATCATTTCAAGACTTTTTTTTTTTATAGAAAATTCCATCTTCAGCATTTTTTTTAGTTTGTTGTAAATTTCTACAATTTTTCATTGTATTTCTTTTATCAGCCCTTCAATAATCTAATTGAATATTTTGTTATAAAATATCCAATTAATATAGTATTTAATTAAAAATATAATGAAATTAACCGAAAAAAAAAGTAATACTAATTTAGATCTCATCACTATTCTTCAGATTCTACTTGAAGACAAAGTTGGAGTAAAAAGAAAAGAAAATTAAAAATTAAATATTTTAGAAGAAATTAGAAAAAAAAAAAAAAAAAAAATTTAGAAATATGAAGAAAAAAATTGAAATAAAAAAAAATAAGAAAATTTAAAAAAAAAAAAAAAAAAAAAAAAAAAAAAAAATATTTTATTATAAAAAAAAAAAAAAAAAAAAAAATTTTATTATTTTTATTTTTTTTTTTTTTTAAAAAAAAAAAAAAAAAAAAAAAAAAAAAAAAAAAAAAAAAAAAAAAAAAAAAAAAAAAAAAAAATATTTTTTTTTTTTTTTTTTTTTTTTTTTTTTTTTTTTTTTTTTTTTTTTTCTATCACAATTGGGGGCCACGTAACTGCCATGAGATAATCTTGCTTTCCTTGGCTGTTTCTATCCCAGCCTGGTTTTGTTTCCGTGTGCGTCTTTTTTTTTTTTTTTTTTTTTTTTTTTTTTTTTTTTATAATCCCATATATCACATAATTTTTTTTTTTAAAAAAGAAATAAACTAATATGGGACCTTGCCGAGAGGTTGGGCCAAAAATTATGTTCGAGCCCCGACCTAACATTAGACCGGATTGGACTGGGCTTTGTTAACTATCTTTCAACTCGCCCTGGATTGAACCAAAATTTACAAAGCTTGATCCTGACTTCATAAACATTTTTTGTTAGCCCAAGTTTTTAAAACATATCCAAAATGCCAAGCCGGACTATAAGTTTTTCAGATGTGAATATATCGCCTAGGATGGTTTAGACACGTATAATAAGAACATATCTATTAAAAAGATAAAAAACTTAAATATAAGTGATTTAATAAAACATAGAGTTAAGGTATTGAAAACTTAGATGTAATGTATTCGTAAAGACATGATAGTTATAGATTTAATTGAAGAGATGATCTTCGATAAGAATGAGTGACATAAGAAAATCCGTATAAATTAAATCAACATTCCTTCTTTTTTTTTTACTCTCTCAATATTTGTCTCTCATATAATTGATAACAAATTTTAAGATAAAAAGCCTAGGTTATTATTGCTATTGTTGGATGTATGTATATATGTATATGTACATATATCAAATGATCAGAATAGGTGATATGTTGTTTTGCGAGAATGGCTCTCTCTCTCAAATAGAATCTAAAACTTTTTCTGAATGCTCAAACTCAAGCTCAAATAACATATAGAAATGCTACTTTATTTGAATAAAAAATATAATTTATATGATTTTAATTATCTTAATTTTTGCAATATATTAGTTCTTTCAACATAAAAGAAAAAAGGGTGAAATGTTGATGATTTTTTCTCACAAAATAATAAGTTTTGTTTTATGAATAAATCAAAACAATAGATATATATTGAAATCAGTGTCTTCATGTTGACACGTGTTGCAAGGGTGAGATGGGAAATGTTTGAAATTGCTTTGAAACATTAAAGTAAGCATCGTTTGGCGAAGTTAAGTTAGTCAAATTATGTAATTGTAGCGATGTGTAAGTGTTTTTATTCAAGTATTTTTTTTTTAAATTTAGTATTTAAGATATATGTATTTTCAGATTTTTGTTACTCCCATGTAACAAAAAAAGTCAAATTATTAAATTAGGGTATTAGCTCATTAATATGAATATTATTTATATAATAATAATTTTAATTTATTTTATTGAAATATTTTAAATCTACTTTGAAAATCCTATCTTATGTCGAATCTTAATAATTTGGTTAATTTCCAATTAATAAACATGTTTAAACTAAAATTAAAAATAGATGAAAATCATTATTTAAAAAAAACACACACACACACGCAACACACACAAATGAATTAAGGATAATATGTAAAATGACTCAAATAAATTTTATTTGACAATTCTTTACTATGTTTTTTTTTTTTTAATTTGAAAGATATATTATTCAGTTTTAAATTATTTAAATTTTTAATTTTTTCTTAATATAAACAAATATATATAATTTAGTTTATTTAGTTTTTATGATTTTTTTCTTAATTTTTATGATGATTATAGGTTTGCAATTAAATAAAATTTAATGATAACCACTTTTTATAAAATAAAATAATAAAAATTAATAAATGAGATGAGAAAATAATTAAGGATAACAACAACAATACTTCGTATTATCCATAAAATAAAAAACTACCAAAATTTATGATTTCTATGAGATTTAAACTCGAGGGCTTGTCCCTTTTCATCCATGTGTTTACAAAAAAAACATGCAAGAAGGATTCTGTCTCTTCCTCTCCGTACTAAGTATCCGCATGATCGCCACGTCGGTACTCGGAGAAAGGTTCGTGCATGCGACTGTGACGGTCAGCACCGTCGTCTTCCACTCGTCACTCTGCATGTTAATCCACATGTATAAATGCCATTGCCATGTCTTCTTCTACCTCGTAACTTAATCCCTCCTTACATCCTCATCCTAAATCCTACCAAAACCTTAATGATCTTTCGAATTTGTCATGTATCAAATATTAGACAATTTTTGTTGTATCACAGTTATACCCATAAATTATAATTCATCGGATATATATATTTTTTTATTTAGAGATTTTAAATTTAAATTCTTTTATATATTAAAAAAATAATTATACAATTAAAACAAAATAGGCGATAGTGGGAAAATAGGGGTAGGATGCTCACAAGGGCAAAAGGGAATAGATCCCACACATTTGAAGAGACTAGCCATGTGGGATTCTAGTAAGGTATCATTACAAGGGTTTTCAAGTTGGAGATTGCTTGTAGTTCAATTTGTTCTGGTAATATCAAATTAATGCCTATTAGGTTTATCCTCCATTAGAGATGTTATGGTGCATGTATATAAAATAACTAATTTGTATAGAAGAATATTTTTATATCGACGGCAGCGGACTGAACCTGTCAGTTAAACCGGTTCGATCGAAAACTATTTTATAGTCCGATTTGACTTTTACTATCAAATTGGATGAAATCAAATTCAATCAAATCGTTTAAAACTGATAAAATCGATAAACTGTTAAAATCGATTCAACTATAAATTAATATAATTCAACCATAAATTATGACACTTTTTTGAGAAAGCATATTTCTCATTTCTCTTTCATTTTCATTCATACAAATCTCTTTTCTTATTTTCTCTATATTTATCCGATATGGGATAAAATTACCACCTCTCTCATTATTCTCTCTATAATCTATATCCATTCGATGTGAGATAAAAATGTTTTGACATTTCATTCAACAATTGGGTAGAATAATATTAAGATTAAAAAAATTTTCAAAAATTATATCATTCAACTTATGTTATAAAAAAAATGTAATACATGTATTTATTTCATGAAAAAAATTTTCTCTTTATTTTTGCATGCTATAATTTTGAAAATTTTTGATTTTTAATTTATCATTTACTAAATAAATTAATACAAGTGCACTTAGTTTACACATAGTTTCTCTATATTTTAGAAATATTGTACTATTTTTTAATTACATATATAATTTAATTATTTTATTTTTACTTTTTAATATGAATTTTATGAGTGGTTGTTGTAATTAATAAAGATGACATTATTTTACTTAAATATATTTTTTCATAGTGATACATGAATTTTATTTTATTTTAAAATATATAATATATAAATTATATATATAATATTATAGTAATGTCATTTGATTGGTAAAATGGTCTGATTTATTTGATCAATAAATCGATAAACTGATAAGTTGGTCGAGTCACTTACCGGTTCAATTTTAAAAATATTGATCAATGGTGCATGATAACTCTCAACTTAAGAGTTAGCTTGATGATAATATGGTACTTTCTTAAAATAATATCGTCATGATATTAAAATAAAAATCTATTCCGTCAAACTCAATACGAGGAGCATGAAATATATGAGAAGTTGCTATCTTAATTGTTAATTTTTAAAGAAGAAAATTTCTCTTCAAATGTTAATATAAATTATTATATAAAATTTGATTCATAATTTATTTAATCCATTTAATGTTACTCTAAAAAAATAAATATTAAATTTAAGTAATTCCATAAAAATTTAAGTGAAGTTTTTTAATAAATGAGTATTTTCAAATTAAATATTTATAAGTTAAGCCTTTTAAAATTAAATATTTAATAATTTATGAAAATCCTATATGCCGAAAATGGATACACTAGTTGTCACACTTTTTGATATACTAGTATTTTTGGCCCACGCTAATGCGCGGGTTCCCCACAAAATATGAATTATAATTTTTTATCATATAAACATTTATTAAATTTATAATTAACTCAATATTTAAACTAAATTATTATTCAAACCAATGAAAAATATGATATATATTAGTGACATAAAAAAAGAGTCTAACAACTAAAATTTTAAAAAATACCAACGAATGAAGTAGAAAATGGATAATAAGTAGAGTAAAAAGACAATAGAAATAAATGGACTACTATTGGTGGAGCAAATAAAAAGGTGAAAAAACATGTGTTAAAAAATAAAGTACCAAAGAGGAAAAAAATGATAAAAAAATAAAAGAAGTAAGGATCTAAATTAAAAAAACAGTGATTTAAAAATAAAGGGACGACCATATGTGGGGTGAAAAAATAAAAAAGAAAAACCTATATTAAAAAATGATGAAAAACTAAAGTTTTTTTTTTTTTAAATTGGATAAAGAAAAGGATTTAAATGAACAAGTAGGGAAAAAAAGACGAAAAATCTTTGTCTAAAAAAAAGAATAATTTAAGAAAAAAATTTAGGTAAAAAAAAAAGAATAAGGATCTGAATGAGAAAAAATTATGATTTAAAAATAAATGGATGATCATTCGTGAGACTAAAAAAACAAAAGAAGAAAAACTTATATTTAAAAAAAATGAAGAATTTAAGAGGAAAAAAAAAAGTCAGGTTAAAAAAAAATGAGCAATGATTTAAATGAAACAAATAAAAAACTATGATCTAAAGATAATGAGAAAACCATTCATGTGGTAAAAAAAAATAAAAGGAAGAAAATCTATGTTCAAAAGGATAAAGAACCCAAGGAAAAAAAAGGGTTAAAAATGTGAAAAGTTGAAAAAAAAAAATAAAGTGTGGTCCTAAAAAAACAAAGGACCTAAATGAAAAAAAAAATATGATCTCAAAAAGAAAAATGATCTAAATGAAAAAAAAAACAATAAAAGTGTAAGGTGTTGAATAAAAAAAAAAACCAAAAGTGTCGTTACTAGTTAAAAAAGAAGTGAAATAACTTTAATAAAAAAAATCATGGTTCATAGAAGATGAGAGAGCTAAGCGAAAAAAATTGTTAAAAAAAGTATAAAAGACTTTTACGAAAAAAATACAATGGACTCCATGGGTAAAAAAAATACAAAAGACCTAAATGAAAAATAAAAAAAAAGAACATAGCAGGGTCTACAAAAAAGTGCAATAAACTTCAATGAAAATAAATAATAGTGTGGTTAAAAAAAATATGAAACGACTAAAAAAAAAATAGCAGAGTATAAAAAATATTGAATGATCAAATAGGGACTTTCGGGAAAAGCACATGAACAATAGAGAATGCGAATGAAAAAAAAAAAGGAAGCTAGACAAAAACATGAATAGACCTCTTAGAGGCTCCGAGGCAAAACATATGAATAATAGAGGAGCCGAGTGAAAAAAGAAAAAATAAAGCTGGATGGAAAAAAAAAAAGAAAATGATGCAAATGAAAGAAAAAAAAATAGTGGGTCCAAAAAATATGGAGCTATTGTTTATGAACAGTAAAGGACTCGAGTGAAAAAAGAAAATAAAAAGTTGGATTGAAAAAAAAAATAATGCAAGGAAAAAAAGGGCATGGATCAAAAAATTATGGGGTTATTGTTTATGAACAGTGTCCATGAACAATAACTCCAATTTACTTTTTATAATATAGGATAATATATATATTATATTAGATTAATTAAAATTTGAAATTATAATATAATTAATTTAATTCCGGTTATTGTTCGAATTTTTTTTTTATTTTAAACTTATTCTCAAGTTTTAACCTGAGTCTTTAACCGAGGATCAAATGTCCTTCCTATCAGATCAATCGTGCATCGCTTTTTTTTTTTTTTTCGCGCTTTTGAGCATGTACCTGAGAAAGAAAATACATAACATAGAAGTAAAAAACAAAAATAAGTATGTCTCGTACTTCCCGTCGGTATGTTTAGCAATGAAAACATCCGTCGCTTCCTCGGGTTTCGTCCGTACTAGGTGTCCACGTGAACGCCACGTTGGTACTGGGAGAAGTCCCCTCCACCGTTTATCTTCACACTCGTCAATCTGCATGTTAATCTATAGAGTAGAGAGACAGCCCAAATACAGAGCCTTCTTCTATCTCTCAATCTCTATAAATTGAACACATTTCTTCAACTCTCAACCATCCACCACTCTCCGTAATTACGACAACAATGGCAATCAAAAAACTTCCCTTGTTTTTCTTCCTC